>OW052008.1:11217500-11567500 GCA_932526365.1 Lobophora halterata
GCATTCACACGTGCGCTTGTATAGTGTCTATGAATAGAGGGCGGCGTGTCCTTAATTGTATCTTATTTTATTATTTTTTATAATTTATAAGTTACCTGTACCTTTGTGTAAATTTAACCTTCTGTTTTTTTGCTTTTATTACTTTGTAGTCAATAACTCCTGTACCTAACTTTAAGGGCCCACCCTTAAAGTTAGGTACAGGAGTTATTGACTGGGAAACGTAACACAGTATAATACTATAACTTTTCCAGTGTTTAGTATTATGTTCAAACTATGTTGTGACCAAATAAATAATTGAATGAATGAATGAAAAATGAATTTGAATTTGAAATTTGACTTGTCAAAATCATCATCCTGATTTTGTCATAGTGTAGTGAAATTGTATTAGAGTGATTTCTTTGACAGCGCCAGCTTTCATTGAACGAACTGTCCTGTACGTCGTACCATGAGTTTGTAAGTGAAGTTGTAAAGCATAGCATACATTACTTACACTATTATCGCCCAAAATATTTTGATTTAGCACTTATAATTTTACAAACTGGGGCATGCCCACTTCACTTCGGCGGGCAAACGTTCTCTTCATCGTCAATTCGAATCAAATTAAATATTACCTCAGGTAACTTTCTGGTAACTTCAGAAGTTGTGTGGGTTCTATTATGAAATAAATATTACTTACGTTACACTAAAAACGGAATAAATACTTCACATTTTAATTATGTCATGAAAAGTAACTGGTATCGATCCAACCAATCTATTAGCAATAATAGGTATACCTATTACCAGAGCATTTAGATTGCCGTAATATTATCATAGATACCGCTCGCTCTATTAAAATTAGATTCCATCGTTTCAAACATCGGTATGATTTTAATGGAGCTTTTGAAGATAACAATAGTCTAGATCTGTAATGAACGTACGTCACGTTATCTGTTGATACAAGTGCCGTGCGATTCAATGTGGAGTGTTCCGTCAAGTGTCCACTCTTCGATGGAATTTAATGGCGGACGGACAATGGCGGACTATCGTCTGTTATCTCACCGCTGAATGGCGGCCCGAGATCCCGGGATTAGTAAGTGCTTTATCGATATCAAACCTTTCGGAGAATTGGGTACGAATAAGTCCACCTACGGCTATTTCTTTAGAAAATAAAGTAAAACCTTTTTAGAGAGACTTTATTTTACGGATTTTATTTATTTAAAACTTCTTTGTGTCAAATGATTATTTATTTTACCTAGTTATTATATTTTTTTGGCTCTAACTATCAACTAAACTGATTATTAGCAATAAGTAGAATAATTAATTCAGTTAAGTACCTAAAAAAAGTATACTTACTCAACATTTATTTTTACGTTTTGTATAATACTTCTTGGTACGCGCTTACATTTTTTGATGCACATACTCCTTAAAATTCAAGCATTTACGTTCAGAAATTTGCCTGTGCTTTGTCTGTCGATCAGTCAGGATAAAGCCTATTGAAAATAAATTATCGATAATATTATCCCATCACTAGTGTCCATTGTAACGCGTAGACAATAGTGTCAACGCAGCTCTTAAGGCCTAGAATCCCGTGCGCTGAGATCTCACTAGCACATTTGTACATTTTTGAAAATACCTATTAATTGACTGAGAATTAAATTTAAATAATAATTAAGGTTTTACAAAAACATAGTAGGTAAGTACAACCGACTTCAATTGGACAGTTCAAGTCACCGCAAACACCACTGAAAAGTCAGAGGGAAGCATAATATGCGATTTCGTTTACCTCGACGACATAATTTTTCAGTTCTTTTGATTTAAAAACTGAACTACTGAACCGATTTTTATGAGAATTTCTATGGGACCCATCTGAAAAAACCTTTATCATATACACTCAAACAAAAAAAAAATTTTTCAAATCAGTTTACTAACAACTAAGTTATGCGGTAAAAAACAAATAATTAACTATTTGAATTGATAACCTTCTCCTTTTTTGAAGTCAGTTGAAACAGTGGATTGATCGTTTTGTTAAAATTATGCTAAAAAATGTTTTAGCATAATTTTTGTTTCGATATTTTAACCTAGCCAAAGGAAATGTGGAAAGCTTTGCCCTATTTCCTTCGCTTATCATTGTAACTGTGACTTGGCTAGGATGTCGTTATAAGCACACCTAACCTTAGCTAATGAGGTGGTGGGATCCGCCTCGCTTATTGCAGGATTTCGCTCATTTACAATTCGAACCAACATTTGGATTGCAGTTTCAATAATTACGTTATGCTGTTGCTGACGCAGTTTCTAGTTAGATATTGACTACGTTATTTTGGTCCGACTATCCAAAGGCGTGAATGCAACCAAGAAAAAAAGGCTGCCTTCAATAGGCAAAAAGTGGACAGAATTCCATTGTCTACGCCGACAAGAGCTCACATGTTTGATGATGGATGATAATCCTGGTGAGCAGTTTAGAGCAGAAACTCTTAACGAACCAGCCTTAAGCTAATACAGTGAGTAAATTTAAGTGGAGGGACGGACCAAATTGATTAACAGGTTGATCGAAAAAACTTAACTACGTAGTTTGAATTTAAGCAGCGTCATTCGACTTAAGAATGTATTGCATACCACAAATATGTTAGTATTACAGGTAGGTTTATTGTAATGACTATGGGATTGTAAAGATCATGTTTCTAAAGAAAATTGTAAGGGTTCCAGCAGGATGACTGAATATAATTGATGTGACAGACTATCTGCACTGTATAGGGTAACACTGCAAAGGTTCATAAATGTAAAGAGATTTTTAATTAATCATGGTTGTAGAAACCCGACACTACAGTAAGAGACAAAGGAACCATAATAAAGTAGGATACACAGAATATTGCTAATTCAGTTCAAAACACTAAAGTCGTCCCATGAACGCGCGGCGCTGCATCAGTTGGCATCACGAATCACGAACCCAACGTCACAATAACATCCGTTCTATCGAGCAGCTAATACCGAGTTCCAGGTATTCAAATATTTGAGCGCCACGATCGCACAGTGTATGTCATACGGTAGGCAAACTACATACATTACAGGAAACGCCATGTCTTGTACTACTCGGCGAATGAACGAACATGACACCTGGCTCGAATGACGTTTATGCAAAGTACAGCGTGGAATTCCACGCTGTACTTTGCACAAACGTATCCAATTGGATAATCTTGATAGAGAACTGGTCCTGTAATACTTGGTAATGATGAATAATGATAAGGCTTCGCAATTAGAGGAAGAAGAAACACGGAAGGCGCCACGTGGGGCATCGGGGGAAGCATCAAGTTCCGAGCCACGTGTCAGCCAGGTGTCATGTTAATTCGCCCGAGTTATACCATGTATACATAGAAGGTGTATGAAGTTGTGTTACTGCCGCCAGTACCCTGTGCAATGGGCGTGGCGGCGGTGGCTTCGGCTGCAGTCGCCGAGAGAGCTCGTTATCTGCTCTGATGCCGCCCGAGTCAGCACCTCGACTTAGGAAGCCTTGCAAGAGGAAGATGCATTATTCACTACAGTTGATACCAAACTGTGACATCAAAATATCGTTCAAATATTATTCTAATATACGTCAAGTTTAATATTTATGTATTTTAATGCTCGATAACATGGAAAGAGTATCACTCAAAATTATTTTTAGTGTGCATGCGTTCTGGACAACAAGTATTAATACCATTTCATAATATTTGGACATATCACACAACACCATCTAGCCCCAAACTAAGCAGAGCTTGTATAATTGGGGACCAGATAACTGATATACTTTTTTTGTAAATACATACATACTCGTAGAATAATATAATAAACTCAGAATCAGGACAAACACCGATTTTCATCACAACAATGTTTGACCTAAAGCGGGAATAGAACCCGCGACACTGACGTGGCAGCCCAACACACTTGACACTCGACCAATAATATCGTCCAAAATATCTTTACATATTAAATAATAATTTAAATAGAGATTTTGAGCCAACGATATCCATTATGGAATCCTTGCAAATGCTTAAGAAAGAAGAGAAGAAAGAAATAAATAAATTTATTATATAAAAGATACAAATAAACAAACAGGTAAACTAAAACTGTACTAATTTTATTACATGCCTAATTAAATCACAGAAAACCAGCGCTTCATTGTTCATTACTTTGTATTTTCCTGTGGTTTTATTACGTAGGTAGGTAAATAAAGATTCTTATTATTCTTAAATTATCTTATATCTCTAAGATAATAGGTACATATTCGCTGGTTTTCAGATAGTCCCCCAGAGAAAGGTGACGACACGGACATTATCTATTGATTGCTATAGCTTACAAAAATAAAATAAGTATTTAATTAAAAATAAAACAGGAGTTTAACTGTTTATGTAGAACATAAACAGTAAAAAAAAATTTGATCTGCTGGCAACATTTTTTTTTGCCAGCAGCATTTAATTATGTTCTACTACAACAACTGGAATTGAATGACGTAACGTAATACAATTACCTGTTTTATGTTCTCACTAGTAAAAGGCATTCAAAAAACCTGCATTTCTTGCAGGTCAATAAACTTGAATGGCTAATGCTACGAGAGGCTACGAGAGGCTACGAGAAGCTACGACACTCGGTAGCTCGTAGCACGTGCTACGCCGTAGAGCGGACCAATCTCGTTCAACTTTTACTAGCATTTTATGATGATGAACAAGTCTCTCAACCTGCGGCTTCGCTTGCATTGTATTACGATTAAAGGTATACTAGGTCAATGGCTAGGTAGATAATAAAAATAATAAAATCCTACTTATATATCTATATATATTTTATATATCCTACTATTTATATATATATATATATATATAATATTATAAACGCGAAAGTATGTAAGTATGGATGGATGGATGGATGGATGGATGTTTGTTACTCTTTCACGTAAAAACTATTGAATGGATTTTGATGAAACTTTACAATAATATAACTTATACATCAGAATAACACATAGGCTACAATTTATAAAGATACCTGCCCAGACGAAGTCACGGGCACTGGCTAGTAAATAATAAATATGTTGGACATTTCACACATAGAAAACACCCAGACTCAGGACAAACACCGATATTCATCACACAAGTGTTTGTCCTGAAATGGGAATCGAACCCGCGACACCGGCGGGCGTGATAGTCCAACACTTGCAACTCGACCAATCGTATCGTCATATAAGAGACATAATAATAATGCCTCTTAAATGACTAAAATTATGTGAAAATAATAAGGGGTGAAGCAGTGGACTGAAACTAGTCAAATCTTTTAATGGGATAATTTTCTTCGGGATGAAAACTATGGAAGGATTTCAAACATTTCTTGTACTTAAGTTTAAAGTTTTGCAGAATTTCTTCAGTTTAGTGAGTAACATAGTTTTAAAAGTTCACGCATCCTGAACACAAGTAATTAAAATACTTATTAAACAGACAAGTTACTAAAACACATTATTAAGATTTAAATATTTTGATTACTCTTTGACGAGAAAATTAATGGTTTAATTTGCCAAATATTTTGCTACAAACCAGTAAATTTATGTATTTCAGTGTTTCAATTTGAATGACAACGTATCGAGTAGAATTACTGGGTTTCAAACATACTTGTAATTTAATATTTCCTAAAAAAAAACTATATATTTTTTTTTAAGTTGTCTGATAGATATTGATATCTAGCAATAAGACCACCCTTGTAATTTTAGTTTGTATTTCTTGTTTTTATTTATTTTAAGGTGATACAATAAAGTATATTCTATTTTTATATACATGAATTTCAACCAAGTCGGTTCAATAGTTCTAGCGTCACTGTGGAGCATACATCTATCCATATATCTAGCTATTTATTTATTTGACGACACGATTGGTCTAGTGGCAAGCGTGTTGGAATACTACGCCGGCGGCGTAGTAGGTTGTTTTGGGTTATATTCCCACTTCAGGACAAACATTAGGGTGATGAACATCGGTATTGTTGTGTATGTATTCTTTGCAAATACTCGCATTCACAAAAAAAAAGTATAAGTATTCTATTAGTTATCTGGTTCCCATAGTACAAACTCTGCTTAGTTTGGGGCTAGATGGAGTTGTGTGAAATGTCCAAAATATTAATTACTTATTTTCTTTCTTTCTATCTATCCATCAATACAGAAAAACTTAGGCCCTTATAATATGAGTACAATAAAAACAAGGATTACGTACGACTTATATTTAAAAGATACAATCTAATTCCGAGCTTGGCCCGTTCCTCCGTGATTGGCTTCAGCTCATCGGCTCAGAAGTCATACAATAATCAGCGCGCGGCCGGCAATCCCCTTATTTCTGCGAGCTTAGCTTTTACGCCATACTCAACTTTTTACTGTTATAGGTCAAGACACAGTCTATACTTAAACCTCTACCACTTTCTATCTCGCTTTACACGTGTTAGTTGATAAAAACTGGCGCTTTTGTATCATTAATACTGACCTTGGCCGTCTATAATAGCTTATGCGTTTAACATATTTCGTCTACTAAGATTTGAACCGCTTCTTTGCTGGCCAGATAAACGCTCTGTTCGTTTATAAGGGCGTTTTATTATTTATTCATTTAATTTCTATCTATGTAACTTACAAACTATCTAGATCAAAAACTAAAACTAAGATAAGTATGTCTTTTTTTTTGTTGTTACAGAAAATTTAGTACACACTTAACACAAAAATTTTGATCATTTATCCAACATAACATTACTCGCCGATAAAAAATATTTGGTTGTAAGAATATGAGCTGTAGTTGTTGAGCTGTTTGAAATGTATGTACGTATGTCCGTCATACTGCTATTGTATAGAAGTTTTAAAGCAGATACCCCGCGCGGAGTTTTCAGCTGCATTACGGACTTGTGACCATTTAGTGAGCGATCACATACCATCATATATGTATAGGTACTCAGTCATTTACTAAAAACAGATTATAGGTTATACTTTTATGACATTAAAAAAAATTGATAATTATCAATTTAATAATAATAACATTTTTATTTCAGAATAGAAAAGTAGATAACTTTAGATTGAGATTAACATAAATATTCATAAAAAAATATAAATTATCGTATCGGTGCGCGGGGTTTAATTTTTATTTATTCATACATAATTCTATCAGGTCACAGCATTTTTTGAAGTTCTTGACAAATACAAAAACGTAGCAAGCAGTTAGAGGTATGTTTTATACCCGTATTCTGAAATTATTGAATAACATTTTTTATGGCAATAACAAATATTCTTAGCATATTTTTACACCATGATGAATATAATATTCTGGATTCTGCACAAATAAAAATCATTATTTTCAGCTCTATTACTTGTTTCATAAGGTTATCATTACAATCGCCAAAATCATTGGTTTTATATTCAAACAGTGTCAGTGGGAAAACATCATTTTTCCGATGGCATCGTATCAAAATATGTCTACACTTTGCAATATTCCAGCTGTACTACAGAAGAGGCTGCCACAATTTGTATAGGTAGTGAACATCAAAAAACTCATAATAGCTCCTAAGATCTCCCAAATCGCTGATTGTGATTGTCGTCGCGAGCAGTTTGCGTACGCTACGTGTACGCTACGTGTACGTGCCCGCCGCGCGGATACAATGTTATTCAGATACAATATCAAATCGTAGTTTGCTCCCAAATCAACGTCTTGGTCTTGTGTAGAATATTTCAAGAAATATTACGTATAAATTGATGGTTATTTATGTCACTGGAAAAATAACATTCGATAAGTTTTATTCATGTCTATAAGCGATGTTTTGTTTTGTGTTGATGACTGGCGAAAGCAACTGAGCTGTGATTTCAGTGATTTCATATTCTTCTTCTTATCGTGTCACTAGTTCTTTCAAACCAGTGTGGTGAAAGGGTTTCAAGTGCACCTCGAAGAGGCTCCTTTCGTTCATTTCATATATTTCATAGGTTTTGCAGAAACACCTAAAGATATAGAGATAGTTCCTTATTATAAAGTTATTATCCTACTTTGTATAATAGCAACTTGTATGCAGCCCACGAAATGCCACAGAACTCAGCATAAATCTTTATCAACACTGAAAAACCAATGACGGGTAAGGCCTTTCAATAACATAGTAGAAATGGAATAAAAGTAGCGCAATAGTATTGTCGATATAATTACTATCTCTACCAATGCAACATGAAAGTCAATTGATATTTTGATAATGATAAAGCGTGAACAGTCTATATTAAAATGCGAAGTATCGATGAACATGTTTTGATGATATTAACAATATTTATCTATATCATGGAGTAAGATAAAGCCTATGTCTGGATTAATAAGTTCTTGAATGCTTATGATTCTGCGACTTTCTAAATGTTTGGCGCCACAAACTGTTTATAAATTTGTACAATGGTATGGCGTCTTGGCCGTGGTCGGCCGCCGCAGCAATTTACATTTAAATTACACTTCGGGCCACTCACTGACTTCCTAAACTTCCTAACTTACGTGAATTTACGCGAGCCTCACTTACTGGCCTATTTTTTGCAGCCGCCAGTGTTTTTGGCGGGCTAAGTTTGTTGCATAAAATACAAGTAGGAGGGTACCTCCTTATACTTCCTTAAACTTTGCTCCGTATTTTCGTGTTATAAATAATAAGTAAAATTATTAAGTACACTATAATCTCGGAGTTTTCAAATCAAGAGTGAATAAGTTCTTACTAGGCAAGCGTGCTCTATCCTCGACCACACCGTCACTTACCATCAGGTGAGGTTGTAAATAAAAGTCACACTTTTTTCCAAATATTTTATAAATTTTAATTATGTCCTAAAACATATCTTACTTGCATATACAATTTAATAAATGCGTAAGAAATAGCGAATGCTAGGTAAGTAATTCATTTCCGCCTACCAATTGACCACGAAGCTACTGACCATTTGTTCAGTTGAAATTAAGTAGAGTTTTTATATATACCCGGTTTCAAAGGTTCCGGCCATTCGCTGCATGTAAATCTAGTTGCAAAGAAAGAACTCTTATTTATAATGAACCACTTTCTTTTGTTACTTAAAAAGAAAATTAATGTTCCAAATAAAAATTACGTTGAACAAAATGAGAAAAAGACTGAATAGCAAGTGCTGAATTTGTTATTATTTTACACAAAAACTTACATAAATTATTGTCATTAAAGTTTTCTTCGAGATTAATTATCGCTAAGGCAATTCTGTGACAAAGTACAACTAAATAAAAATTGTTTGTTGAAAAATAATCTCCCATCCAAGTTTTACACGTACAATTGGTACAATCATAAAACTGCAGTAAGTAGGTACTAAAACAGAATTTAACAACACAAATCAAAAAGGCAATGCCGCAGCCGTTCTTATTAAAGAATGACCAGTTTAGATCATAAATCGTGTATGTTGCCATGTAGAATGTACATACTTTGCGAAAACTTGGCACTTCCAACTGTGCGAATATTCGCGGATAAAGTTTTGATAACATATTTTATAACCATTTCTTTAGCCGTAAACTGCGACTCGGTTATTGCTGGCTCGTGAAATATCTGCCGGGTTTATTTAGGATAGGGGCTTGCATTTTTTATTTATCGTTCTTTGCTTTGTGTTTGAAATGTTCGATGTGGACTCGGAGCTCTCTTGAAGATTGATGAGATCCTGTGCAGTAGGTATCTCGGGGATTGAAGCGAACATTGAAGCGTCATTTAGTGACGTCATCAATTTAAGTTTTTTTTATCACAGCTTCTTTTAGTATACGATATAAAATTGTGACGGTTCATTTATTGAATATAAAAAAAACTCACATAATATCATACTCGAACCTAAAGGTACCTACAAAACATTTTTTTTTCTTAACGAAGAACGTTTATTCTTCGCGTTTGGCTCCACACATAGTGTATTAAGCCAGTGTCAAGTAAATTATCGCATTCGTGGTCAAGTTATTTATTATACATGTTTTATTGAATTATTGTAAACAATATAGAATTTAATCAGACACTACAAAAATAATTATTTCTTTGATGTCAAAATAAAACATGAATATTGAAATTTCAGCAAAGTGTTTTGACTGGAAAAACAACGCTCATGAAGGGATGATGGCAAAAAACGTTGTCTATCCTTGTAACTATTTCGTTCTATTGTTCCATTATGTCATGAGCTAATTACAACAAAGGTAAATACCTATTATTGTGTCCCATTTTTGGGCAAAGGTCTCTCCCATCTCCTTCCACTTTTTGCGGTCGCTAGCCACCGATCGATACGATCGTAGGTATCGATGTCGTCAATAATATTATTATTACATAAATAATGATCACAACATTCACAAGCTTTTCTATTATTCGTATTAGATATGGCACAGTTCCGTTCATGCTAATATGCAATCTGGGCCTATTTGCGAGATGATAACCGGCCTCCATTTGTATGAAATGCCAAATGGCCGGCGGCGGCGATCGAACACTAATCACAAACGGTGCGCGTCGAATATGTTAAACTCAAATGGGCGCTTTCATCCACTACTACGGAACCCCGATTTTATTAAGACTATTATTTGTTTCGACATAAAAAAAGGGTTTTAATAAACTAATACCACTCTAGATACCAACAACTCTTAATAATAGAAGTTATTAATTACTAAGGCATTTTTCTAGCATATGTTGTAATTCTTTACATGGCACAAGAAGGAGAGCCACTCACATCTTACGCGAGATAATGGTCTCTGGCCGAATGCTAAAAACAGAATAATATATGTATTTAAATCTGTTCGGTTAGGGGGCGTCCATAAATTACGTGAGGTGTTTAAAGGGGGGAGGGGGTCGAGTCAAATCTTATCTAATCTTACGTTGGAGAGAGGGGGGGTCTCGGCAAATATCACGCAATTTTTGTTTCTGATTGAAACAAAAAAAGACCTACATGCTTAAGATTTAATCTTAAGCGCAATCGTAATACGATTAAGATCATTCTATATTCGTTCGAAAGTACCAAAATAGTTTCATTCATACTTCGACGTTATACAGCAATATTGATTTTTCTTTTTACACTAACAATCCAACGCGTTTACCTACGTAAGAAACCCACATTTTGAAAAATATCACGTGAGATTGGGCGATGGGGGAGGGGGTTGAATAAAATCTCACGACATCTCACCAGGGGTGGAGGGAGGGACAGAAAATTTAAAAAAACACCTCACGTAATTTATGGACGCCCCCTTACGCTGGGTGTAAGGTGAATTAGAGAGCCCACTGTACATTTTATATTACCTATTATAAATATCACAAAATTATTTCAGTCATAGGTAGTATAACGTTGATATACTAATAATATGCTAATAAATTATATAATATGCAAATAAAGTTTAATTCATTCATTCATACAATATTACGTGATCATCTACCATCGCAAGAGTGCTAAGCTCGTACTTGCTTATGTTAATTCACGTAGCCACATTAAATTATACGAGAATACTAAAGTTAGCTAGAAGGTATATTCCATCTTACTCGTAGGTGTTTCACAAAATATATTCGTGGGCCAAAACTAGCAAAAAGTAGCACACGGAGGCCGCCAAGTGATTTATATACTACTTACCGTCAAGTGTTGGAGTTATTTATAGGCCTCATTTAAAGGTTGCATTTGGGGTTTACTGTCCTCAAGAGATTTTGTAACAGAATAAATTTTAATATTCTGAATTGTTCTAAAGCTGATGAAGTTGATTTGATGACCTATAACGTTGTTATTTGCACATTTTTCAACCAAAAAAAGGATTTTATCTCAGTCACATACATCTCAGATTCATTCGGCTGTCTCCAAACCAATCTGTGGAATATTTTTATGAAAATATTTGTATGCATTATTAATTTGTATATTGTAAAATAAATAATAATAAAGTAATATAAAACACATACAATTTCAAAGAACTGTAACTGTAACTGGACAGCACAGAATTAAAAATGGCTTTTCACTGTGTGCTGCCAGTTTTGGACATTTTAAGATAAAAATAAATATATTAGGTACAACAATAGCTGCAAGCTTAATTAACTACTCGAAACAAAAAGCCTCGCGCTAACTAATGACTTGTGAATTGTAGCGCCGAAGTTGTTAGTACTTGCGTTGCACCACAGTAACTTTGACTCTGGTAAAACAGTATTACAATTGAGTATTTTTAGCAATATGTAATTTTAATATTACAAGAGTCTTACATTATTTAGTGTTTATTTTAAAGGGACGACTGTACTCTTTGATTCGGGGAAACACGCACAAAAAACAACTCAACTTTTTTTAAAATATAGAAACATTTATATCTTATTATTGACGAAAATTATAAATAAAAGAAATACAAAAATCATCGATTAAACGGCTAATTGCAAGTCAGACCACGCACTTTGGTACTAGTTCAGAGTCATGATTGAAAATCATGATTGAAATTTGAATACAAAGTTATTTTTGTAGGCGTTTATTATGGAGTATAAATAGCCTTACTAAAATAACCGACTTCATTGTAATCTCTACACTGTGTCATGTACTATGTCTAAGACTATGGCCTGGTTATAAATATAGAGTGGATGTGCTTTGAAGATGTTTGCGTAGTTCACAGTAATGGCACAGTAATGGCTTGCGAAGTACGTACTTATTTAGTCTGTGGTGAGGCTCAGGACTTGTAATTAGAATGCCTTGAGGCATATAATTCGATTGTTAGAACCTTGGTTTGAGTCTGTAGAACTGTGATTATGATATCAGAAGCAATACGATAATAATTCATAGAGATGAGATTTAATTTTATTTGTACGGTTTTTATTATTCTGGGCCTTTCTGTGTCTATCTAACAAATAATAAATAAATTAACTTTTATTGTTGGTTTCTAAAAGGCTGACCTCTGAAAATATTTTTCAAATAACACAAATAAAATAAACTAAATTTTATTTTGTTTCATAAAAGAGGGCTGAAAATCTGAAAATATTTTTCGTCTAAGCTATAAAGTGTTGTTTAAGCTGGTGTAATTTTGCTCAGCTCTTCACAGACTTGTATGGAGCGCGTTATTGCGGCCCGCGTGTACCGCACTGCGATACATTTAAATCGCCTCATTTTTACCGAAAACAAGTTTTGCGGCAATAGTGGGAAAACTGAAATTTAATTGTGATGGTTTTGTTACGCTGTTTTTGTGGTCACGTTTCATTTACTCTGAGAGTACATTTTTTTTTAAATATTTTATTACCTATATTAGAGTACTATGGATCCTATAAAAAATCCTTGGTACTATGACAGATATGCGAGCGTTGAACACTGCCAAAGAGGTATGAAAACTGTGTAGTACCGGAATTTGAATTAACGAATTCAGGATTTCAATTCAAATGTAAACTGATACAAAGACTTGAAATACCAAAATTAAACATACATAAAAAAGACTAAAACTGAAAGGAAAAATATAGGAATAGTTATTTATTATGAATATGGAAAAAAACAATATTTATTGCTTTATGGAAGGGAAATTACGTTTAAAATATCATATCTGTTTGTGTAAGAAAATGAATATTACAATATTATGTTATCGTTAGTGCAAGTGCTTGATATATAAAAAAAGATACAAAAAATAAAAATTATTGCTTAAGATTTATTTAAACAAAATTATAAAATCACTCACGTTCTCTCTTTTGCAAGACTAATACGCAATTCCACTCAAACATTTAACACGTAAAAGTTTTAATGACTAAAATAAGTGGTATTTAAAATTACAAACGAGCAATATAAAAGGACCTATGCGAATAATAGCTCTTGTTTGCTTGCTTGAATAATGGTACATGATAGATCATTCAGATTTTGTGATATCCCACATTGTAGACACACTGAGAGCGAAATCAATAACTTATAATACTTTTTAAGACTTTTTAAGACTCAAATTAAATTTCTGTCGCATTAAGTATAAAACTCTAGTGGTATCGCAATTATTTGTAATGGATATTTTTTTACAGTGAATTTATAGAACGACATAGACAAAGTAAGAAATAACATAATAAGGGAAAAAAACTTGAGTATTCGATATGATTATCCAAATAGACAAACAGAAGTGGACATGGACAGGCCACATGATCCGAGATCCTCAAGACAAATGATGTAAAAGGGTCACTGATTGGTACCCCAGAGACGGCAAACGCAATAAAGGGAGTCAACAAACTAGATGGGAGGATGACCTAAAACTTACAGCTGGACAGCACTGGAGAAGGGTAGCACAAGACAGAACTTCGTGGAAAGGGTTTGAGGAGGCCTATGCCAAGAGGCACACCGAACTGCGGGACATCCTTTAATAGAACCTGAACTTATAACATTACAAAAAACAAACCCCAAAGTTTGAAATAAATGACTAATTATTATTATTATTAAAGAACGATAGAAATTACACTTGTATAGAAAAAGCAACGTGTGTTGACAGAATCGCACCGCTTGGTACCATATGTAAAGTAGTGCCTTCATGAGGCTCTTATAAAACCAGTCACGCGCCGACCTGCGATTAGGAACGTGCATTCAGAATACTTATTAATAAAATAGTCATTATTCTGAACATCCTAATGAGAGCGAGATCAAAGTGCCATAGCGTCGCGGTGAAAGGTACCACTATGCAAAATACTTAAATTAATAGAAAAGTCGACAGGAAAATAGTGAAAAATTTGTTCTCGCAGGAGTAGAATCACAATCATTACTTAGCAGATTAAATAAGTGTATAAAAAAATCAGTAATTTTTTATCAGCATTAATATCAGTATATTATATAAGATCTACTTAGGTACATTATTATGCTTATAGGTCGATAATGCTTTAAATAGTAGAAAAAATAAAAACACTTACTCGTTATGTTGGCCAATTTGTTTATCTAAATAAAGAATAATTTTGGACGTGAGGTGATAAGCCCCATAATTTTGTTTCTTATAAACTGAATCATCTGAAACGTTTGATCTCATTCCATGACATTCACAAACTACCTACATAATATATTTTACATCTCTAGGTTTTTACTAAAGTCAAACCGGTTCTAGCTCATAGCTCATCATTTTACATCATTTTACGTAAAACTTCCCGAGATTGAATATTTCCAAGACCCATAACATTGCTTTGGCTTAGAATATCTCATGTGCCAGTAATTTCCACCTAATTAGCCTACTTTTGCGGCATACACGACATAGTATATGCTGTCACAAAGTAAGTAATCTATTTACAAACGTGTGGTTCATTCGCATGTTTTTTTTTTGTACACTATTTTAATGTAAATAACCAATTTTTTAAAGTGTTGCGTACGCTTTTAAATATATTTTATCGTAACATTTTTTTTTTGTATGTAAGTCGTCTTCTTCTTTTTGTTGATAAACGCATGCCTATTTGTCGAAAAAAATATTTTAGCTTCTCTTTTTCTTGATGATTAAGTTGTGGTTCTACAATAATTTGTATACTAGGTTCAGTTCGATTCGCTGGGTGTCATTTCCTTGCAATATCCGCACGGAGCTGAGACGCGTGTTTTCCATCACCGCTGAGGATGGTGTATTTTTCATTATCTATACATGTGCACCATTCTAATACTACCTAGCTAAAATGTCCGCTACTTTTTTGTATTTACTTATTCAATAAAAAAAAATCCAAATCTTTTCTATTCTAAATGAATGTGTGCGTCTGGACTGAGTTCCAAGTAATTTTATCATAACAGCTTGAATTCAAATTTAAGAAATTTATGGCCTATTGCTATAAGTTTTTACTATTTTTAACTAATATCCTATAAGTTCTGTATCGTTTCTCGAAGATTTAAAAACTGACCAGACGTACACAAAACATTTATCAGGCTAAGGGCATTAAAATACACACTTACTTGAAATGAGGCAAGATTATTTGCAATATTTTTGTCTATAACTTTCTAAACCAACACCAAGTCCTAACCGCACTCATATTTACTAGACCTATATAAATGCTGACCTACAAAATGACCGAGTTAAATCCGGGAACTATCAGTAATGACTGCTCATTATTTTCGATGCGGTAACTGGTAACTGACAAAGCATCCATCAAATTCATCTGCATTATTTTAATGACTAGCTGCCCGCGGCTACACCCACATGGTATCGATATAAAAATTATCAACTATAACTATATTACAGCTTTATCGGTTAAATATATTTTTTTAAAATATGGAAGAAGACTGGCCAAATCCGACGGCGGGTGATTTTGTACGCCGGCAGTCGCTGTGATTGATGTCATGACACTTATGGCCATTCACAACTTAATTCGTATCGTATCGTTAATAACAATAACAGTTAGACAGAAGTGTGCTGAATGTGAGTGGGAGTGATTGTGTGACGTCGCATCATGCATGAATTACAATATGACATTAGTCAAATTAGGTCACTGATTAAAAATAACAATGTGTTACAAAATTACCGGTGATTGAGCTGTTACAAAATGAAATCATATCAGAGTTTTGGCGGGAACATGAAAAATGGCGCATTGGCGGCATTAAATTAATTGACAAAACTTGTATAACTTTGAGTGTTTAAGTGTAAAAACGGTGGTTTTTTTATCCATTAAGAGCTCTTCAACGTGTATGAGTGTTGGTGAATAGTGTAATGGTGTAAAACGTGACTTTTCGTGTTGCCTCCAAAACTCCATAGAAGCCTCTAGTAAAGTCGTAACCACCACTACTTTACAGGGGCATGACTTGACTTATCGACTCTGACTTATGACAAAATAATCTCTCCAATTACTTGACACTGGCTATATACCTTTGATGTGAAGCCAAAACCGAAGAACTTAGGTTCTTCAAAAAAAAAAAAATCATATCACCATGTGATAATGAAATAGAAGTAGCAATCTTTTGCATGCCTAATAACGTAATGTGTGCAAAGTATAATCCTACCAATGGTACAAAGGCTTTATACCATTTGGTAGGATTACACCCACAGAGTAAAACTTGGCCGACTAATCTCAACAAAACTAGCAATGTAAGTTGGCGTCCCGTTTGAAGTCAAAGTAGTTTAATTTACTGTAACTACAACTTGACTTGAATAACTCAGAGCGAATGCAAGCAATAAGGCATCCTTGCGAACTTGAGTAATTACGTTCCGTGACGTCATCTGGCTGAAACGAGTGACGTCATTGCCTGGATGGATCAACTTTTACAATTAGTGAAACCTCATGAAAGCCAAACCGACAGCAATTAAACCTTTTTGAGACAGGGTTAAATTTAATGAAAGACTCCTGCACGTGGGTTTGCTGACGTAACACAACAAAGTATACTTCAATGTTGTGTGTTAGTTTCAGCGTAGGTATCTGTAGATGTTACTATCATAGATGAATAACGGTGTTTCTAAAGAACCAAGATGGACAGTATCAACCAAATCAACCAAAATGGAGTCGTAAGACAGGACCAAAAAAATTCAGACACATTGTCAATAAAAATGAAATATCTCCATTTTCAAATAAGTACCTAATGTTTGTCATTTTTTACGATGTAATTTACAACAAACAAGCATTAAGCAAACCCTGTCATTTAATACCCACATTATGGAAGTGCTTTATATCCACTCCTCCACGTGCATTGATGCATTCTCTCCAACCTCCTGCGCTAATGGATTCCAATAATGGGATTAGTTCATTTGCAATGCAATTTAAAGGACAGCGTTTCTCGTTAGCTGAATATTCCATAAAGGATTAAGACTGAATGGACTTTGTCGGCTGAATGGGCGGCAATGGGCGGTAATGGGCCACTTCGACGGTGAGGTGAAAGCCTTATTACGGCTCTAGTCTAGGTGATTGAAAATCATGAGCTTCAGAACTCTTCATTTGCGTTTCATGGAAAAGGATTTAGTCATTAAATCATTATGGATCTTTAGCGAAAAAGATCCGTGCCGACCTGTGTGATAATCACGAAAAACTACGGGAAAGGATTTCAATTCATCAGACTTTTAAATATGTTTATTGAAATTGATTAAAGACCATTTTTAAGAAGAAAATATTTACTTTCAGTTCTTTGAAACTCTCGTTAGCTAAGTACATGTTAGAATGGAGCACGAACTGATTTAAAGACGGGCAATCGGGCATATCAAAATGATATATATATTATAGGTACTATTTATTTATTTCACCAACGTAGTTTACACCATATATTAAAGTTACCTACCCTAGAATAATTAATTTATTTGTTGATAGACTAGCAGCTTTCGCTGTTGTGTCCATGTCACACAATGCTAGATTTTTAAAAAATATTGTGTTATTTTTTAACATATTCTTGTTGGTTCGTAATAACCAAGTGTCGGGTTTGTTCCTGAACAAGTTCGTGGATGCTGCAGAAACAACATCTTCCGGCAGTACATTCCAGTTGTGCACCACTCTGTTGCTAAAGAAGTGATGAGCCATATGGTGTTGGTTTGATCACAACTAAATTTGAGTTGGTGCCCACGATAATTATCGAAAACACACTATACCTACGTATTAAATTAATATTATTATTTACTTTTTATTTATCAGCCATGATCGTCCCACTGCTGGGCAAATTCCTCCCTTCTCTCTTTCCATACATCTCGGCATAGGGCATCGATGGTGCATGTTTTGGAGAACGCATCAAGTTCGTCCTGCCATCGTCTCTTGGGTCTTCCACGACGTCGTCGGTTGGCATTTATTAAATTACATTTTATTTATTTTTTCGTTTTGAAAGCACAGAGCATGTTTCAGTCGTAACACCTGATCCGTCCCCAAAGCTTCAAGCTTCGCTTTTCGGACCCAATACAAATTCGTCAATTTGTCAAAGGGATTCCGTTAAAACAAAACGAAACTGGAAATTTGAAACAAGGGTCGTTGATTGTGCAGATGTCGCGAGAAAAATTACCCTTCTCGAAGTCTTGACATTTTCCTTATGTACTGAAACTTTAGCCTGATGAGACAGATCCGTGAATCGTACCCGACTTGTTTAATCTTAAAAAAAAAAGTAAAGTTATATAAAACACCGAAAAATTTGTTTCTATATAACTTTACTTCTTTTTCTTTTACAAACAATTTATTTTTTATAGTTTGGGGTTAATATAGAGTTTTTGTTCTCTGATATACAGGGTGGTTTTTTGAGAAGGGCGGTTACCATGAGTGTTTGAGAAAGTCGTGAAAGGAGTCATGGCCTCGATTTATAAGAAAAAAATTGTAACTGCATATTTAGTTTTTTAAAAGTGTTTTTTAAAAATAAGTTAAACAAAAACTAAATATACAGTTATCGTTTTCTTATATATCGAGGGAATGACTCCTTTCACCACTTTTCTCTCATGGTTTTGGACTTGGCCATCACCCCTTAAAAAACCACCCTGTATATACTTTTTCACACTTCCCATTGATCTGTCATTACTTAACTTTGTATCATCTCATGTTTTTATTTTTGTATTTTTATATTGTATTACCAAGTTTTCAAAATATATTTTACTAAAAACATTGTTACCAACAGAACAATCACAAAATATAACATACAAGAAGCATTTATATGTCTACTTATTTAATCAGCTTGTCATTATAAGACCGTATTTCGCGTAGATGTACGTAACTGCGTATGTAGCGTACATTAATCAGAGTTTACATCGTCGTGAATAGCGGGCCCATTGATTGTGGCAGTAAATACGTGCACGCGCGACTATGGGGTGGATTTGCCTAATTGATTTATTGGTGAACGGAAGTAGAAAGGTGGAAGGTATACATCCATTCCTAAATTAATTTTCTCCACGTTAAATGTAAATTGAGTAATGTTGGTTTACCTAATACAGTCAGCATCAAAAGTCGATGACCACATTCAGATTTTCGAAATCGCTTAACACCATTTATAATACCTAAATCGCTCAAAATTACAATCTCTAGTAGGTATTGAATGAACATCATTGATTAGGTATAGTTAAAAATCAACTACACCACATTGTCAAAAATAAAAATGGTGTATAGCGATTTTCAAAATATGATTGTGTTCATCGACTTTTGATGCTGACCGTAGCTATATGGCTACACGAATAGGGAAATCTCCCATAGTATCATATATCACCGTATAGATTAGGATAGGTTCGCACGGTCATACTTAACCGTCCCAACGAGGGCTAAATCTAAATTAAAAAATATAAATACCCAAAATTTGTAGTCTACAATAAGCGGCCTTATCGCTAAAAGCGATTTCTTCAAGGCAACCTTTGGATGGAGAGGAGTGATAGTAGTTGGTGTCGGTACAAATGAGTCTTACTAAAAAATATGTATGATACATACCTATATACAAATATTTACACAGATACATAGCAAATAGCTATCCCTGTGTTCATTTGCCTACAAATGTAAAATTTCACTGATTGTACCTACCTACAAATACTTTTGACCTTTTACCTTCATTATTTTCATACGTTTCGAATATAACCCTTAACCCATATATTAATCCAATCAAAATATGAATTAATTTTAATTTTATCATCCTAATTCCATAAATATTATCGTTCACCCAACTGAGCCCGATCTTCTGACGACCTATTTGACCCAAACTAATATTGGCCAGATAGTGGGTAACCTCTGACACAGATGCCGCAATACTTAGTACCGCATAGCTAAAACTTTCAGGGGAAGTCAAATAGACAAACTTTGATTTGATAATTAAAACGATTCTTGTTTAAGGTAGATGACATTTTTTTACTCTGCTTATTATTTTGATTATTATTATCATAGGTATTCAAATTTTGTAATCAATATTCTAATTCCCATTTCAAAATGTCTGCGTTACCGTATCTCCGGCAAATTGGTGCCCATTCGGATGGTAATAAAGTCAATTGTGACGCTTCGTGAATATAAAACACACTTAATTGCAAAGAACGACTAGATTTATGTAATACACTTTGATTCGTATCTGTTCTGCTTTATTTAGTGCAATTTTTTAAGGGCATTTAATGTTAAATGTCTCAGGATTTACAATTTTTTTGTAAGCTTTAACTATAATCTACTTTTATTTGTGCAAATTCCATAAGTCTGAAGTCATGTCTAGAGGACGTGGTGGCCGAGTGGATGAGGCCCTTGCCTTGCGATCTGATGGTCGCGGGTTCGAATCCCGGTGGCAGTCATACGTAAATGGGTTTTATCGGTCGAAAATATCTTTGTATGCATCCCACGTTCTCGCAACGGTGAAGGAAAACATCGTGAGAAAACCGGCATGACAAAGGACAGAAAAAAAAAATGTTCTATGGCATGTGACATCAACCAATCCGCATTGGGTCTGCGTGGTAGATTAAGACCCATTTGCTCTCCTGCCGAGAGTAGGCCTGAGTCCCAGCAGTGGGAACATTATAGGCTGATTATGCTTATATGCATAAGTCTATTTGCAAAGAATAAAATATAGTGCACACAACAATTTTATCAGTGAAAAGATCAGGTTAGCAGATGAATTTCCAATACCCATCGTAAAAAATTACGATCGAGTTTCTTAATACAATTTTATTGGAGCCATCATAAATCTTTGCGACTTTTGATGTATTGCCGAAGCTCAATTTATTCATATTATTATCAAATAGAAGATAAATGTTGGTAATAAAAGGGCGCGTTTCGTAGTCTCAATTAAATTTGACAGGTGTGCCGGGTCGGTGCGGGCCGGCGCGCGGCGCGCTAGGGACAACCTAACTGTTTTCATGTAGATAATAAAATTAATCATAATGTGTATCTGTATTTACCAGAACATCCCATAGGGTCTTATTAATTATCATCTTATCCATAAATTTCTCTTTTTTAAGTTTTAAGCCCTAAATGCAAAAAGTAGGAATTATTTTAGTTATATTTATTGACTTTGTTTTTACTATGAAAAATAAACAACAGTTTTATACTCATAGTTACATGTTTTTAGAATTTTGCATGTAAATAGCACGATATAATTAAAATAATTGCTTGTTATCACAGCACTTATATCATGCATAGTGCTTATCTGGATCTCGCAACGTAATTGAACATTTGAGCAATTAAAAGTTCGTCCAGACACCATCGCCATCACGAATAGCTCGATCATGCACAAGCACTTGAAACAATCAAAATAAATTATGTGACGAATTAGTCGTCACTCTGTGAGTCGAGGGTTTAGGACGTAAACTTTTCTCCGTAGAAGAGCTACGCTGTAGCATTCAAAGAAGTATTTCCGTAGACGAGCTACGATGTAGCTTAAACATAGAACTTTCTACGTAGAAGAGCTACGCCCGTGCCGTAGCTAACTCGAAGATTACAGATTTTTAATTTATGCTTATAGGGTTTAATTTACTCAATAATGTTCTAGCTGGTAGTATCTGTAGTCTGTGCCGGAGCCGTAAATAAGGAAAGCAATTAAGGAGAGACACGTTAAGGCTGGGAACACAAACAAATTAAATAGGACTCGGAAAAATTTCACCTTAAAATAAACTTTTGGGCTTTTTAAAGCTTAATTAAATTGTTCTTTACATTATCTTTTGCGCATTTTGCGATTAAATGGAAAATAAATTGAGAAATAAAGTGGATAAGCGTGTGTTCTTCCTGAGAAAGTTTTTATGTTATGTTTATAATTGAATAAGTTTAGAACTGAAGAGAAAAGAAAGAAAAACACAAGAAAGTTGATATAACTTTATTTCAAGTTTTAAAAAAGCGTCGTGGTAGAAATGTTAGACATGACACAAAAATTAGACTTGACTAACATCAAACCATGGTTATGGCTTAAACAAACTATATAATCTCGGGCTTAGCATACAGTCAACTAAATAGATCTTTCGTTTATTCTATTTTGGCATGGAATACAAAATTTACGTAAGAAAGACATGATGTATAAAGTATGTTGATATTTTATAAGATAATTTGCAATAACTTCAAAAACAGACTGAAAACCTCACTGGTCCCGCTTATCACGGCTAATAACGAAACAATCGCAATTCTAATTAGATCCACAGAAAGTACAAGACAAAGGAATAAACAAACTCAGTAATGGAAGCCGGGACGCCATTATGACAATCGAATTAATTCTGAGACGAACTGGGCTCAGGCAGTTTTCTGTATGTTTACTTGTTGTTAACTTGTTAGTTCTTAAACTGAAATCGCGTTAAGGTGCTGGAAAGTCAACAAATTAGTTACCATACTCGTACCACGGAAATAGCCACGAATAGAGGCTCTACAATATTCGTCTTAAGATCCTCTGAAAATATAGAATATGTGGAAACTATTAACACAAATATCGACTAAAGGATTTCGAGGAATAGTTGAATTGTCTTTTTCAATAGTATATTTTGCTTCTTAAAATGAACCTAAGACTTAATTTTAATTATATATGAAAAAGCTATTTTGGCTGAAAACATAAGCTAAACTGTCAATATTTCGGTTTTTTGTCTTATAAAAACTTTTTTCGCTGCTCATCTTATATTATCAACTTAATTGTTTTGTCGATTAAATTATTATTCAGAAACTGTGTTTATTATCTGATGAAAAAGGACATAGGTACCTACGTTTATTTTTATCCCGATATCACGCGGGCAAAGCCTCGCACTCCAGCTAGTATCCAAATAAATCACAACTTTAGTCCCCGAAATATTAAATCATAATTTTATTTAGAATAAACATAAGTAACCACAATACCAAAGAAAACCTCCATATTTACGAGTCTCGTAAAATTAACCAACCATCTCGTAACGCGTAACGTTCATACAAAGTGCAGACGGTCACATAAACTTTACAGCTGTATAAAACTGTGAAATAAGTGCGACTATCATTTCTGTGCGATAAACCGCTGCGAGGCTACATTGTGGCGCAATAGCCTCATCTGTTCGACAATAAAAGTCTACTTGCCGTAAAACTTGGACGGATTATCTAACTGAAGCCGAATTGTGACCTGATGCGGCTCGCGGAGCTTGGGAAAGATAGAACTTCTTAGCAAGAGTCGCAGCAGTAGGGTGAGGTCCTGGCTGCTGCTTGAGGCTTCAACTGCGTGCTATCGAGATAAAAAGAAGCCTATATCCTTACCAGCTTTCCATACCCGTACGGAATTTCAGCTAGATCAGTAATGTTGGCGTGATTGAGGAATAACCATTCATTTAACTACATACATATTATACATCCATCCTCACAAAATGACGTTTTTTTCTTCTTTTTTTCGGATGGACGTTTAATGCAGTTGGCCGCAGATGGCCATTACTGCAACACCGGACTCTCGGTGAGCGCTGAGGGCGCTCGACTCGTCTTATCGACAAACTATCGTGTCGGAGTACTGATAAATTATAATCGATAGATTAACGAACTATTCCATTATATCAGTCAAATCAATTGGAAACAGTTCTACCTGGTTTGGTTCCAGTGATGCAATCCTAGCGACGATTCAGATGGGAATGACAATTTCATTTGCGACAAGCGCCGCTGTAGCCGTGCGCTAGCTGGAGCCGACGCCCCTGTAATCGTCCGCCGAGCCCGAGCGGACGCCGTCCGCTGCTAACCACTCGTGAAAAAGGTACGGCGATAGAAGCCATTTTATTACTTGCAAAGCGTTCTCGATCGACAGTAATTCGGGGTTTGGCAAAAGAGTCACAATGGTTTCAATGAGATTGAGATTTTGCCAATTAGGTTATCTTTACTTTTCATTTTAACGAGTACTTTTAATATACGGTATGAGTACAATACGATATCTGCTGTAAAATATTCTTAGAACAATAACAAAGCTAACCAGGTGTTTGAGTATTTCAATTCAATTCAATCATTTACTGGTCAAAATGTTACATTGCATAAATCTAGTAAGTCATAAAATTTTATACAGTTTGAAATACATAAGCTTATAAAATATTTTCTATGTCTATGTTTCTTAAGCTATTTAGTTCTTAAGAGTAGGTACTATCGATTCACAAACTATGTTTATTAAAATGGTAATATTAACATATTTGTTACTGGATTTATAGAGATTGCTTCAGAACCACAGCTCATATCAAAATTATTGAACATCAATAAAAATGACTAGTGCAAGGCTAAATCGCTAATGTAATTTACACACGTGCTTAGTTCAGTGTACATTGGGATTAATAATGGTCTAGACCAGACCGAATGTAAATCAACTCAATTATTCGGATGTTAATTAATTAAGGCGGTTTGTGGTTAGTGTGTGGTAGGGATAATTCAAATAGAATTTAGTAGTTAGACCACGTAAACATAGTTATGTGGTTAAGATTACAGGACCTCCACGCCTTTACCTTGCATTTACAGACTTTTTATTTGAAACTTAATTTGTCACGCGACTAGGCACTTGATCTTATAGTATTATAACAAGCTTAAAGTTTAAAAAACTGATAACCCGATTGCGAAATAATTAGACATTCATTGTCAACTCATTATTCCTAATTAAATGTAATTGTAATCTCCATTAAAATACCTTTATTTTGATACCCTACTCGATAGGTTTGGTCAACAAAAAATTATTAACGACTTACTATTTAGCTCCAAAAACCCGCTTTTTGATATTTAAAAAAAACCCATATAAGAACACTCTGGTTATTGAGACGAATCTAATGATATTTACCTTGACCGTCAAAATCCATCCAGGATGACAATGCTTGAAAGAAGGTAGAGTATCGTAAAGGAGTTAGTCCAGCGACATTGCAAGTAAGCGACAAATGCAGGGCACAGACCCAGATCTCCAACTGCAGACCACTCGACCGCAGGGTAAAGTGGTGGTGCTTACTCACAGGGGTAGCGGGTTCCAAGCATCATCATAATTATGTTACTATCAGTAATTTTTCAAGATTTTTTTTAAACCAAATACTTAGTTATACTTTGTACACAGTTTTATACAAAAAATGTTTCTTGATTCTTGATTCTTAGTCCTTTTAAAGTCATGGGCAGCATCTTACCACCACTCACCACCGCAGTCGCAATAATTGGAACTTATTAAAGAGGCAGAATTTATAAAAATCCTTCCATAGCGAGCACCTCCAATAAATGTGAATGTCAAATATCAAGTTCGTAGCTTCTACTATAGTTTAGGAGATAATATCGGGATGAGCGGTTCAGTCAATCGTATTATTTCGCTCTCCGTCCCCTATCTCAAAAAGCGCATAAAAATGATTGAAAGAAAATCTGTCGCAAGTGTTATGCTATACATAATTATTATTTTTATTAAATATAGAACTTTTTATATAGAATTAATAGAACAATTTTAGCTATAGAAATTGTGATAATCGCGAAAAAAAAATATTTTAGTAATCTTTGACCACGAATAACTTTTTTTTGTAGATGAGGGATCGATGAGCACTTTTCACAGTTAATTTCTAATCGTATTTCTGATTTTTTTACTATATATTCAGCTCTATGCGAATTATTGCAACCTCACTCCTATTTTTTAAGTTAATTTGAACGGACTAGGTACGATTATGACACTTTTGAATAAAAAAAAACGCCCTACTTCCAGTTGTAATACTGTAAATTAAACTAGGAGTGAATATATTTCATAGACAGTAAAACTGTTTCTTCTTCTATGTGATGTTTGATTCGCAACTTCATCCTAAATAGACAAGTTTGTGTTGGATGAGTTGAATTATTCCTCATTTACCCTGCTCTGTCCCCTATTGTAACAGATGGGTCAAAAAAGTTCTATCTATCCCCCCGTTGACGAATGACTCAAAATGACGAATAACTCAAAATGACGACGTGTCGTATGTGTGTGTGTGTGTATTTGCACATCTGAACTAGGAAAATATGTTTTGTCTAAAACTAATAATGTAAAATCATGATAAGTGATCTTTATTTTTGTAGAAATATTCTTGTAACTTGTCTCGCCTTCTCCTATCACCGTGGTCGCTCCCTCTTCGCAGTGTGGTCTGCAATGAAGTTGTGCCAACTCCCGCCGCTGTCGCTGTGCGGGCGGGCGGGCGGCGGCGAAACCAACTTGTAACTCCATTAGAATGTGCATTCTGTGGATTGAGTTTCTCACTTTGTAGGTAATTTGTTCCAAGCTAGACCATATTTTAAACGTACTTTAGTTAAGAGTACCAAATTATGCAACACAAGTCTTACCTTAATAAGGTTGTATTAAGCTTGTTTTTAATAACAATAAATAAATAATCCTAAATATTTAGTTATAAGACATGCCAACAATCTGTTTCCTTATCTCTGAAAGACGAATAACAACTTTATCATTAGTAACTTACCAAAGTTATATTTACAATAATAAAACCTCAACGCTTGTCTTAGAATTGTATGAAGTATAAATAGCACCAGTGCCCGAAAGGAGCCTCTTCGAGGCGCACTTTAAATCCTTTCACCACACTGGTTCGAAAGAACTAATAAAACGATAAGAAGACCAAACTGAAGTTTTTTCTTTTTTCTAGGGTTAAAAAAGTTTAACTGAAAATACTTACTTATCATAGTTTTTTTTACAAAATTGCATAATGTTTTCGTTATAAGCACTGCGCTGTATCACGAAGTAATTATTGTTGCCATCATAGTAAAAATATAAAAAAACCATCGCCGGCAACACGCACGTCGATACCTACCGCACCGCCCGAGCGCGAACATTCACCGCGACATTTCGATATCGCTTCCGCTTTAGATAAACTTTTCCCGCAAATATTGTGCTTTTTGTGTTTAAATTGCTGTTTTAATCTCTTTGCTTTTCACGTTAAAACAAGGAAAATAAAGATAGGAATTACAGTTGGTAATCAGTAATCACCTTCTGTAGATAGACAGATCTATTTTATTTTGCTGGTTATGTAAGGTAGTTTTTCGTATTATAGTACAAAACAGCTCACTTGTTATTAAACATTCCTAACTGGCAACATTATTACTTTTAGACGAGAACTTTGTTTTCCAAGCAAAAAGTATATTATGTTAACGTTCAATAAATTCGAGATTTCAGTTTATTTGGCCAGTCACGCGATGGCTGGCAGGTCAGTGAGCTAGCATGCGAGTAGCGGCTATTTATACCACTAGGGTTGCCATAATAAATAGAACTATTTTGAGACATTATAAATTAAAGTACCTTGTCTAAATTTTAACCCCTGTACTGTAGAGTTTACATCGTTCTTTAATTTTATCATGTTTTCTATGATCCGAATCGTATGGGTACACATTTAAAGTCGAAAAAGGTCAAATTCTTAAGCTGCTTTTTAAGCCGATACTACGCGAGCGGAGACTCGGACATCAGCTATTATTACACTACTATACATAATATTTGACAAATAACTATCCACATATAGAAAAAAACATAAGTACGAAATCAAAGAATTATACCTATGGTAAAGACCTGTCTTTCAATTAAACCTATCTTTCAATCATATTTTAATTTTAGTTTAGTAAGTTTGACATGAATGGATTGTAATGATCTGAATAAATAAATTTTGTATTTGTATTGTATTTGTAAACATAAAAAACGACATAAAAAACTAAGGTCAAACAGAAATCAACAAAAAAAAAAGTTTCAATATTTGGTCACCCGCAAATGTATGAACCCCATTTCTAACGTTCTTAATTGCTCTCGACTTATTTGTGGATAAGGGAAATTAAATTTTAATGAAAGCTTACTTGCCGGAAGAGCATGTTGTCGGAGTTTTAGGCTCGTAAAAATTTAATATTATACAAGACCTATGTATGTAACTTTCACTATTAATAAAACTTTGGTTTGTACAGGTGCTTGCAAAAATGATAACAAAGTTATTTATATTATTCAAAATTGAGAATCACTTTGTTTACCTCCAAATTAAGTCTATTATAATTTCATATTACTTTCCATCTCCATTTCGGTCATCCATACCCCCTTTGTTGGTTTTGGATAACTAACTTTTCTGTGGAGGTTTTCCAAAAACAATGCAAAGTGGTTCTCCAAAAATAAATTTGGATTCTCCGAAAAACTCTTCCCAGTTGGAATAACAACCCACTTCGCATCGCACGCGTTCGCAAAACGAAGCGGATTCTCTCGAACTCACAGTAATTGGATATCCGAATCATAGAATGGGAATTAATTTCAAATAAAAAGTTTTAACAAACAATGGAAACGACTTCAATTTTATCTGCAAATAACAATACAGTAACCCTTTCGTTACGTGGTATCTCCATCCAATAACTTCATACCCGAGGGTAGGTACCTTAGGCTAATTATTTTGAAAGAAAGGCCTTTATATAAGTAGCTTAGTAAATTTTGTATAACAGTTGTCACAAATAAAATATTTTTTACTTTACTTTACTATTGAGCGCAATAATTGTTGTTTTCGTATATAAAAGTTTTAACTAGCTTTTTTCGTATAATATACCTACGAAAAAAAAACGTGCGAGCCTTACAGTAGTTGCATATTTTATGTGTTGCAACATAGGATAAATTTAAATTTGGAATGAGTCTATCTACTTAATTTTTCTGAGATTGGTATCATCGGAGGGCAACTTCCTTCCACACTTCCATCCCATTTCACGAAATTACTCGCACAAATTGAATGAAAGTGAGAGGAAAGATGTTACACATCAAAAAGTATAAAATGCTTGATCCAATTAGCGTCATCCCACTTTATTTCACCACAGAAAATTACTCATAACGTAAACTGTTATTACGTAGTTCTGAGTCGATATCGGAGCCTAAACTACATTTAGTGAGATTAATCTTAATGGGGTTAAAACGGTGTAAACTGTAATTTCACATTCAATTGAAGAAGGGAACTAGCTAAACAATTTAAAGTTAATTGGAAAAGGATCTATGCTTAATTTTATTTTCCGAGAGGAAAATACAATAAATAATTTTATATATTTCCTTATTGAGTAGTTTTAGTAAATGCTCAAATATATTTAAACGTTTATTTTCATGAAAGATAAATTTAGTCTTAATTAGTTGTATAAATCACAATCCACTGAAGCCCTATGTGAAAATGTAAGGAACTAGAACAAGCTTAAAGTTTAAAAAGCTGAAAACCCGACTGCGAAATAATTATACATTCATTGTCAATTCAATATTCCATATTAATTTTAAACAAACAATTTATCGTTAATAATTGTAATCTCCTTTAAAATACCTTCATTTTGATAACCTATTCGATAGGTTTAGTAAACAAAAAATTATTAACGACTTAATTAACTCCAAAAATTCGCCATTTTTTTTTTAAACCCATCTATGAACACTTGGGTGATTAAGACGAATCTAATGGCCGTTTGGAAGATACGAGGAAACAAATAAATTTACATACATACATACAAGATACGCGCATAAAAAACATAACCCTTCCTTCGCAGTCGGGTAAACCTGGTGGCACCCCAGCTCTATCCAGGTCATGAATACCGATCACTAATGCACGCCGAGGATTCGGACTACGGATACAATCTCAGGGATAATCTCATTGTTTCATGTTTTATTCATGCATTCGATCTTCCGTTCATTAATGGCGTTCGTTTAGCTCTTTGAGTTTTATCCTATACACCTAATTATCAGAAGATAAACAACAACTAAAGAATATATAATAAGCCAATACAAAGAGACAATGCAGCCAGTATCCTCGGCACGCTGCCATCAGGTATCGAGTTGGAGCAGTTGAGTTACCTATAGATCGTTTGCAACGGTCTATGGGTGGGCCAATTGTTTGTTTTTGTAAATTTTGTAATATAGATTGTAGTAGTTACCTTATGCTTATAAAAAAAATGTATTACTAAAGACTCGAGTAAGTATTTTGCCACTTTGTGTTAAAGTCCAGGAAAAAATATATAACTTCAATTGAAACTTACTGAACTTCAAAATCGAATTATACTATGAATATTCTCAGATCCTCAGGTCTCAAACAGCGTCTGATTTCGTGGAAATATTCGAAAACTTACCGCCGAACTCAATAGCAGACTTTACCTGGCGACCTCTGATTTAAAATGTAAAACGGTTAATATTTCCGTTACGGTCCGTGTTCCCCTTAAAACATTTACAATTCAAATGGCTGACTGGTAAATTGCACATTATTTAAGCTTACTTTATCTTTCATAGTTAAACCAGTAAACGGTCTAAAGTAGCCGTTTAATGCGCAGGAAGAACACGGCTTTTAGAAAACGTGTTGTGAGCTTTTACCATAAAATATTAAGTGATAAACTTGTAACATTGTAAAATAAATGGAAAATGTACTCCTAACTTGTAAAATTATATCAACGTAAAAAATAGAATTCAAATTTTCCGTTACTATAAATCCTGTGTGTTGAATAATAAATATTTTATAAGGAATATAAGGAGGGAAAAATAATTACAAAATAAATATTTTACCTTCTTGTTTTTTTTTGCTTAAACTCTTATTTATATCGGCCCGCCTCTTGATTGCAACACCCCAAAAGGGTTATTATACTTGTGTAGCTGCTCTTACTTACAGACAACTTATTAAGACCTGAGATGTAACCTACCTACCCAATATTATGGCAATAAATGACTGAATACTGAATACTGATAACTATGGTTGTAGGTATCACCCATTTTTTCTTGCCGTTGTTGTTCAGTGGCTGGATAAAAATCTCATTCATTCAGTAAATACCTCAACCTACCGAAAACACCGAAAAGATAATATTGTTATGCCTCGTAACTGTCCCGCACAATTCGCGGCGAAAAACACTCGAATAAGCAGACAATCATTCCCTGACGTACTGTTACGTCAAACCCGACAACTTCCCGTCTCGTCCCGCCACAGCTGAGTCAGCACAGTGGAACAGATATAAATAAGTCAAAGAGCCACATAGAGTACACTGCCTCTGACTTGAATCTTATCAAAAACCAAGGAAAATTAAAAATACATTAGGTATCAACTTATCATTAGCTATTAACGTGCTCAGCACACGGAGGAACTTTAGTTAACGCGACCGTCAACTTTACAAACGTTTCCACCAGTTGCAACAACTTTAATTTGTTTTCTACGATAGCTGCAACTTTTTATAAGAAATTATGTAGATAGGTACGAGTTGCCTGTTGCCGCAACTAGTCACTCGAGTGCTTACTCCCTTCTGTTTGCTATTAACTCTAAACCATTATTTTAATGATAACGAGACTGTAAAGGCATCCCTAAGTAACGATTCAAATTAGATCAATTAACAAACCCAAAACATAGAGCTCAACGACAAATAATATTACCATCTCATTACCTGCGTTTCACAATGATGAATTTGTATTTTGAAAACCTCCTTTTCAATTTCAGATCTTCTTCTTATCATGTCCCTAGTTCTATTGAAACAGTGTGGTGAAAGGATTTCAAGTGCGCCTCGAAGAGCCTCCTATCTTGCACTATTATTTTTAGATAAGCACAGTGTACAAGCGTTCCTATCTTCCACTTGTGATTCAGAGACGGGACAGCGTCAAAGGCGCAAATCTCACGCCCAAGCTCACGTCCGCGTCGCTCACGTCGCTCACGGCGACGGCGAACGTTAAGCTGGTTTCAGACTACGCTATACTATTGTGCTATATAGTATAGGAAAGAAGGACCTAATGCTATACTATACACGATCAATATTTAATCACCATAAAAAATACGCATAGTCAGTTGCCGTTACTGAACACAGGTACGGCAAAAAAACTTGAAAAAATTAAGTAGAATTTTTGTCGAAATAAATTTGATTAAAATTGGATAACTGTTACCGTTCGTCGTTTTCCTATGGATTTGCGTCAGGCGGTACCTTTTATTGATAATAATTTTTATTCATCGTTTGGCAAACCCGGGTTCCTAGCTAGAGCCAGCCCGCAATGCTGACTGCACAGATGCAATGTACCCCGTCTGCATAGCCCATTAATTTTTTTTTGGTAATTAAAAATTGGTGGTGTATAGCATGGCGTTCACGCGATATTATCGCAAGCATTTAAAGTATATAGCTCAGTTGACCGTGATCTTGCGAGAAGGCCAGTGGTGAGGAAGGAGCAAGAAGTCGGAGCGTGATATAGCACAACATGAACTCAGCGCATCGCACCAATTTATAGCATATAGTAAGCCAATAATATATAGTACAGTATAGTGTGAACGTGTCCATTACAATGTATGGTGCGCGATATTGTTGGGCTATGAGCTTTATACTATATGCTATTATATTATAGCGTAGTCTGAAATCAGCTTTACCGAATATTTTCACAATTTCACGTGATCCATGATCTCTATAGGCTAAAATTGGATCGTTTGCTGCAGGAAAACAGAAATTGGAATGTTTCGTATCAAATTATTTTGTACAAAAGGAGCTCGTACCCAGAATAAAGGCATTTTAATATTAATATGATTTGATGTATTTCTTTCAAATCGAACATGATTTTCAGCATACATTTTTTAGCTTATTACGTCGGATTTATTTTTAAGCAAAGTGGTAAGACAGGCATTTGCAGGATGTAATAGTGACGAGATTGCCAGCTTATTAGGATAATAGACGGCAAGTAGCCGAGCCAAGTTGACGAGCTTCCTGTGGCGGTGTGTTTCCTCAATCAGGATATATGGCTGCTATCTCGAGAATATAATGTGAAAAAGCCAATCATGATAATACCCTCACTACGCAATCATTCCCGCAAGCGTCACTGTGGTGAAATCAGTTTGAGGTTTGAGGACCCTCAGTTGAGACGCACCGTCAACAAAATTCTATCTTTCGAATAAAACTACCAAGAACTCGATTCGCCGTTAAAGTATCTAAATCCAAGCTGATTCCCGGAAAAGGCACATCTGCAAGCAAAGTTACCGCCTCTGTTATATCAACTTAGGTAAGTTTGTTTTCAGTTCCTGCGGTAACTTACCGACTTGCCAATTTGTTTAAATATTTACAAGGCTTAAACTTTTGAACAAGTTAAAGCCCAATATTACTCAATTTTCATTGATTTGTTGAGAAGTTACCTAATTTTTAATCAGAATGGTATTTTGTTTAACTACATTAAATATCATTAGGCACGTGAACTTGGTAAAATAACTAAGAATATAAACATCATGACTGAGTGAAAAAAAGGATAGAGTACCCATGTCAAATATCGTGTAATGAAAATGGGATAAATTTGATTGTAAGTGCAATTTCATAAAACCCATTGAGATCAACGCGCCTAGCTCATTTTGCCATTTGTTTACGCAAAAAAACCCTATAAATGAGTGTAGCCCGTCCGTTACCGCCTGGTGATACATCACGCTCGCTTTACTCGCTAGCTCGCTACACTACATCAGCCTGATTTATAACACAATATTTTGCGGAATATTCTCCCTGACACCTGGACTAGGTATTAATCAAGCAAACGGGACGCGAACTACGAAAGAATACTCGTAATTTAGTGGGATCATGTAAGCCATCGTACATCAGAAAATAATTTTTTTCTCGTAAAATTACTGAAATATTACTTTTGAAATAAATTGCTTCATTGAATATTAATTGTGAAAGGTATTTACATTTTTATACTTACATAAATATACCAAAAATTTCATTGTACTCATAATTGGTGACGTATTTGCCAATCAACCGTAAAAAAAAATTGGTTGTCTGTAAAGTTGGTTTGCGGACGATAGTTTAACGTGATTACCAGCGTAATGGGACAATGAGCGTTACCGGACAATGACGTCAACGTTTTCGTGCATGCGGCCGGCGCGGCGGCGTTCATCGATTTATTAGACGTAGTCAAAAAATACATTCCGTAACCAATAGCGCAGATTTCAACAAAATTGGTTGGCAATACAATGTTCATCATACCTATAAATATAATACAATATAAGAAGAAAACGCTAGTTTCCTTGGGTCTTTATTTTTAGATAGAACATTCCCATAGTGAAATGGAGCTGTTTCTGAATGTGAACTTCTGCAACGTCCCAAACTTCATGAGACAATTGGACAAACTATCCGATCGAACGTTCGAGCTAACGATGTGGTTGCGGTTTACAAGTGAGTTTCTCCTGGCAAGATTGAGTTGGTTTCCTTGTGTGCGGAGTCAAACATCCCAAGTTTGCGCAGGGCTTAATGTTACACACCTAATTATTGGAATGTATTTTACTTTGGCTTCCACATCAATGATCAATTCTAATAGCTTATTTTTTATTAAAACATCACATTCTTTAATTTTTATGTTGGCAAGGATCCGTAATTGAAAAGGAAAAATTATTCTAAGATATAATTCATTCTGTTTTCACTCTGGAATCCAATTAAAGTAAAGCTTTCAAATGAATAGAATCTCATGATTTTTTTATTCTCCAGCGATTATAAATTCTCCTTGCGTACTGAAGAAATTATCACAAAAATGAAATGGCTATACGTGACCGGAGCGGTGAGCAGAATGTACAGACAAAGTATTTAAGTATTATTGTCTTTATCCGGGTTTCTGGAAACGGATGTCGACGAAATTTAATATCTACGTGTAACAGTGTAACGCCGTTATTTTTATCATATAATTTTTGGTAAAACGATCAAGCTCAGCAGTGCATATTGGATTGAATAATTCGAATTCAATATGTTTGATCGCACGTTCGTACGAACTAAGTTTGCGTGAATAGATTTTCAAACATTTTAATCGCGCGAGCGCATTGCGCGAATTTCGATTACACCTATTTGACGTTAGTATGTTTGATCGCGGATTCGTACGACTGAAATTCGCACGAATGTCGCGTAATCGCGTTCTATAAGGACAACGCCTAACAGTGACGACCATGATGAAAAGTACTAGATAATTACTGTTATTTTACATTATCTCTAGAGATACCTAAGATGTGGACAAGTTTGCTTGCTCTCTTTCTATATTGATATAAAATAACAGGAACAATTCAGCTTATAAACTCAGTGAATCATATAGCTCTTCTTACCCCATTGTCGCCTACTCGTTTATCATTGTTTCTGGTCAGACGGTGCTTCATAATACGTTCGGACGAGCGCGCTAAATTGGAAGGTAGAATGGAGAATAAGGGTGCGTTTCCACTGATGCGAAGCTAAGCGGAGTGGAGAGGAGCGGAATTTTAAATTTTCTGGGACCTCCTTACCACAACAAAGTCATAGTCATACGATTGCTGCAATCAGGCCTTTTTCCATCCCCTTGAGGGCCACTATCCCACAATTAAGGTAAGTCAGTCAGTTCAGCGGTTCTGTAAGAACATTTTCCAACAAATTACGTTCTTACTCAATCAGATCCGGGATCCGGAGGCCTTCAATCCGGTTTGGAGATCCGGTAACGTCACGGCGGGTGTTCCTTTGTGACGAACCAATCGGGTAACAGCGATTTAGAATCAATTTCTATTGTACGATAGGTTTTTCAAAGGATTTTCATTATTTTGTTTTTCAATATCTTTTATGTAAAGTAATTTCATGAATTATTTACTAGAATAAATAGGTTTGCGTTTGATAATCACCTCGCCAGAATTATTTTATCACTCGAACTCAATTTGAGTGTGGGATCTACAACAACCACCAACATTTTAGTATTATTAGAGAAAACTTTACATTGACTGCGTTTGCTAAACCTGTGGGAGTAAGAAATAAGTACATACAAAATAAACAACTCACAACGAAGGTTTAGGTAAATACTTTGAACTTTGTAAATAGAAAACAGATTCCTAAAACCATTTCATTATATTATTATGACAGATATTGTTATATTAATAAAATCAACCTTTTATTTTGAACCGTAGAGTTTGTACCTTCTTTAAAAAATATTTTTGCAATTTCCTTCGGTCTGCAGCGAAAGGTTTTCTTACCTTTTAGAGAGCTGTGATTAAGCGCTTCGAGAGCTGAAATTGTTATAACGCTTGTAGGAGCTCGCTTTAAATCAAGTTAGCGTTGCTCGCTGATTTATCTGTTTCCTTGTCCAGCGGTGGTCTCCGGCGCTGGAGATTTTCTTCTACATGCTGCGAGGGAAAATTGCTATGAGATTTACGTATACGTATCATATCATGTGTAGCTTAACAATAAGGAACTCAGCTTAGCTTAGACCTAGCGCATCATAAGATTCGACCACAAGCGAACTTAATCCCATTTTCCTTCTTAAATATCTGAATCTCCATTTTCATTTAATGTCTCATTCAACGTAATCTCTCCTCAACTTCATCCTGTAGATAAGCGTTACTACTAACAAATAGAGACAGTAGAGGATGAAACTAAGAGACATTAGATAAATTTGCTCTCTAACTTCTACACCATAAAGTTACAGCGTTTCCAACACACTCGTAAACAAAACGAGGCCGTAAAATGTTTGCAAAAACAATGAATTTACTACAACACTTGAAGACGGCCTGTGAGCGCCTCGCCCACCACCATACCCAAGAAACCAGTAAACACTATTTGCAGCTTGAAATGAATATTTAACCCATTTTTATTTCTCTACAGCACTATCTTATGACCTGTGTAGGTCTCTAAAAGGGAGATCTCACTGTATATAAATTCCAATAAATGATTGCAAATGTATTATAATGATTGTATAATTTAATGACTAAATGTGTATTGACCCTATAAATAATTTGTGTAATTGGCATGTACCGTCTTTATTATTCAGTAAACAATTAAACTGAAGCTGTTTTTATTGTCAGATATAATTATTACTACTAATAATATCCGGTATATCCATAGTAACATTAATAAACATAGAAAGATTTGTCTTGAATGACGAATAACGCTCAAAACAAACCACTGAACTTAGTGACTTAAAATTTAGAAGTGTAAGAGCGTGCCAAGTAAATATTTTTGTTTCGTAACGCAAGCGAAAATTTGGGTGTCAGCATGTGTCAGCAAGTTAAGGCCCAAAATCCGCAAGCCGCTATCTTGCTCGCACAATTGTTCATTGTTGAAGATATAAATTGACTAGATTAAAATTCATAAACAGTGGAGCTGTAGAATTTGTTACTACAACCTTTCGGAATGTTCAGTGTATTTTTTGTTTTGATATGTTTAAGATAAGCGAAGGAAATTCGGAAAAAACAGTTTTTTTCTGTTTGCTATTTATACTCAGTCAATTTATATCTTCAAAAATTTACAGATATGCGAGTGAAATAGCAGCGCGCGGTACCCGGCCTTTACTAGATAATATTATCTCTTCACAAGTGAGTTTACTGTTCGTCATCTGCGTCTGCGTCATCTCTTATTCAAAGAGAAGCTGCATCCCCGATTCCAGTAGTACTCATGAAAGCTATGGAGGATTAGGATTTATGTTTGATCGTTTATTTATGCGGCACGACAATGACTTCTGAATCTTGGATGCCGGAGGCGGCTTGGTGGAATATTGCATTCGCTTCTGAGTTACGGCCTTGCGCATATTCACTGCGACATTTCAGGTATGTTGACACCTTATCCAACTAGCCGTACTTAGCTAATTAATAAAACTACACAGGGAATAACAAGACTGCAATTGAAGACCTCGACTATCAAACTTACCTCTCGTGTCACTAGTTCTTTCGAACCAGTATGGTGAAAGGATTTCAAGTGCGCCTCGAAGAGGTTCCTCTTAGTACATACCTAATTATTTATATTTTAATAAATGATTTTGAGTTCGGTAGTCAATTTTTTTTTCATCTTGAATCAAAGCCCCTTTTGGCTCTGACTGTTACCATAAATTAAAAGCATAATAGCCTTAGTAACTCGATTCGGGGATCACTGAACGGAAACAATATTTATTTTGAAATTCAGTGACTCCCCCATTCGTGCGAGATTACTTCGTGGGAGACGCAGAACGCGTCTCGTGCACTCCCTCGGATAATTTTAACTATAACATAGGTATAACTAATACTTTGGCTGTATCCAGTTATTAATACTTAAAAAAACTATCATAATATTTGTACCGCGATAAGTAGACAATATTCAGCATGTAGAACACCTACTGAAAATCACTGAGCGAATCGTAAACACGCTGTAGCTAAAGTTGGTTTGTTTGTACAATCATAGACAAGTTGAGTGTATGTAGAGTTCCAACTGCTGCTTATGCACTATGCAGTCGGTGCTAGGTAAGCTAGTTAACTAACTGTAACTCGACTACTGTACTACTTGGTAATGCAGGATTATAATTAGAGGGAAAGGGGAGTGAGAACAAAGGGTCGAAATACGCATTCTCGAATGCGCATATTGTTCATTCTTCTTGTCGTGTCACCAGTTCTTTCAAACCAGTATGGTGAAAGGACATCATGTGCGCCTCGAACAGGCTCCCTATTGGGACGCATAGAAATTGTACGTAAGCCATGTTTTTTTAACATAAGTACCTAGGATATAAGTACTTAATTTACTAGGATACAAAGTTAGGATTTAACTAACTTATGATAAATTAGGGATAATAATTTCTGGTAATATTATTAGGAGTCATCGTCAACTTTCATTAAAAAGTTTTGACTCATAAATTTTTAGAGTTATAAATGAAATCAAGATAGTGTCATATCAACTCCTTTTTACAAGCATACATGTATGGGGAAGGAAAACATCGTGAGGAAACCGGCATGTCATAGAACCTAAAAAGTTCGAAAACATGTATCAAGTGCACGAAAGAAGCCTCTTAGAGAGGTACGCCTCTAAGAGGCTTCTTTCGTTGAAATCCTTTTACCACATTGGTTCGAAATAACTAGTGACACGATAAAAGAAGACAGAAATACAAATTTCAGTACCTGAGACAATAGGTACTGAGGAGATTAAATGAGAAACTCAGATACTTATAGAGGGAGCGCTCTATTAGTATCGAGTTTCTCATTTAGCTGCGCTCCATTTCTAAGAAATCATTGAGAGAGACAGAGCAGAAAAGATTTAACTTTTTTAGGTAAGTATTTATTCATATACCAGGGTAAGAATAAGCCGGAATAAATATGTATAATTTAGCACATGAATTAAGTTTTTTCGAACAATACAAGAAAACGGCAACCACCATTTTTAATTCCAAAACTTTTGAGCAATTTCACGACACATTCACCAAAATATCTTCCTTGATGTATATTATTTTCCTCAAAACATTCGCTTACAACTTTCAAGTTGCAGTTAAATTACTTTCTTAGTGGTTTACTGTTTGTTGAGAGGTACAATCACCACAAAAATCATTATTTCAAAAACAGTTGAGCTTTTGTTATTTTAAGAACTTCAGTGTTTAAAATATATCTCATTATTTAACATGTTGAATATGTTGTACACATGGTAAGATATGTCTAAGTATTGTTTATTTAATTCATCACTATTTCTATTTATTTATGGCCGTTATATGTTATAAGTTGAAAAATAATTCGCTATTGTAAAAAATAACAATATACATTTGCCTTAGCTTACGTGAATCACAGGGTACACACAGTTACCGTCACAGGGTACCTATTATATTGCACCGTATATAGTATCTAAGTGGAATGACTATTTTTTGTTTTTATTACTTTATAGTTAATAACTCTCTGTACCTAACTTTAAGGGTGGGCCCTGGCAAACGTAACAGATTATGTAATACTATAACATTTTCCAGTGTGCACATAGTATTATGTTCAAACTATGTTGTGATCAAATAAATACATTTGAAATTTGAAATTCATCATCATTTCGATGCCACCTGTCATTAATGTGTTCCACTTCCGTCCGCGCCTGTACCGCGATGTCTTGTGTAGCCTCCCGCCGAGGAGGAGATGACGAGTAGCTTTCATTAAACAAGTTAACTACCTCTCGGTAACGGGTTCGCCTTTATTTGCTGCCGGGAATATTACTCCTCACTTTCCAGCGAGGTATTGTAAGCTGAGAACATTTCAAAGGCAGCTTTATCAAAGAGGTATTTATTGTGATGTACCAGATTTTCATTTCTTTATGAACATTCTTCAAAAAGCGTTCGCATCAGAATTTGAAAATACAGACAATAAGCTTAAAGTTTAAAAAAAACTGAACACCCACCTGCATAATAATTATACATTCATTGTTAATTTATTATATGTTAAGGCTCCGGTCTGCAAGCGTGGGAACTTTTGATTGAACACACACATAGATATTTTCTACTCATACAGACTCATCGCGCACTCATAGTATACCACCCTGGAAAGAAACAAATATACTTTCGGTGCTACGCACAAGTTACATTTTCATAACACCTTTATCTTTGTAGGATGCTGAAGAATGTCATAAAAAACACGCAATGTATTGAGCCATTAGCTTGACATCGCGACGCCCGTTGGCCAGTAGTGAGTACTACTCATTAGCCAGCGGCAAAGGGTGGGGTCAGAGTGTACGATTTTTGGATATTATCTCAATCTATGAAACAAAGTCAACAAAGAGTTAGTTACACAATAATGACTCGAAAATGGTCCCCACGCGTACAAAGTCGCGGACGTTAAACTAGTCAAGTACAGTCGCGTGCAATAGTATGTACACATATCGACATTTTCAAAATTATGTTTTCATACTTAGTTACAATAATATGTACACACCAAAACACCCATATTATTATGTTGCCATCAACTTATGTCATAATATTGTCAACAAGTCGATGTCAGAAATAAGTAAACACTATTGACTACAGACTACAGACTGAATTACAAATATATGTAAACAAGTTGCAGTTGCATTAAAATGTAGTAATTCATTCCTTGGATCTTTATTAGTCCGAATTAAAATATTTTTCTTTTATACGTTAGTTTCGTTAGCTTTATATAATGAGAAAAATCTTTTTCAACATATATAAAAATGAATTACCACTCACTGACTGATTGACTCATTGACATCATTGTTCTCCCAGATGCAGTTTTATTTTGAAAAATCTAATATGGGGAATACAAAGAGGAAGACGGGTTGAGTTGGGGAAAACCTCGACTTTTCACTTTTTTTTTACGCCCTAGGGATTAAACATGGTATCTCGTAAAGTATAAGACTTGGTGTATTACAAGTTTTGGTCAAAGGTATTTATTTTTGTTCCAATTTTGAAATTTTGAAAAATCCAATATGGCCGCCATACAAAAAAAATGGATTTCAATACAAAAGTTGGATTCCCATACAAAATTTTTCAACTTGAGCGAAGCGAAAGTTGAAAAATTTTGCCGGGAGGTGGCGAGCGAAGCGAGCCACCGACCTCCGAGCCGCGGAGCGGCGACCTGAGCGCAGCGAAGGACACCAAAACTTTTCAACCTGAGCGAAGCGAAGGTTGAAAAGTTTTGCAGGGAGGTGGCGAGCGAAGCGAGCCACCGACCTTCGAGCCTCGAAGCGGCAACCTGAGCGAAGCGAAGGTCGAGGGGAGGTGGCGAGCGCAGCGAGCCACCGACCTTCGAACCGCGAATCGTCAACCTGAGTGAAGCGAAGGTTGACGGTTCGCACGTCCTCGGGGTTTTACATACAAAATTTTTAAACCTGAGCGAAGCGAAGGTTGAAAAATTTTGCAGGGAGGTGGCGAGCGAAGCGAGCCACCGACCTCCGTACTACGAAGCGGCAACCTGAGCGTAGCGAAGGTTGACGATTCGCACGTCCTCGGGGATTTGAATACAAAATTTTTAAACCTGAGCAAAGCGAAGGTTGAAAAATTTTGCAGGGAGGTGGCGAGCGCAGCGAGCCACCGACCTTCGAACCGCGAATCGTCAACCTTCGCTTCACTCAGGTTGACGATTCGCACGTCCTCGGGGTTTTGCATACAAAATGTTTAAACCTGAGCAAAGCGAAGGTTGAAAAATTTTGCAGGGAGGTGGCGAGCGAAGCGAGCCACCGACCTCCGCACCGCGAAGCGGCAACCTGAGCGTAGCGAAGGTTGACGATTCGCACGTCCACCTTGGCACCTACATGCTATCTCGAAAAGTATTAGTCGTAGAGTGTTGCAGTTTTCGCCAAAAGTATTTATTTTTGTTCCAATTTTGAAATTTTTAAATATCCAATATGGCTTCCATACAAAAAAACATAACTGCCATACAAAACATATGTTTTTTCCTTACAAAACTTTAAACGCCGATATCTCAGCAACGGTAAGAGATAGAGGCATGGTTCATAGACTCGAAACTGTATGTATTTTGATGGCAAAAATTTCAACTTATTTTTTTTTTCGATTGGAAATACTTGGATGGATGGATATAGCGTGTTTAGACTCACTATTCGTTATAGAGGATGTGTGTGAGGGGGCGAGCGAAGCGAGCCACCGACCTTCGCATTGCGAAGCGGCAACCTGAGCGTAGCGAAGGTTGACGGTTCGCTGTTTGTGGGTCACATTGAGATGATTTAGGGAGGGGGCGAGCGAAGCGAGCTCCCGACCCGAGCGTAGCGAGGCAATTATCTGAGGGATAATAGTGTCGTTTTTAACTAATTCGGGGTTGAAAATTTAGATTTTGGTGTCAGAATTGAAATCCAAGATGGCGGAAATTTTTTTTTCAATCTTTTTTCATGGGTGTCGTTTTTGACTAATTAGGGGTTGAGGATAAAGAATTTTGTCTCGGATTTGAAATCCAAGATGGCGGACAATAAAAAAATTACAAAAAATTCTTCTTTGAAGGATAAAGATGTGGCGCTTAATAATATTGCCCCAATTATTTTTTGATATTCGGAAAATTAAAGAATACAACAATTTTTTTTTCTTTTCTAATTTCATAAAATATTAAAATAATAAAAAATAATAATAAATCACTCGCGAGCTGCTTGCAGCTCGCGCACCGCCCAAAAAACTAGTTATAAAATAAAGCTGCATTACCACTGACTGACTGATTTTTTTCCCAGATGCAGTTTGAATTTTAAAAATCTAACATAGGAAACGTATAGGAGTGTAGAGATGAGTTCAGGAAAAAAATGTATTTTCACCCTTCTTCACCCCCTTGGGGCGCAACATGGTATCTTGAAAAGTGTAAGTCGTACAAAATTGAAACTTTCACCATAGGTATTGGTTTTTGTTCCAATTTCAAAATTTTGAAAACTCCAATACAGCCGCAATACAAAAATAAAATAAAATAAAATAAAATAATATAAAAAAAAAAAAAAAAAAAAAAAAAAAAAAAAAATAACCAAATACCTATGGTGAAAGTTTCAACTCTGTACGACTTACACTTTTCTAGATACCATGTTGCACCCCGAGGGGGGGTGAACACACAGGTTACTGCCTCGCTTCGTGGAAGTCGCTGGATTTGCAATAACGCACATCTTCCAAAATAATAAGTACAAAAATCAGGCCTCTAGCTGCAACCGTTTACGAGATACAAGCGTTTAAAGTTTTTATGAAAAATATTTTTTTTTGTATGGCGGCCATATTGGATTTTTCAAAATTTTGAAATTGGAGCAATAAAAGTATTTATGGTGAAAGTTTCAACTTTGTACGACTTACACTTTTCGAGATACCATATTGCACCCCGAGGGGGTGAACACTCAGGTTACTGCCTTGCTTCGTGGAGGTCGCTGGCTTTGCAATAACGCACTTCATCCAAAATAATAAGTACAAAAATCAGGCCTCTAGCTGCAACCGTTTACGAGATACAAGCGTTTAAAGTTTTTATGAAAAATATTTTTTTTTGTATGGCGGCCATATTGGATTTTACATAATTTTGAAATTGGAACAATAAACGTACTTATGGTGAAAGTTTCAACTTTGTGCGACTTACACTTTTCGAGATACCATATTGCACCCCGAGGGGGGTGAACACTCAGGTTGCTGCCTTGCTTCGTGGAGGTTGCTGGCTTTGCAATAACGCACTTCATCCAAAATAATAAGTACAAAAATCAGGCCTCTAGCTGCAACCGTTTACGAGATACAAGCGTTTAAAGTTTTTTATTATTTTTTTATTTTTTTTGTATGGCAGCCATATTGGATTTTTCAAAAATTTTAAATTAGAACAAATAATTTACCTGTGGGTAAAGTTTTAACTTTGTACGACTTACACTTTTTGAGATACCATGTTGCACCTCAAAGGTGGGTGAAAGGGGGTGAAAAGTCGAGGTTTTTCTGATCTCACCCCCATACGCCCTATACGTTCCGAATGTTAGATTTTTAAAATTCAGACTGCATCTGGGTGAACAATAATGTAATTTTTTGTGTGTGTAATTTCCCGTATGTTTTCCATATCTACCTGAAATGGGTAGAAAAAAATTAGTAACGCTTTTTAAGGTACGTAAAAATGATAACAAAGCTCATTTACCTAGATCGTCTACTTAGTCGAAGGGTACATATTAGCATTTGTGTCCGATACTCCTGACGTCGCGACGCACCCTTAGTGTCATCCCAACCACAGATAAGTCATAGTCTACGTTTGATCTCAACGGACGTGCAGTCACCTTGAATACTAAGGGGGTACTGAATTTTTTGCGGGCACGTTGTCTATTTTATAGCGAGTCAAGTTTTTCATACTAAAATGTATGGACGGCGGGGATCGAAAAATCAATGATGTTTAAGCCTGGATTATTGCTTTTTGGTTGGAATTTCTGAAAAAAAGGCGTGGTGTCGGAAATATTTATACTTTTGTCTTACGATAACACTTAAGAATTTTCAAATATTCTCAATGATATAGCTTAAATCGTTCAAATACAAAAGGTCGATTTCGATGGTTTTGATCAATATAAAGAATTTTTTTCTCGTAAATTAAGAATAATTTTAGAAATATCACGCGGTGTAAGGGAACACTCGTCTATTAGGCAGTTGAGATATTTTTGTAGTGTCATTAAATGCAGAGAGTTCTTCAATATTATTCAAACCAAAAGTGCCTATTCGCGCGTTTATTAGGGACAATCCTCTTAACTTAATACCCTACTCGATAGGTTTTTGGTCAACAAAAAAATTTTGACGACTCACTATCTAGCAATAATCCGCCATTATGATTAAAAAAAAAACGTATGTAAAAACACCCGGGTTATTGAGACAAATCTAGAGATTACTTAATTGTCAAAATCCATCCAGCCATTTGGAAGATACGAGGTAATCCAGAAATATACATACATACTCGTACATACAAGATACGCGCGAAAAACATAAGCGTTTACATCAGAAAGTGAAAATACACCCAAAAACACACATCCATAATAAATTTGACTATTATTTCCCCTCTGTATAAACAGAAGAGAGTAACTCCGTGATTGGAAACAAAAAAACTGCATTACAATCAAAATATTGTAGGCTTTAATTTTTCAACGTTCCTCGGTCGACGGAACACGTACAAAACTCCAGGGATCAGCGAAGCATACAATCCAATTTAAAACAAAAATTTCGCGTTTGGGAGCCCGTTTGTGTATTTCGTATCAGAAGCCCATACTACAGGTGTAGGCACATTTCGTATCGGGCAAATCTGAAATAGACCAAAATGTGTGAAATGTGAATCATCATAGTGCATCTACTATTTTTTTATTAAGTGACAGACAGGAATAAAATAGTTCTGTCTGTATTAATGACAGGTGGACAAATAGAACTTTTTCAAAATTTAAAAGTTCCATCTGTCATCCTGATGCTGAAAGAGGGACAGATAGAACATTTTTGGGCCCTCTATCACCCTAGGTGGACAGAGTAGGGTGACAGATGGGAATAATTCCATTTGAGTTGAATCCGCTCCCGGACCGAGACACGTCCACTCAAAGACGAAGAGCAGCCTGGCTTAGCTGGCTCGCGCAGCTGGCGCAGCGACGCACGGGAGCTCACCTTTGCAGGTCTGGGCGTGATTAATCTAGGGTCAGGGCGAGTGGATGGCAGAAAACGGCGTGAATATGGATCGCACTTTTGAGTCAATTGAATTTTGGGATTTTTACCCTTAAATAAACACCGTACCTAATAATTTTCTTTCCATAATATGTCAATAATACTTTTCTAACGTTTACTTAACTTTCTATTTCATAATCATTTTGAAACCTCCCAGTATACTCCAGTTTAGTGGACCGTTAAAAAAAAACCTTGTACTATTGACTGTCCTAAGGAAGGTACTGACTGCTGCCACCATAAAGTTAGAATGTAAAGAGGGGTAATGAAATTTCAAATGCGATACAAGAAATGATAATAAGCATGTGCGAGTGATTGTCTATGTGTTGCTCAAAAATAGTGATGGACATTCAATAAGATGTTTTATCGACATCGATAACTGTGGTACCTACCCATTTTGCGTCACAAGTCTTAATAGAGAAAAAAATAGTGCCTACTACACAATCATGTTGTTAATAGAGGGTTAATGAGTGGATAATCCTTCAGCTGCGTGTGGGGGGGTCATCAGAAAATGAAAATATTTTTACTGGGTACATATTTTCATTTTCTGATTAGACCTAAAGTCCCCCACCCGCAGCTGAAAGATTATTCACTGATTACGTCACCACCTGTACATATGAAGATTTTAACCAAAGGAATGAGATGGGTTTGGTTATTATTTATTAGATACTAAAGACTAAATAGCCAAGTTTTGGCGTTATTCAGTAACAAAAACTTATCCATCCTCACAAACTTACATTCATAATACATAGTAGCAGGACTTACCAATATTTACCTACAACTTACTCACCAATCCAAATAGGCGGTAGTCTTCAAAATAAGATTGTAATCGCTAGAAAGTCGATTGTGTATAATATATATATCTATTCTTTTTTTAAAGTTGGTTGATTATAATAAACAATAATGAAGCCCATGCAAATGTTTTATTCAATGACTGAAAAATACTTTATTTAAGAATATTAATTCTGAATTTTGTCATTATATGTAGGCACGATATGTAGGTATATCTGTCTGTCATAATATATGTAGCCTATTAGTTTCAGGTAGGTAAGGTAGGTACTATAATATCCAATTGCAATATGAAGTTGGATCTCGCTTTTTCTTGAGTTGAATCTGTAAAAGAGGTTGATTTATGATTTAAGTCCCTATCTAATAATTACTTGACTAATGCCTACTTGCACCAAACTTCCAAAGTTCTAAACAATTACTTCACTCGCTGGACAGATCTTGATCGGTCTGAATCTGAACCGTTAAAAACTGCCAAGCGAGATTGCTTAAGAGCTTTGACAACTTTGTACAAGTTGGCATAAGGTCACAAAATACATTCTTTACGCCTGAATTGAAACATTGTCCAACATGGTACTTACTGGAACATGTAACGTAGGCAGCGAACCTTTCTTCAAAACACGTTAATGTATTCTGAATAAAAAACAATCGTTTTTAAAATAATTGCTACAAACTTTTATATTGTTTTGATGATCGCTCTGTTTCTGAAGAATTTGTAACCATTTTTTTCTGTTTTGCGGATCCTTTGGTAAGCTGAAATTAAATAAGTAAAAACGATTACTCGTATTTTAAGAAACAAAATAAAATGACACAAGTGGTAAATTTATTTTAACTAGGTAAAAATACCCTAACGATAGAAAAGAAAAGAGTTTTGTACCACTTTGCATAACTACCTACTCATTAGGTACTATCGATATTTCATGACGTCATCATTTTTATCAAGCCCTAGCGTAACGAAGCAATATTTGTTTTTACATGAAAAATCTATTATTTCTCCATATATGTAAGAACCATTTGTACACACGGCAAGAGCAATCAAAACTCCACAAGGCACAACGATTTTATAACTAATTGTAGCAGAAAATTGTCCATAAATTTTTCTACGAAAATAAACCAAATATTTTCTTTACTCACCTGTGAAATGAATGATTATCTGGGTTATTTCTATGCGTTGTGCCACACGTATTGATTGAGCAACTAATCATGCTCTTTAAAATAAATAAAATGGTTTCATTTTGTAGATAATTGTAAAAAGATAAAATAATTTACAAACAATTACTGACGGGGTCTCCTGTGCTTCAAAAGGTTTTGAGTGACGTGACTTAGTTCTATACTGCTCTTAATTATAAAAAGCTATACTTGCATCTCTTTCATTAACCGATCTTTTGGGGGCGACAGCCGAAAGTATCCGAGATCTGTGGCTGCCACACAGTTTTATTTCAATACTCAATACTCAATATATTTATTGTCATGACAATGGTTTGGTAAGATGGTAACAATTACAATATTTTGATTCACATGTGAACCCCTTTGGGGCATTACAATATGGTAGGAGGTATTATGGTATTTTAACTTTTGCAGTGGTCAACGCACATTAGCACATAATAAAGTGGGACTATAATATGTGCTCCTTTTATGTTCTAAATAAATTATTTGAATTTATTTGTAAATATTTTAATATAACTAAATAAAATAGTCAATAAAATCCAAATAAATTGCATTTATATAATTTGTTCCAAGAACTCACCCTCTTGAAAGGAATGGCAACAAAGCAAAACCAAAGTTATTCAAATGATTCAAATGTCGTCAAGCCAGGGTTAACATCTCAATTGACGTGGCAGCCGCCGCAACAGGTGGGGGTACATTCGAACCCCTGAATTAAAATTCATTCGTCCTTGCGCCGCGGTCCATGTAACCGAGATGAATATGTATTGTGGAATCCCGTTTAGATGTTCGCTTTGAAACGTTTTATTTAGAATCTGATGGGTAACATTTTGGCAGAAATGTCAAAAGGTTAACATTGTTAAAGTTGTTCTTCAATAATTTCTTTCAAACATTATAACTTCCTATAAAACAATGACATGTATTGTGACTAGGAGAGTGCTGAACAAAGAGATTGGATATACAATAATAGAGGCAATCATAGGAAACTTCAAAGTAAGTCACACGAATGTCATGAGGGACTTAATTATCCAACCAAGTGTATTGTAAAATATAGTGTCATAAAATGTCATTGTTTTTATTTATTTTTCAACGGGGTTTTGGATGTTTTATATTGTTTAAAACGTATTGAAGTATTGTAAAATATGTGAAATGTCGAATTGTGTCCTCGTATTATGCCAGTCCTCCGCAAGTATCATGAAAAATCAAGAGAACCTGAATTTTCACCGGTAAGTATCTATTTGTGTATTTACTCATTAATAACCCGTACTAAACACATAATTATTACGTAGAAACATTCAATAACGTCCAATAAGTATATAAATAATATGAAGAATCAGCGTTTTTCATGCTAAAATCATGAATAAATCGAGGCTATGATATACTAACTAGGGATGTCATAAAACGTAAAAAGATTTGTCGATAAGGCTATGCAGACACGACGAGTATACCTAGTAAGATTTTTCGAATAAAGTGAGCCATTGAAGAATCCCGTAGCTGACCCATCTCACTTAAACATACTCACACTCTTTGTATTTTGTTCGTTTCATATTTTATTTATTAATATTATATATTTGCCGTCCAGCCTACTGTATCATGGTTAAACACAATATCTATGTGTTCAACCATGATAGTGTAATATACAAAAAAAGAGAGCTTCAAAATAATCACGGAAAATATTACTTTTACAATATTAATATTTCAGGGTGTCTCTTTGGCGTCCAATAACGATCGGCAAGAGTTAAAATGTTCTTCCGGCTATTCTTCAACTTGAACCAAATGCAATGCTCGTGAAGCTAACGGTCAGTACAGTACTGTACTTAAAATTGCGTGTTATAGGTATATTATAATTACATGAGCTATAAATTAAATATATAATGTGTTTTGAATATCCCTTTCATCAATGTACCTAAGCCAGGACCTTCGGATATTACAGAAATAAGTTCATCAGTGTTTTCAGACGTACCACCGAAGAACACTAGCGTAGAATGTACAGAATGTGCAGTGTGAGATGGTCGATAAAAATCTAGCCTACTCCAGTTTGCTAAAAATTAACTGTTTCAGACAGCGTACAAAAAGCCTTGAAAAAAAAGTACTGATAAAGTATACCAAGAAAATATAATAATTATAAATAAAGGTAAGGAAAATAAATTAATAGAAATATATTTAGCAAAAGAGTCTTCGCCACATGCGTATAGCATTGAGTTAAAAATATATGATAAATTAACACTTCTACCATCAATATGTGATAGTCAACGTTATGCTTATCCCAATGACGGGAAAAGTACTCAATACTCAATAAATGTATTGTCTTCACATAGTAAAATACTTACAAAAAACCAACAAAGTGGTAGAATCGCATGTAAGCCCTTTCGGGGCACTAATCTATAGGTAGGGGGCAGGCAGAATAAGGTTTAGCTGAAAAAAGTATTAAGCTCAAGTGTTAACTTTTGTTAAGTATACATTTTGTAATGTACTCATTTACCTGTGTATGTTGTATATTATTTTACAAATAAAAAATTGTCATATTAATTCGTGGTTTTTACATAGTTCAAGGTTCCTTTAATCCAGAATGAATCTAGATAACGTTATCATAGTCACGGACTTTAAGTTGTTAGGATTGATATATCGATATCGGTATCGGATCATCGAACTCTTAATATCGATATCGATATTTTATGACTTGGACATCTCTGTGGCTCAACGAGTGACAGATGCCTCCTTTATTATGACGTACGACAAATGCATGTTTTGTCTCGTTTTATCTAGTGCAAAAAGTGGTACGCGCAAAGAAGATAGCGAATTTGTCACATTTAGGAGGGATTCTATTTACTTCATTCTTCTGAGGTGCTGAATATGGAAGTGATAGATATAGAAGATATAAGAGTAGAAGAAGGCCGAATAAAAGATGGATAAACTGTGTGAAAGATGATAAGAATAAAACAAGTGTAAGTACAGAGATGACGGCTGATTGAGACGAATGGAAAAAGAAGACATGTTGTGCCGACCCCACGTAAGTGGGAAAAGGAGTAGGAAATTATGACCTTCCTATAAAATAACAAGGTAGGTGAGTGAACTTGGTTCAAGCAAACAGCTTCTACATAGACCATGTCGCTCCGAGAACTTACTTCAATAGCCGCTTGTCCCCAGTTAATTTGACTAGTAGTGGGTTCAATCCCGACCGGACCACCTGCTTCGCAATTTATCGCTTACTTTACAACGGCCTGGCGACTTGCCACTCGCAACGCTTTCCCTGTATAACTGGGTATTATTTACCCGAAGGCGGGTACGGGTTGACCATGAATGTATTGACGGAAAGTTATGAGGGTTAGCAAATAATATGAAGATTTTATGACGCATTATTCGAGGAAAGCCTTTCGAAATCTACATTATAGTAGACTTGTACAAAGCGAAGATTGTAAACAAAATATTCTGTTACAATATATAATTTTGTTTAAGCGTGATAAAGTGCGTGATATTAAAGGCTTCGTTAAACAGGAAGCACTCTCAGCGCGCGTCAAAGCGTAACGTTACGTTGAGCTATAACGCTGCGTAGTGCTGTACAGATATATTGAGAGCCTTTTAAACAGTCCTGACGCCGCGACAGAACGTTGCGTACTGCTAGCGCCGGCGCTCGGTGTGACAGTAGAATACCGTCATACTTAGTACAACACAGTTCGGCGCTATAGCGCGGCGTCAACTTAGAGCCCTGACGTGACGTAAGTACGCGTTCTGTTAGGCGAAGCCTTTACTCGTATTTCCAAGATTTTTTGTCTTGAATATCCAGCTCATACATAAAACGGAGATTAAACTTATAAGGAACATAATCTTCGCACTGAAATCACGTTTCGGGAATGTTTCATAAACGAGGAAATATTTCCCCACCGCGCCGCGCGGCTCCGTGTCCTGTGTTACAATTACATTCGTTTTAATATTGCTTTCATGAATATACTAAAGCTTATTTTACGCTAGCTTTGAAAACAAACGAAGCAACGACTTTGATTTGCATACGCATTATTGAAAAAAATATGAGTTACCTAGTAGGCATGATACATTATTTAAAAAACATATGCAGGTTAACGTTAGAGAAAATAAATTGCCTTTTCTGCTCTGCTCGTATACGTTCTTGAAATGAATGTCAAATATGTTTGTAGTTTGTCGGGTTTCTTCATCTTCAAAGCTTCAGGCTTGAGTCGTTTCAATATGAACGGAAAACTCGTGCCATTCTGGGGCTACAATCAAACGCATCCCGACTCTACATTTTATGCTCGCTATACAAGCACTTACAACGTTTAAGCCGAGTAAATAAACTAGTCATTGCCGGCAGTATTTTTGGGAATGCGCGCTGAGCGAGCATCCGTCTCAGCAAGAGTTACACGGGTTATCACGGAACATATGGGACTCCTCACTCAATTTATGACGGGTCACTTCCTACCAAAGTATCTTGCTCTACACCCCGACCGTACATGAAACAAATAAAGTTCATATTCGAATGACGGGCGAAGGAGAGAAGTTGGCAGGTGGAAAGAAAAACCGTGGCTCTGGCGAATTTGTGTCAGAAACTGACCGTAAATTCGCACACGCAGTCATGATGCGGCGAAATGGCACGGAATAGTGGATGCCGGTATCAATACTTAATGAAGAACGTATTTTATTGAAAAGATTAAACGTTTCATTGATAGTTTGTGGGCCTGGTCTCTCTCTTTGCCAAGGGCGAATCATTTTCATTCCGAGTGATTGGTCACACTAAAAAAGAAAACAATCGAAAGTGAACAATTTTTAATATTCAGAAAGGCCTTGTCCTTCAACAATCATCATCAGTTTATTTACTGCACTAGACACTACATTATACCGAAGCTGAATGAAAGAGTGCATCTCAAAGCATACCCTGAGCGTTGGCTCTTCTCAAGTAGTTTCTGTTTCTTACATATAAGATTACGATTCCTAATGGCATCGTCTTTTCATTTCTAGCAATTGCAGCACCATCGGCATCGTAATGAATTCCGTGCCTCATCATGATATTCCACCAAAGGCTGGAAGCGCTAAATCACGCGCTAATCGACAAATGAACACGCGATTCGGTCCAGAGTCAGCAATGGCGGCTGCCACACGAGCTCAACCCATTGATTATTCAAAGTGGACCGAGGCCGCCTTTGGGATTAGGGGATCACTTACGAAAACTGAAATTGAATTTCGTATAGTTTTTTACAAGGAAGTTTACCGGAAACCCGGAAAATTTTCTTGATATTCTCGAATGCAAGCAAACCATAAAAAAGCAAGTCAGGTTGGGTCGAAGATTAAATAACCTATTTGATTAGCCTTTTTTTCTAAAAAAAATTGTCCCGGGTGAGACGAACTAATTTATGAAATTTATCCAAACAACTTACAAACAAAGAAGTATCCACTTCTAAAAACAGATAAATTCGACGGACTGTCAGATCCGAAACTAAACTGAAACGCATCGCTGATATTATTTCTAACGGCTTTTCGACCACGGTCAAGAGGGATATCGGCGTCGGCTAAATATTGAAATGTCAGAAAAATCAACGAATTGGGTTGACTTTCCTTGAAGTTGATTTAGTATAATTGTGCTTTTAGGATAGGTAGTGAGACGGATTTATAAGGGTTTTGGTATACCTTATTAATTACTCACTGCGACTTCATAGTTTCATAGTTTACTTTATTGTTCTCATTTGCATACAGATGGAATACAACTTAGGTGTAAGTAGCTAGTACACAATGCACATGAACCCTGTCAGGGCGCAACAACTTTGAGTTCATTTTTATATTTAGTAGGTACTTTACTTACATAATATTAGATTGTAGGCTCGTTAGTGTACCTATTACATACGGAACGTTTACTAATTTAAAATATTTGTATTGATATTATTGATGTCAACAATCTAATATACCATAAGTATGTCAAACTAAATATTTATCAAGGAATCTGTGAAGAACAATAATTGTCAATATAAATCAATAGTTATAATAATTAGTTATTTGAATAAAATAGAATGTCAATAAAGAGGCTCTAAACAGTCGTCATATTATCAAAGTTATATCATTAAAGAGGTAAAAATCATAATTATTAATCGGTTTAAGAAAGTATATGTAGGTTAGCCTTACAACAGCTTGGTGCGCAGATCCTTAGATCGCAGCTAGTACACTACAACGATTTTAAAGTCTTGTCACACATAAATTCGTTTATTGAATAATAACATTTTTTTAATAATATAAATTTAAGTCTTTTCTCAAAAAGGTTGTCTTTAGGTTCGGTTCTTAAACTTTCGGGAATATTATTATATATTTTAATAAGTCTGGAATTTGGACTTTTTCCCGCAGTTCGTAAACTTACCTTGTGTAATATCGAGATCAAAGTAGCTTCTTTACCAAGAATGTCATACTTTTCACAGCTCTGTTCCACTTCTTCTTATGGTGTCACTAGTTCCTTCGAACCAGTGTGGTGAAAGGATTTCAAGTGCGCCTCGAAGAGGCTCCTTTCGTGTACTCGACACATGTTTTCGAACTTAAGGTTCTAAGACGTGCCAGTTTCCTTACTATGTTTTCCTTTACCGAGAACGTGGGATGCACACATAGATTTTTATCGAGCGAGAAAAACAATTTACGTATGACTGCCACCGGGATTCGAACCCGCAACCATCAGATAGCAAGGCAACGGCCTCATCCACTCGGCCACCACGTCCTCCACGTCTGTTCTACTTTAGTTTAAGCACTACTTATGTGTTGCCAATTGACAACTATAAATTGGCAATTTACTCAATGTACGTAATTCATGGCTGGCTTTGACAAAACCTCGTCAAAGCTGAACTATTCACAGTTCGTTTTGGATGATGAGTAATCAGGGTATTGGTATCAATTGGTCATGCGTACCACCTCTATTCTAAAATATAGGTCAGATACTCTATTTTAATTAGTATCTAACCTAAAACCGATGCCATTTTTTTAATGTTAAGAACGTACTAAAACTAAAAATAATATTGCGCTCCACGCCTCGCTGTCATACCCCAGACAGAGCGGACTTCTGATGATTAGTCAAAGACCAAGTCTGGGCACCGTACGTGAGAATGGTAAGACTGCGCACGCCTATGAGTTCTTCTTTAAGGATAGAGGTAGTGGTCCCTTCATAAGTTCTTTCATTGACCAAAATCTCCTCCAGGCGTTCTCAGTGCGTCTTGTTATCTCTACATGGACCAGCGGCACCCTTGGCCGCAAGGACAGGAAGGAGGCCTTTGCCTTGCAGTAGGACACACACGGCTAGATAGTAATAATAATGAAAGTACTGGCAAACCGCCCCCCTAATGGCAAGTTGACCTGCAACACCAGAGGCGTCGTTGAAGAATATCTTCAAGTTTTTTTTTAATTTGTGCATGTTGTAGGCCTGAGGGAAAACGTCAAAGGCCAGATCATTCCACAGCTTACAAGTTTGGTGTAAAGAGAGATTAATCTACATCGGTGTTTGTCCTGAGTCTGGGCGTTTTCTTTGTATTCTATGTAAGTATTTAAAAAAAAAACGTATTTAAGTATTAGGTATATAAGTTATCTGGTTCCCATAGTACAAGGTCTGCCTAGTTTGGGCAAAGAATAAGTAATATTATTACATAGTTTGGGGCTAGATGTCATTGTGTGAAATGTCCAAAATATTTAAAAATAAAATTAACATTGAGATAACAATTTAAATATTTTGGTGCGAAGTGAGAAAATATTTGATTTCATAGTTTGTAGACTTTCGCGATTATCACACATAGTTATTAAAAAAATAAATATTTAAAAACATGTGAGCTTGATAAATACCCGTTATAATCAAATAACTATTTGATTTCATGTGATGAAAAATAAGAGCAGACTGCAAATGTTATAATAACTACACTATTTCAGACAGAAAATGAGAAAAATATAACTGGAAATATAAAAACACGGTGAGAAGGTATCTGAAACTAATTACGCTGGCTCGATAGCCAGCTTCGTTTCATTACTCCTGAAGGAAACTGCACCTCACTACGACCGGCTCTCACCTCGCTCAGCAACAGATTCTCAAAGTTTATTCAGGTTTTTAAACAAATAAAAAATATATGGTATGAATAAGTAGTAGCTCAGGGCTTATTTTCTAATGACTGAATTAAAAACTAATTCTAAAAAACGTTCATGAATCTCTTTCAATTCCAATATTCAAAATCATCAAAGTTTTACAAAAACATAGACAACCGACTTCAATTGGACTGTAGGCATCACTGAAAAGTAAAAGGGAACCAAAATACGTAATTTTGTTCACTTCAACGACTTTTTTTCTCAGTTATTTTGATATAAAAACGGAACTACGAAACCAATTTTGATAAAATTTCTATGGGACCAATCTGAAAGTATAAACTCAAACGAAAAAAAAACAACCGAACTGATGAAATAAATAAATAATAAATCCCTTTTTGATGTTTGAATTTGAATGTTTTTTTTCAAGAATGATTGTTTTGGCTTTAGGTAAGTACATGAAGAAGGTCTTGTTTTGACAATGAATCCTGAAACCGAAATCACTTGTGAATGGTATCAAAAAACCGCAAAACTTTAATTACGCTTGAAAAGTTTGAGATCCTCTGGCGATATGCTCGAGAAAGTTGCCAATTTCCGCGGGGCTCACGATGAGCTAATAGAGTTATAAAGTTAAAATACAGCGCCATTAATGCCTTTAGGAACAAATCAAGCGTGTTTACCTTACCTTGGAATTTTAATAGATCATATTTCCAACATAATGAGAATAATATGAATATTAGTAATAAAATTTTACGCAACGTCATCTAGCCCTAAACTACGCAGAACATAAAAAGTAATTTTTTTTTATTCGTGCGGGACCAGATCCCACTACTTTGAGCGTGGCAGTTGATAAAACATTTGCCTCTCGGCTAATATAAAGCGATGAAATCTTCTTCTTACCGCGCCACTATTTCTTTGGACCCAGTGTGGTGAAAGGATTTCAAAGGCGTCAAAGAAGCTCCTTTCGTGTACTTGACACATGTCTTCGAACTGTTTAGGTCCTATGACATGCCGGTTTCTTCACGTTGTTTTGCACGTGTTTTAGTGCACACATATATTTTTTGTACAGAAAAACCCTTGGTGTACAACCGGGTTCGAACCCACTACTTTCGGATCGGAAGTCGAGGCTCCTCCCACTCAGCCAACACGGCTTTGAAAGATGGAATGAAAAGGCTTTTTAAAATAATATCTAGGTACTCTTAGTGATAAGTTGTAAGGCTGCATTTATTCTACACGATGTAACACATTACCCAGTTTACCCACCCCTGAGCCGGGTAATATCTGCAGAGGTGGATAACATCGTATTTAAGTTGTAAAGAAGTTTCAGGCCCTTAAACAAAAATATTCCTTCAAAAATAACGACTCTACTACTATAATAAAACGTGAGAGTTTTGAACTTTAGCGATCGCTATATTCGCTTTTTATTCGTAAAATTTACCGGACCGTTAAAATTCGTGTGGATTTTTTAACTAAAAACGCGAAATCTAGGCGAAGGATTGGTTGGTGGTTAGATGGACCAATTAACCGGAGTGATTGAATTCTGATTGAAAATAAAATATTGTGAAACACCATTTCATCCAATCTGCTTGTAAAAGTAGTTGAGCTTACTCGTGGTTTTTTTATTACTCGTCCACATGATATGATCCTATCCTACTCACTTAAAATTATACGAAAACCCAATTTTAAGAGAAACCTCATTACTGAATAGTACACGTTATTATAAAATAGTGAAATTAAATCACGAATCATTATAAAAGTAAAAATAAAAATATGAAATAAAAAATAAAAATTTACTTTACTAATATATAAAGATGTATATAAGGAGCACAAAAAACTGTGAAATCGGGTTTGGGTTAGATAACAAATTGGCCTTTAAAAAGATAAAGAGCTGAAACCAATGGTGCGTGTTTGAAAATATTTATATTCTACTAGCTAACGCCCGCAACTTTGTTTGAGCTGCGTATTTCCAAAATTGCTTTCTTTCAGCTCTTTCAGCTTTCTTTTAGCCTCCAAATTTCAAGGTTCAGTGGCTTAGCCTGTGCGTTGTCTGAAAGCCAGTCAGGTCCAAGTATTTTATAATATGTATTAATGATTTTGATGATGATGATAATAAATGATTCGTTATATCACAAAACTTATGTCTGAAAAACAATGAATCCGCAAATTGTCTAATAATCCCACAATTCATTCGTAATGACTACCCTTTTCAGGCTTTTTCAGGGCCTGGAACAAAACCCTCTCGAACGGCCATTAATTTTTCAGAAGCTGCGTCAAAACATTTATCACTCCTGCGTGAGTGGAAAAGGCCCAGTTTTCCTCTAAAAAATACCTCAAGAAAAATACAAGGCTTAATCTCGCCTAATTATCGACTTGCCGGCAAAAAGCTGTATTTATTTTGATAAAATTTAGGAAACCTGTGCACATGGCGGAAAATTAAAGTCAATTAATTTTGATTACATTATAAATGCATTGTTTCATTTCTCTTTTTGAAGCAAAAACTGGCATGATGGTATTATCATAAAGTTAGTATGTAGTCCAACCGGAAGTATCCGAAACCGTGGGTTTTACTACCTCCAACACACATGTGTCAACGCGCTCCGCTTTTATTTTATTCAAACGAAACCGATTTGAATACAAAATACTATCTTTCCGAATTATTAACGTGACTACGTCTAATAAATCGATGAACGCCGGCTGCATGCACGAAAACGTTGACGTCATTGTCCGGTAACCCTCATTGTCCCGTAACATTGGTAATCACAAACTATCGTCGTAACGCTCATTGTCCCGTTGCGCTGGTAGTCACGTTAAACTACCGTCCGTAAACCAACTTTAAAGATAGCCAATTTTTTTTAAGTAGATGTACAGGGATTAAATTATCTACAAAACAATCTGGTCTTCAAATATTAAAAAGGTTTTAAAAACAGCCTGAGGAAATGAATCATCGGAATAGGGTCGAATAATTTATCGCCCTCAAACAGTTGGCCATAAATAACGAGTGAGGATCTCAAGGGCAAGCGGGGTATAAGCCTTTGCCGAGTTTGGAGCACTTATAGTTATACTAAGGTTCTTGTTTCCCAAGAAATATTACTTTAATAAATATTATATTTGACTTTATGTCTAAATATAACCACTTTGTGCGTAGGTATAACATTTATCAGAAACTTATCTAATTTAATTACGAGACAAATTTCGTAAACTTCTTCTAAAGGTATTATTATTCTACGTCTACGACGAAGACATAGAAAAATCTAATGTCACCTCATTTTTTTAAATCCATCGAGCCGTTAAAGCCTACAAGATACGTCAAAGAGAAACAAACATTTTCAGTGTCGGGTAAAAGGACACTCGCGCCAGTTCAATATTAATTAAATGTTGTCGACCGCGTTCGTAGCTGAGAAGCCCGCCAGAGGCCGTGCACGCCGCGCACGGTGGGCTCAATCAAATATTACGCTTCCATTAGGCAGCTTTTAAAATATTCTTAAAAGTATATGTGAAAATTTGGAGTCACTGCATTACATTCTTACTCAGTAACAGTACAGGTTACATTATGTTTTAATTTTTTATTATCTATTATTTATCTATTATATTTTTATATGATGTTAAAACAGTGATTACTTGAGGATAATATAATCTAAATAATAAATTTAAGACAGAAACACGACTAGTGAAACTTTTCTCGTTAGATTTATTTACTTAATAGTATTAGCATGGGAAAAGGTACCAGTTTGAGCAAGAGTGTGGTTCTTTCCACTTGTTGCGTGTCTTCCCTCAGTTCCTCAGTTTGAATTGTACCTACGTATGTTCTTAGTACCCGTTGAAATTCTTTGTGATATAAGTTTACTGGAGTACCTTTCAAGAAGTTATTTGCCTGAATTGTTTTCTCTACTTTTTGTAAAAGTTTCACAGTAAGATAAAGTATTTTTTCTTTCTTCTTTAGACTTATCTACCTAATACCGAGTTCTTTATTCTTAGTACAGTAATATTTTGAGGCAAAACCCGCCCTGTCAAATACAAAGCAACAAATAGAGGTACAAAGTACATGTTGACACAACAGTAGGTATCCTCTGAGGTATTATTTCCACTATTCGGCCTACACAAACAGATCTGTGCTCGGGGCGTTCAACCATTATTGTTATACATACGACTGTACCCGTTGTAGTCGGACGAATGAGTTAGATAACTGTTATTTGTTTTACAGTGGATGGACGTATACGAAAGATGAGACAAAATGTAAACGTTTATTTAAAGGATAGAATATAAGTATAGTATATAGTTAAATAAATATAGCGTTAGAAAGTAAGGGTTAACTATATCTACAATACAATAATGACACTCTACATAATACACTATACAGACTCTACAGACACTACTCAAACTTCAATACATGTCTAGGTACACACACACAAGCACCCTCACACTTACAAATACTATGAACACAGACACATACATATTTCTACAAAATGACTGCGGTTAGTAATAAGAAGGCTCTTTAGTATATTTTCTCTCTTTTTACACTATTAAAGTTGTTAATGAATAACACCTACCTAGAATAATTAAAAACTTATGTGCTCTACCGGCCGAAGTAGGGATCTCTCGGGTCTATATCACAAGTATATCTATACTTAGCTTAGACCGAGAAGTCTTTAAATAGACCTGTACAAAGATCTTAGTTCTTAATTAAATTAGAAAGGTTCTGTATTTTTATCACAAGTTGTAAACTTAGTATTAAGATCTTTTTTGGAAAATAATCTTTATCATAAACTTAAGTTATAACGGTTCTGGGCAAAATATGGTTCATAAAGCTTTTAATTTAAGAAACACCCTGATATTTTTAAAATTAATTTAATTAATGTAAAAGTTATATCTATATGAGATATAAACAATTATATCTCTATACATACTTTATAATGGAAATAGCCCACTAAATTAATAAGGTTTTTTCTAAGAGCGAATAAGTTTAAGTACCTAATTACGAAGAAAGTAGATAGTTAAAGGAAATAATTAAAAACATAACTCGTTTTTCGTTGCTTTTATCCTCCTACACGAAGAAATGAGAACTTGATCTAAAGCAGATAATTTAATAGGTTCTTTAAAAACACTTGAAGTTAAAATTAGAAGTACCTACTTAACTTTTTAAACACCTCATCAAAAGGCACTTGAACTTTGAAATAAAAATCTTCAAAGCAAAAAAAAACTTTGCGAGAGATTTAATGTGCGGGAAAACAATAAGGAAAAACTTTTAAATGTTCTTTGACTCAAGTTTATCAAATATTTTGTTTTTGAATATCTTGTCGTAAATTTAGTCTTTAGGAGGAAAACCAATCTAAGCTGAATTACAGTTCTAAAACGAACTCGATCGCGCCATCATGCTCACAATTCAGACATCTTTGTCATTGTCATTGGACGACACCGTGGCTTAGTTGGTAGTGACCCGACCTACGAAGCTTGGTGTTCCGGGTTCGATCCCCGGCCGGGGCAAATATTTGTGTCACGAACACATATGTTGCAAAGCTTTAGTTTTTATATAGATCGATTTTAAATGAATTCGCACCTAAGATTTTCAACCTCCGGAGATGGCTGGATCCGGAGATACCTTCATAAAGCCATAGCTTTTATTCTACAAATGTACGAATTATGTTCAAACTTTTTTGGATTTTAACTAGCCTATGTAGCCATTCAATGATGATGCGGTAAAATTCATTATCGATGAAAGTGACGTTTACAACTGGGTGTTTCGTACTTCGGGGATCGTGGCTGTAACAAAGTTGCAATCTTTCAATTCAATTCAGAGGACTCTAGAATGATAAAGTTGTAGTCATTTCGCCAAAAAAGCCTTTAGACGGTTTGAAAAATCCGCCACCACACCAACCAATATTGGTAGAGCTGCAGCCATTCGCACCTCATTTGGACAATGGATACTCCTTCACTCGTGAGATTCCATTCTCTCACGAACCCCTGATTGTTTTATAGGCATGAAATGGACAATCGGGTCGAGGGTGGTCCCCACAAAGAGACGTGAACGGGGTGAAAATAGGGGTGAAAATGCGTGAGATTTTTCAAAAATATGTTACTGTAGAAATGTTGTGAAATGAAATGAAGTGATATTTATTTGCCTGAAGTACGAGTATAGTCATTACAAGGTCTTAGACTTTTATATATTTACTTTAAAGATGTTTATGAGAAAAATAAACGATCTTCTGAATTGTAACTGAACTCGTAATGACCGTTCAAACCATAGAAGATAGCAACGAGTCTTGCACAACAGATTATTAGTTATTACTTTTGATAATAAACTAAATTGTGCAAAACTCGTCTATACCAATTATAGCTCAATAATGTAGTAACCCAGCACTAGCCCTGATTTTACAACATTAGTAGGAAAATAACCACAGATAAATATAGCAAGCAACGTCGTTTTACGAAAACAACCGCATTGAAATCAGAGCATCCATTTCAAAACGGCACCGCAAACAAAATTCACAATCAACCCTCTGTGTTTGGGGGTGGAAAAATTAGTCTTCCTTTCTGGTACAGTGGCTGCCACTCGTTATCTGTTGCGAAGTAACTAACAAACATGCACTGCTGTTTCTGTTCCACCGAGTTTAGGAACGCACGCTCAGTTCTGATAAAACTTTATTCATTTACAACGCGAACAACGAGGTAGGGACTGTAAGGAAACGCAATGTAATTTAACAGTAGTATAATATTGATATAAATAATACATATCAAATACATCATACTACAGGCACAGGGGGACAGATAGAACTTTTTAAATTAATAAAACCACCTTCCCCCTATCAGCAACGGTGGGACAGATAGAACTTTTTTGTCCCATTTGTCACCCTAGGCGGATAGAGCAGGGTGACAGATGGGAATAATTCGAAGTACCTATGGATTATTCATAGTATTTTTCTCAATACCTACTGATCTCTTTTACCATATTCTCTAATCCTAAATAATTTTGAAAAGGAAGTTTAAAACGATATTATTATTAAATCATTATCATTATTAAAATTAATGTTCTCGACAGTGTATTCAATTCATAATGCTATAAGTAGGTATGCACTAACATAAGATACTGATTCTGTTTACTATGTCGAAGGCAAATAGCTCGCCACGTTCGTCCGTTTGTGTGTCGCCGGAAACGAATCTCCGCCATTCTAGTGTGGAGCAAGTCACACGGACCAACAATTAGGACGAGTTAGCACTCAAACTCCTTGAAACTCTCCTACCCACTAAACAAACTTATAGTTTTAAGGGGCATCCTCTTCCTTTAAAATTAAACCTACTAACTTAAAAACACGTATAAAATCTAAATTAAAGTACCTTTCACTTTTTTTGTTCACGAAATCAAAAAACATGGACAAAACGAATAGTGTGAATAGTGTGAAGAAATAACTATAATACGGCGTACTTTTTGAGTATTTGTCCGAAACATTTTGTATGGAATTCGGATTTGAGGATTACCCTTAAATCAGAGAACGCAAAACAGGTGCCATATTTTCGACATTTTTATTTAATTATGTGACTTCAAATGGATTCGTCCAACTAATCAATCGATACCTTATTGGTTAAGATTTTTCAATAGGGTAAAGCTTATAACTTGTTCCGAGGAGCAGGGACGTGTACCAAAGAGTCGTGGCTCAGTGCTGGCTCGGTGCCTCGCGTCAGGAACGCCGCCGCCTTCAGCCGGAAATCGACGCCAGACAACTGCATTCAATACCGCGAGAAACCATTGTTCGCGACAGCAACGACGCTTATTTAATGCCAGTTTAGTACTCATTGAAAAATATAATTTCTACAAAAAAAAGAGTTATAAGCAAGTACTTAGTAATTTTGTTTGGTACTTATCTTACGAAAACTAAATTACGTGTTTCGTTAGTTCATCTTCGCATTATTTTATTTTGAACGAATTGAAAAACGTATTCGACATTTTGTTTTTATTGCTGAGCCAGTTTAAATTGCTTTCAAAATAAGCTAGATGTTAATGATGCAAAAGCTGCATTATTACTTCTTTCTTATCGTGTCACTAGTTCTTTCGAACCAGTGTGATGAAAAGATCTCAAGTGCGCCTCGAAGAGGCTCCTTTCATGCACTTGACACATGTTTTCGAATTTTTTAGGAGTTCTATAACATGCCTATTTCCTCACGATGTTTTTCTTCATTTATATTTTTCTTCCTCACGATGTTATCCTTAATTAAATTACTTAAAATACACTTACTGCGAGTCAAATGTGTACGTATATTAGTTTGTCGCTCGCACCCCGTTATACGTCTACCGTTCTTATTATTTCAGGATATCAAAAATAACATCAAGTAAACCACATCATAAAATACTTGTACACAGGTGGACTTTGACCCAATTCTCATATTACTACTATTTTCTCAGTGTTCTTTACCTAGGATCTGGAAAAATAACCATAAAATAAAAGAATTCCAGAATAAACGTCCTGTAAGAATGGCTGTGGAATAAAAGTAATAAAATAATGGAGAAGAGAAAACGATGAATTCCATTAAAAGAATAATAAAGCACGAACGGAAATCACGATCTCAGGAAAGTGCAGAGCTAAGTTATGAAGAGTACTGCAGAATAATGAGGGACTGCACAGATAAAACTTGAGCCAAGAGGTGTTTATTAGTCCGTTTCAGTTCATACAATCATATACAGCAAGCTTAATGATGGTGCATTTCAAGAACAAATTTTGATCTTCACTTTTCTCTATCCTTGAGATTGTCTTTGAATTATCACACGTAGTTCTTCTTCTTATCGTGTCACTAGTTTTTTGAACCAGTGTGGTGAAAAGATTTCAAGTGCGCCTCAAAGAGGCTCCTTTCGTGCACTTGATACATGTTTTCGAACTTTTTAGGTTCAATAACATGCCGGTTTCCTCACATATATTTTTTGAACAGATAAATTCATTGGTGTATTACCGGGCTCGAACGCACCACCTTCGGATCAAAGGTAGAGGTTCCTCCCACTCTGCCAACACGTACTCATTTATCTGAATGCAAAAATTGCGGAACTCTAAAACCCAGCAAATTCAATCATTTCCCATTCTCCAGAAAAATTAATATAAATTCAAATGAATGCAGGCTCCTTTTACTGTTGGTGTTATCTGAAATACCGGTAAATACTGAAAAATACTCTTTGCATTTTGCTCCGGTGATACGCCGTAATGTTTTCCCCCTCAACTCCTGCACTATTGTTTAAGGGTCCATTTTTTACCGAGATGAATGTTGAAAGGCGAAGTAGCGCGATGGCGTGCTTGCTGCGAGCTCGAGGTGGCATTTAGAAATATTGTGAAGTCCCATGTCATCGTTTTTTACCAGTGCAGTGCAGTGTTGTAAAATACAAGCTTTTTTACAACTAGTGTCTAAAAATAGTGAGTTTTATTTAATTTTACTTGCAGATTTATTTAGTTTCCTGTTTGCTACAATAGTTTGTTTCTCTTTTGCTTTGAACCTTTGGCTTAAAGTTATTAAAGTACAGTCAGCATCAAAAGTCGATGACCACATTCAGATTTTCTATATCGATTTACACCATCTATTATACCTGAATCGCTCAACATGACAAGCGCTAGTATTGAATGAACATCATTAAAGTTCAAAACTTACTTTACACTACATTGTCAAAAATATAATAGAGTGTATAGCGATTTTAAAAATCTGAACGTGCTCATCGACTTTTGGTGCTGACCGTACCTATGTTTCTACTATGCGGTATCATTCGATTCGTATGCAAAGTAATTTGTGTATTGTTTCAGCAATTTTAAGAACTACATGCAGTTTTCGCTGAAATACGGCCTGTAAGCGTCCTATTTTCGTGAAGGGCGTTATTACTACGCCTGGGTAATGTATGACGCCTAAATATATTTTTTCCGAGCCACGGGCTCACATAAATTACTGGGAACTGAGAGGGGAGGGTATTCCTTACATGAGTGCATTTACATAATAGCTGCAATTTGGGATGTAAACGCCTTATTTACAGTGGAACGACGGCTTTCCGCGCGGTCATAAATAGTCACTCCTGTATGTTTTCCCTCAGAATATACATATAAACCACTTCTCGATATTCACTCCACGCCTCAGTTTATTAGGTAACAACTTTAATGCATTGATCGTCACTCCATCTAGAGCTACATTACCTGATGTGGTCTGCACGCAAGAATAATCGCCCAGTGAAATTGATCACATACCAACTTTCTTGGTAGGTTTCATGTTGGTAGGTGTTGAGATAAAAAAAAACTATACTTTTTGTCCGAGGCAAAATTTATGGCATTCATTCGAGGCTTATATGAAAACTTAATTCAATCACGAATTTAAGTTTAATTAAACAAATGAAATATTGGTTAATGTATAGGCAATTTCAAAATTAATATCAATATTCCAAATTCATAAATTTTATTTTGTCATTTGTCAGGCATTTTTCTAATAAAAGAAGTAAGTTTTCCATATTAATTTTTAATAATGTCTGCAGCCGTTTTCAATAAAAACTTGAGTTACCTTTATTTGCTCGCTATCTGATGTAGAAACAAAAATGTAATTTCGTGTTTGAAGTGCTATTGTTACATCATTCAGCAATCCGCGACGAATCAGAGCGCTCGTATTATTAAAATCATAAATTCTCTTTATGCCCAGGGAAAGTTTAACAAGGTCTTTATAATGGCGGTTTTGGGTCACCGTCCACTTAGGCAATAGAGATTGTTCACATTTTTATCGCATAATCTAAAGACATGGGACATTTATATTCTTGCGGATATATTTTCCTACTCCTTATTTTCCTCGTGTAATACTAAAGCATTTTTTACGGAAATTCGGTGGCTAACAAAAAGTATCTTGCAACGTGGAAAAAGAAAGCTTAAAACAGATCGGGGAACGGCGAGCGTTTTGTCTGTGTTCCTGACGCAGCCCGACGACCAATCTCGCTTTCAAAGTTGTTTTACATTTTCTGTTTTGGGTACTTTTACTGAAAGACTACTATTGTAAAAATCACGAGGCTTTTGCAATGGAAACAGAACTTTTTGAGGTACGAGCAAACATCTATTTATGGGTTACCAAAATGAAAGTAAAATGTCCTACTTTGACCTCTATCTATATCCAGCAGAATCAAAAAATATTGGATCACAATGCATCTTTCGATTTCTTTGTTGATTTACAACTGTATACTTATTTACCTAGTCAACGAGCCCGTGTTATAAAACCAATAATCGTCAGAACTACTTTATTAAATACTGCTCCGTAAAATGTAAAACTACTGCCTCTATAAAAACCTTATTCAGTTAATAGAAAGAATAACTTGAAAAGAAAAACTTTGGAACACTTCACGACTTTCCTTTTACAAGATTGCAATCTGAAGTTCTGTTCGCTTAGAGAACATTCATTTTGTATATTTTTTGTAACTTTACCTTCGGACGGGCAAGACGTATAATAGCAGGCAGATTCGATTTTTGGTAGAGACTTTATTTTTTATTACTCAAAATATGGATCCACTAGGTTCGCGAAAGGCTTCACTTATATTTTTGGTGAAACGGTATCGACACGTCATCGTCGCGAAGCCACTCCTCGCTAAGTACCTCTGGTGCCCAATATCTTGTTCAGGGACAGACACTTTATTCCGTGTCTCAGTTTCGAGATATTGGGTAGGGATAAAGAGACGCGCCGTACATCGCAAACCTTGAAGAAGTAGGTATAACCACAATATTCTTACTTCTCGACTAGCGAAAGTGAAAGATGATAAACCTTTTAAAATTAAGAATCTGTTGATAAAGCATATACTTATCTAGTTTTGAAATTTCTTTAACAAAAACAGCGGGTATAAAACCATTATTTTAGATAAAAAGTAAAACACTAACTCAACTTTCATTTTGATTTCTATAAGTCACTTTGGACACTTCTTCTCGTTTGTCTCTAAACTCTTCACTCTACATCTCAGCTCCTCAGCTTCTCAAAAGGATATTAAACCTGCGTGTGTGGGCCGGTGTGGACTTCAAGTCAACAAAAGTTGGAAGTAGCCTCTACAGACAACGCGATTGGATTCTATTCATGTTACCTGTTAAGGCGGCGCAGTCACACTTAGGCGGCAATTTTGAGTTTTTTAAAACCATCTGAGAAATCGAAAATAGTGTTATAAATTCTGAAAAAAATATATGCATAAGTTGAGGATATAGTCTAGCCAAATTTGTAGCCAGTTACAAGATCATTAGTACTTCACTCTATACAAAAAAATCCCAAAGTTACCCCTCTTTGTAGTGTTTTTTCAAAAATATGACTAACCTAATGATATTTTACAATTAATTTTTGCACGTAACTAAAAATGTCTAGGAATATTTATAAGCAATAAATATTTCTAGACATTTTCGTAGAATTTGACTTGATAAAACGATTTTCTTTTTTACTAAGTTTAAATAACTACAAATTCGCGAGCGCGGCGGCTTGGCAGGCTCGCTCAGTCGCGCGCTGGCGCTTGCGGAGGCCGGACCTGTGTGAGTTTTCCCGCAAATTGTTTTTGTTTGTAATTTATTTTAGGGGTATCGTTTTTGACTAATATGGAGTTGAATATTTTGTGTCGGATTTGAAATCCAACATGATGAACCATTTTTTTTTTTAATTTTTGCTCATCGGAGTCGTTTTTGACTGATGATCATCGGGATGATGATTAAAAACTGTGTGTTATATATTAAATTCAAGATGGTGGTCAGTTTCAAATGTGCATTTATTTTTTGTTTTATGGATTTAGGTGAGGTAATTGCACATTTTACTTATTTCGATAAATTTTTACACAATTTTTTAGAATAAGTAAATTAAAATATAAAAAAATAATTTAATTTAAAATTAAGAAAGGTTAAAAAGGTTTCAGACTTGGCCATCATCGCCCCTCTCAAAAAAACAGCCTATATATTCAAACAAAATTCTAATTTATCACTACTATAAACAAAGTTCGATCATAAAATATGCATTTCTAGAGTAAAATAAAATTATCCTACTGGTTTTTTTTTGTACTGTAATTCCTGGCGGGGTCATTCAGAGTTCACGGCAGCTGAGTCCGCGCGAAATATTCCGCGCGCGGCTTGTGACAACCCTATATGCCTTTTTGACAGGACTGCGCCCCCTTAAGTATAGGTAATAATGTTTTGAACGACCATAACGTATCCGCGCAGTTTGCTCAAATCTTATTGGTACTCAAAATAACCAATCTTTATATGAAAATTTTGCTTCTCAATTTATTATTTTTATACAGCTAGTAAACTAGTAAATGTTAGCTATTCTAGGAGTTTAATTATTTATTTAAGTAAAAAAATCCTTTTGAATAGTTAGGGCTCATATTAAGAGTCTAAAAATAACATAATATTTAAATTAACTGTGGTAGATTTTGTGATTTTATCAACATGAATTCAACAAGACAGTGAAATGAAAATTAAAATGAATATGAAAAATATATTTATTTTGAACTTATCACTTTAGGTACTTATATTTAAATCTTAGAAATACATAGGTGTATGTAAACAGATTTTTTTTTATTAACAATTGGGTTTGAAAAAAGATTTTAGAACTACCTTAAATCTTTTTTCAACTCCAATTGTTAATAAAAATAATTCTAATAGATACTAACCTACGTTCAAGCTTTACTTGTTAACATACTAGCCCCCACACTAGGATAGCCTGTGTCGTCAATATCGTCTGCGCTTCAAATCGGGTGCAAAGTCGGGTCGTCTGTCGCGCGTCAGAAGCTCGAAGACAAGACACCCGCATCATCCGGAGGATAGGCATGCTTATGCATAAAGCTGGCTTCAGACTACGCTATAATATAATAGCATATTGTATATAACTCATAGCACAACAATATCGCGCACCATACATTGTTATGGACACGTTCACACTGTACTGTACTATATATTATTGGCTTACTATACGCTATAAATTGGTGCGATGCGCTGAGTTCATGCTGTGCTATATTATCACGCGCCGCCCTCTTGCTCCTTCCTCACCCCCGGCCGTCCCGCAAGATCGCGGTCAACTGAGCATGCTATACCAGCTATACTTTAAATGCTTGCGATAATATCGCGTAATGTGAACGCCATGCTATATAGCATAGCATTAGGTCCTTCTTTGCTATACTATATAGGTAACACAATAATACAGCGTAGTCTGAAATGCGCTTAAGTGTTGTATTCAGCCTGCTTCCGGGTGAGTAGATAGCGCTGACATATTTCATTTTGCGTCCTCTCTTACACACTTTGTTTGCTGAATAAAATATTCCTTGATATTTGTACGGGACGCGGCTTGGAACTAAACATTATTATTATAGGAAATTAAACATTAAATTAAAATTTCATCCTATCTATCTACATATGTACATTATCATCATATTTTATAGTCCATAATACGTGTATAAGGCTCCTCTCTCAAACGCCATTTTAGCCAATCTTGGGCTTTCCGCATCCAGGTCTTTCCTGTGCCTAAAAATAACTACATTTATTTCTAAACTATAACCTTTTGCTTCTAAATATTAAGAAAAAAATGTATTGCTGTTCTCAAAGGTATAAATTACGAAAGTTTTTGTTTGGCCTCCCTTCTATAACGCAGCTGAAATGAATAAGTATTATTTATTTAGTCTGCTTGTACCCCGCACCTGCCCGAGAACCGATACTTACCTACCGTGAAAGAGTACCCGAGTACCTACGGAAGCTTAGCTTTCAAATAGCTAGCAGCTGCAGTTAGAACCGTTTCGAGTTTAGCGAGATGTGCAATAAAATTGAGATAAGCCGACAAACTGGCGAATAAAGCTGTGTTTAGGGCCGTTACAGAATGGATGGGCTGCAATCCAAAGAATGCATTTATACGAGACTTATGCAAGATTACTTCCTGCTTATCAACAAATTATATAAATATATTTAGTAATAAATCCGCTTGATTTCTAAACAAAGGTTTTAATTAACTTAACTTTAGTACATATTACTATATTATAAACCAAAGAGTCAACGAACAGAAAACCAAAGTTTAAAGATACGACACGTGTTTCGCCTCTACACGAGGCATCATCAGGAGGTGTGGACTCGCCGAAGTTCGAAACGAGAGTGAATAAACAACGTTGCCCGGCCCGTATTTATACTCGTTATGGCGATGAGTCGCCTGTCGTATGATCCGACGTCACAAAAATCCTCAACAAAGGAGACCTTGGCGAGTCCACACCTCCTGATGATGCCTCGTGTAGAGGCGAAACACGTGTCGTATCTTTTAACTTTGGTTTTCTGTTCGTTGACTCTTTGGTTTATAATATAGTAATATGTACTAAAGTTAAGTTAATTAAAACCTTTGTTTAGAAATCAAGCGGATTTATTACTAAATATATTTATATAATTTGTTTATATTTATGGATTTCCGCAAAGTAACGCCTGAATCAATCAATTATAGTTCCTGCTTGTCGCTTCTCCCGCAAGGTTTTGAGATTAAAAGTAGCCTATTGTTTTCCAACTGTTAAACTACACTTATAAATAATTTTAGCTCAATAGTTTCAGTAGCGCAGGCGTGGTTATACCAAACATCCATCTAGCCATCCATCCATTCTTACGAAGGTACTTTTAGTATATAGTGCGATTAGCTTCAGTATTGAAGAAACCTATACCAGGAGTAAATGCCAGTTTTTATACAAAAAAAGTCTGTTATATTGTCTTTATTTTACCAGCTTATAAATTCACCAAATAAATAAATTCTTGTATTTTGCAAGTGGTGTTTCTTCTTCACTCGAATCATAAAAATAGGTAGTTTTTGAAAAAAATTAAAAACATTAGCTAAAAGCTTTCGAAACATCTGCGTAAGTTGTATAAAACTCTACCTAGAGTCTGTACTTACCAGTAGAGTTGTTATAGAACTTTGTGTTCGCAGCGTCTCAAGGCGAACCATAAAATAGTTTCTCTGCACTTTCAAACAAATAAAAACTACCGAGTTTGTCTATTTATACTAAAGCTGCAATTACATACTTTGGTGAAATTTATTTATAGTTAAAATATTATTATTATTTGTAATATAATTTTGAAATAATCTTTACAAAATAGGTAAAATTCTGTACTTTGCTCTATCTATATTAAGGGCTTTGAATAGATAAGTGACGATTTGAATAGATAAGTGACGAGTTGAATAGATAAGTGAATAGAATTAATTTGTGCAAACCGGAAATACTTTGTGTTCAATTAATTTACTGAATAATAACCATTTGGAGCCACTTTAGTCCTTGTCATAGCTAAAAAACTAATCAATACAAACACACCAAATTTGGTTTATGTATTGAAAGCTCGGAGTTAATGAAGTACCTCAAATTTCATAAACACAGCTTAAACGATTATTTAGATATTAATGTTCAAAAATCGTCATTTTTATCACTGATTGACTGACATATAGACGAAAAACCTAACCCACTTCCAGATGACCTAGAAAGTTCAAATTTGGCATCCAGCTAGGTAATTGTGTGTATACAAAGGAAAAAATCAGAAAACAGTAAATTTAAAAGATTTTTTTTTTTCAAATTTTTCGATTTTATGAGGTAAATTTAGCGCCTTGCAAATTATGAGAGCAATTCCCTTGCAAATTTTTGCAGGATATTTCTATTTCAATGATGAAAGGTTGTTTTTATCGTTTTATGTACTTACTTTAATATCAATAATTTAAAAATTATTTACAAGAGCCCAGATGAACGCAATCTAGTGGAAATGCAAATTGTCGGAAAATACTTTAATCAAAAAGTATTGATATCTGAACAAAATACATATAATATGTGAAAATGGAGGAACCACGGTCGTATAGACCGGATTATGATGGAGAAGTCGTTTTCCCCGAAGAAAGACTCGAGATCTACATATATGGCTAGCCAAGGTCTACGTTATAAAGAAAGTAATACGTTTTTATAAATAAATTTACGAATGTCTATAAATAGTAGACCTTGGCAAGCCATATATGTAGATCTCGAGTCTTTTTTCGGGGAAAACGACTTCTCCATCATAATCCGGTCTATACGACCGTGGCTCCTCCATTTTCACATATTATATGTATTTTGTTCAGATAATATATTTTAGGATTCTATACATCGACGCTTGAAAGGCAAAAATTACCAAGCGACATTTTGGGCGATATTGAGTTATATATATCATTGGAATCAGAAAAAAATTCTGCGTCGATTGGTCCTACTCTCATGTCGCTAGGACGAAGTTGGTGTCGCTTGGTAATTTAAAAAAAATGCACATTTTCACAGTTTTCGGCGTCCAAGCGACTAAAATTTTAGCGATTTATGAATAATTTTCACTTAGTATTTATTCGATCTTTAATTTTTTTACATAGTAATTTTTGCCTAGATTCGAAATTATACGTTTGAACATAGAGTATTTTTTGCCTGGCGGTACCTAGGGTATTAAGATTACCTATGAAATTTTACCTGTATTATTTATTTTTTTCCTCGTTATTAAAGACTTTCTAACACACCTTAATTATGTATTCATTGTCATTTAGTACTTTTAACCTAAATGCAATGGACTTGCAAACGTAAAGTAGTAATATTTACCTGCCTAAAAAGGATATATTTTGTCGTTTGGTAATTTTTTACCTGCCGTTTTTTTTACTGTTTTTCTTACTTAGATAACTATTTCTGAAATAAAATTTGTATAAAACTGAGCTTATCCCTTATGTTCGTATTGTGTTTTGTCGCTTATCCGCGCTGTAAAGCAAATTTTGAGTGGCTGTGGTAACATAATAATGATTTAGTCTTGTCGCATAGGCAACCTGCGTGCTCGCGCGTATCGCACATAGTGCATCGCGTAGCTTGGATTGTATACTCGGTAAGTGCATTATGAAGATTTTACTAATGTTAGCTTTTTGAATGCGCATTTTATATTGATTTAAATTTATTGTTTTAGACACATAACGAATCGGAATAAGATAATAGATACCTAACATCATTTAGCTAGCTATGTCAAACGCTGGGGTGGTTAGCAGAGATTTGACTTTGGTAATGTAACTGCTTAGTTGAATAATTAAATCATTTATTCTCTCAATCGAAACGTATTTAATTTCTAGGGGTCAAGATATCGAGGATATACTCGTAAGACTGCTGAAAAAGGGTATTCTGAAACTTAATACTTGATGTGGTAGATTTAAATTTTGTTTCATTGGAAATAATAGGTACTATAAATGAGTAAGAATAGGTACCAGAAACCCATTCCACTTTTTAATTTATTGTAACAGTAGTTTTAGCCATTTTACCTTCATAAAAAATGCATTTTACCTAATTAACTAGGTAGGCATACTAATTTTGAAATTTCTAATAAGAACTATGTATAAAAATTAAATGCCTTATTTATTTACTACGACAGTCCACGTTCTTTATAAGATCAGCTATCCACGCGAGAGATTTTTCGCACTTTGATCTTTAATTTTGTGTCTTGCCTTAATCCTATGACCCCCAAGTGGGGCAGAGGGCGTCCATAGTGAGCTTCCATCGCGATCTATCTGGAGCTTCACGTTTGATTTCGCTTCAAGATTTACCTATGGCTTTGACCTCCAACTCCACCGATCTTCGCCAAGTCTTGGGATGGCCACGCTTTCTCTTGCCCTGCGGGTTCCCGTCTAGAGCTTGCTTTGGGATGTGGTCGGGCACTCTGCGTAGCGTGTGGCCAATCCAGTTCCATTTGTGATGCTTTATCTGAGAATCCATGGGCGATCATGGCACTTCTCTAACAGGTCGACGTTGGTCATTTTACCCGGCCAAAAGATTCCAAAAAGCTGTCGGAAGGCACCGGTTTATGAAAACCTGGATCTTACGCGTGATGTTTTTCGTTACTTTCCACGTCTCGCACCCATACAGCAGATTGGTTTTCACATTGAACTGGAATATCTTGAGCTTCACTCTTCTGGTCAGTTTCCGCGACTGCCATATCGAACGCAACTGTGCAAAGGCTCCTTTTTAGATTCTATAGATAAATAGATAGATAGAATATACTTTATTGCTCACCATCTTAGTACTAACACATTATAAAGGAAAAATAAAGCTAGGTATATAACAGTGGACAATGGGTGGTCTTATCGCTAAAGAGCGATCTCTTCCAGACTATCTTTGCATGGACTGGATACTGTTGGACAAATGAGGACGGTGGGCATAACGTTAATTGAGAACGAAAGCTTATTAAAAAGTATAATAGCAAAAAGTATATATTACAAAACAGATTATTCAATATATTAAATTGAAAAATTAAGAAAAAGAAAAACTAATATGGCGGTATATACAAAAAAAACGAATATAAATAAAATAAAAATATAAATATCAGATAAATGAGTGATAAAAATTAACAATAAATCAAGAGCTGTGAAAAATATTTTATTATTTCGTAGGTGTGGCTAAATAATGCTCAACGACCAACCTTTTAAAAATTTGAAGGGACTTAGCATGTTGAATTGACACTAGCAGTGCATTCCATAGATTAGTAGCTTGGATCGTAAAAGAGCTGCCATAGAAATGCGGGGTATGAAGTGGGGTTTGAAGATGAAGAGCATACGGATCGAGAGTGGGACATACAGAGATACAAAAACGTTCTTTGAGGTATGCAGGAGTGTCTATATCCTGTTCGGTACAACCAACTTCAGATACAATACTCCCAAGATAGACAAATTGATGGACCTGCTCCACCTATTCCTGGCCAATCAAAGGAGTTGTGTCGCTTACGCCGGGTCTCATCTCCTTAGTTTTGCCTGTATTAATTTTAAGTCCTGTGGTTGCTGCTTCTTTCTTCTTCTGAGGTCATCTAGTTTGGCTTGCTTGTATGCTCGTCTGAAAAGAACTGTGCCTGAAAAGACAAAGATCATCGGCATAGTCTAGGTTATCTATTCCGCGGCGTTTGTTCTTGTTGACACGCTCCAGCACTCCATCCAATACCACAAGGAACAGCAAAGGTGAGAGGAGGCAGCCCTGGCGTACACCTGCCTGCACAATGATGTTGTCGGAGACCAGTCATAGCTCACTTTACAGGCATACTTTGCATACATAGCTTGGATCACTTTGATTATCTTTGGCGGTACTCCTAGAGTGTAAAGACGCGCCCAGATACTATGCCATTGAAGAGTGTCAAAAGCTTTTCGAAATCTACTAGGTAAGATTGCTTTCTTTGCCATTCTGATGCCTGTTCTTGCAATGATGCGCAGTGTGTTTATCTGATCGGTGCAGGAGCGTGCTAACCGCTGGAACCATGCTTGTTCGTTGCGAAGTAGCGGGTCTATTACCTTGGAAAGTCGATCCAGTACTGCCCGAAATAAGAACCTTCGATGGTATAGAGAGAAGTGCGATGCCTCTCCAGTTACTGCACTGGCTTATGTCACCTTTTCTCGGTACAGTGAGTGACAAGAAGCCCCATGTTCCAGTCATTGGGTATAGTTTCAGTATCCCAGACCTTGGCCAGTAATGGTATTAGACAGTTGACGGCTGTTGTAAGATCAGCTTGTAACATTTCTGAAGGGATCAGGTCGATTCCGGGGGCTTTACCTGCTTTTAGTGCAATAATGGCATTTGCGACTTCGTCTTTAGAAGGGGGATAACCAGTTATTTCTAGCGTCTTCGATAAGTGAGGCGGCATCGCTGGTATTGTTGGGTCTATTGGTACATCACAAGATCCCTGCTTAAATACTTCCTGGAAATGCTCGTGCCATCGATTCAATCGAGCTGAAGGAATAGCTAAAGGTTTACCTCCTTTATCACGGATGGGTACTTTTCTGAAGTTTATTTTTCCTGCCAGGGTATTTGTGGCCTTATTACATAAAGTTATAGTTATAAAGTAGTAGTTATAAAGCTCTTTCAGGTTTCCTGTATGTGCAGCAAGTTGAGCAAGTTCGGCGATATTGTTAATTTTGTGTAATAAAACCTAATTGTTTTGTTACTTGTTCAAAAAAATCCTACACATACCTCATTTAATTTGTACTTCGGTTGAAATTGCTTGACAGAAAAGTGTTTTTTGTTTTTATTTAGATAATTTTACCTATGTGTCAAACATACTTTAGATCTGGATGTATCATTTTGCTTCAAACACAATTATAAACTACTAGGATTTAGTTAATTTTACATGTTTTATAAAAAAATATTGTTGTCGGTAAGTAGTTTTTACCTGTTTGTGATTTTGATAAATATTTTACTAACCGACACTATTTCTTAAAGTATTGAGAAAATGCATCATCTTTAAATGCCAGTTTATAAAGCGTTTTAACTACATTTAAAAATCGTTGGAATCAAGTGACTACGACTAATAGGCGATTTATAACGAATTTTTTTCCAAAAAAAAAAACTTTAAAACGCTCTCCTGTAAAGTTGCCAATATGTCGCTTGGTAATTATTGCCTTTCAAGCGTCGACATGTATTTAACCATATTTATCCGTCCATATCCATCCATAGATATCAAGGCAATTACATCGATAACGATAACGAGAAACTCGTCAATATTGTTGAATTATTTTCTTGTCTAATAAAAAAACTTATGTATAAATGCAGTGCAGAGACTCATCTCATAAAGTTAATACAGTCGGCGCAACAGTTGGTTCTGTAAACCAACGGAACTTTTTGCAAGAACCCTCCTCAGAGGACGAAGCGCTCTGTTCCGAGCTGCTGATCACATTCTGATTACTTTCTTGGGACATTGTAGTCTGAGGTGTGATGACTTCCTACCAATGTAGTTTATTTTATAATTTTCCGTACTTGTAGGTGCTGTTTATTGTTTCTACACACGTTAAGCCTGTTACACACGTAGCTATAACATATATTAATATAATTATACCAAGGCACATTACGATATATTTTTTATACAAATATTCAATTGATCGCACACGCAGCTATAATACCTATATATTTTGATGACAATAGAATAAAATATGAGAAAAGATATCGTAATATGCCTTGCTATAATATATATTAGAGTTACGTGTGTGACGGGCTTTATTGCGTTTCTATTGTTATTTTGAGGGTAGTTTGTTAAATCACCGCCTGTCCGAACGTGAAGAGCTCGAGGCTCAGTGCATCGGCGGGAGTCATTGTGAACGGATGTGTGTTGACGTTTTACTCAAAATCCGTCGATTTTTCCACTATTTTGCCATATACGTGCCAAATGTACATCTCAACATTAGATACTTGTGAAGTGTCGTGGGTTCATAACCGTGCGTGTGATCGGATGTGTGTGGACGTTTTACTCAAAATCCGTCGATTTTTCCACTATTTTGCCATATACGTGCCAAATGTACATCTCAACATTAGATACTTGTGAAGTGTCGTGGGTTCATAACCGTGCTGTGTGCGTTTTCCAAAGATTTTCGAACCAGGACCCGCCGTGCGAGTCCTCAGGACCTTGCCTGCCACCAAACCAATAAGCCAGGAGCAGCAGTTCTAAGGTAGGTGGTGTTCAATTGCCTTCGGAATTCTGTAGAAATGTTTTCAGTTCTATAAACAGTAAACTTTCAGAAATCAAAATACCTCCAGTGTCCCGTGCTAATTGTCGAAGGAAGATTCCTACTCGTAGTTTCTTTAATTTCCTGCCGCTTCAAGACTTCACTGAATCTTGAATATCAATAATAATTCATATCACGCTGAATATCGAATGTAACAAAACCTTTGTTGTGTTACGTAAAAAAATTTTCAATACCACCACTTACTATCAAGTGAGGTTGTAGTTAAACGCTTTTTCTCAGGGTATTTGCAAAAATTAAATTTAGAATCCAAACTATTCCAGCGATTAAAATGTTTTTTTTTATGAGTAGGTAACTAGGTCAATGTTAAACTAATTATGAGATTATGTTTTTAATTTTAAATTAGACTTTAGTTTAAATTACATAGAAGCGAGATCAGATTGGATGCGAAGTTTTCAAAAATAATCTATGTTTTAAATATTAATATCATATAGGTACTTACTTTCTAAAACTACTTAATTTTATATCTTAAGTTAAGAAAATAAACTTTTTTTTGCTCGTAAGTAGTAAAACCTAAACAAAATCAACGCTATCAACAAAATCATGTCTTGAACTATTTAATTTAGATTCATCGTTTGTGTTATAGGTATTGATAGATACGTTACAGCATTGTTGATTGTAACCATTGTTAGAGATGGTATAAAGAAAAATAAACATTCGCAGCGATCAGTGAAGGCTCTATAGACGTGGAACAATGCACGCAATCAATGGCTGTGCGGGTAGGTGGTGCGCTGTGCTTCAACGCAAAGTATAACGTGATTCATATGAAAACATTCATACATGCGTTATATTCTATACCTACCGTAGATTTAAGGATTTTCTATTTTCTTAGCTAGTGAAATACATAGATATCTCAGTCGTCTTACACGTACAGACAGCATCATAGATAAGTATCCCCCTTGCATTATAATACCCAGCTTCAAACCCCCCCTGTTTTGTCTTTACAAAATAGATTATATTTGTAAAACCGTATGTAAACCTAAAAATAATTTCAAGTATGTCAATTTTTGAAAGGATTTATAGCTGGGTGTCTTGTTTAAGGGGGAGACTTATCTCTGACGCTGTCTGTACTTATCGCTGTGTTGCCAGATTGTCAGATCTCTACTCTGCTTTGCACTCGCCCTAGCAATCCTAGCATCTGTGTTTCAAGGTTAACTTGTACTAAACAGTGTAGCAATTTAATCTAATTTATTTTCCTCAAACATGTCTTTAGCGGGTTCTTCTAATGCCAAATGTTTGCTTCGTTTGTTTGTTGCTAAATTAATCTCACGAGATCCTGGAATTGTGTTTGCGTTGGCTTTTCGTATTCAATTTAACGTTGTTTATATTTTGGGAATTAAATGTAAACTCGTAAATGACTTAGATATTTGGAAGAAAAATGTATTTCATACATTTCTTTGCTTAAAAAAATATGCTTTGATAAAAATAATAACATCAATATTTAGTGAAATAAATTAAAAAAAGGTTGGTTCTGAAACAAGATTGAAAAATTGGAACTTAGAGTGCAATGATTAAAAAAATAATTAAGTAGGTACTTGTGTATATTATGTATCTCAGTTTAGTCAGTTACGAGAGATTATGTTAAAACGGCTTTCGATTCACCTTCACAAAGCACGCGACTTCACTTCGCAGTAAATATTTTAACGATAATTACGTACACTCAACCCTTTTCTTCTCATCTCATTATTTCGTGCCAAATGCCACGTTCCAATATATAGCTGCCATCAGCCGCTACGCTCGTTAAGTCTCGAGACCAGTGAACGCGGGGCGGGTCTCGAGACGATCTCGGCATTGTACGGATTCGGTATTCACAAATTGAGGTTCTTGCCGGGAATGTTACGAACTCTGTCGCTGTTTCTGATGTTTTAGGACCGTTGTCAGGTACTTTGAATACCTGAGTAAGGGGCTAAAGGCTACAAAAGTCAAGAAACAGGTATACGCTTTGATGTTTTTTGTGGGAAATTTAGTGTTTACTCATAATTTTTGTCATGTACAAATGTACGTACGAAGTTATATAAAATATTTGTGGGATAACTAAATACACGTATTCAGATTTATGATAATGCTTTAGACAAACGTCACTAAACTGATACATTGAGATTATAGTAATAGTATATAAATATATATAGTAATAAATCCGCTTATCTTCCAAACAAAGGTCCCAATTTACTTAACTCTTCAGTTTAATTTTTTTATATCTAAACCAAAGCGCCGAAAACAGAAAATGCAAGTCGACACGGGTTTCGCCTCTACACGAGGTATCCTCAGGAGATGTTGACTCGCCGAAATCCGAAACGTGAGTGAGATTTCCGCAAAGTAACGCCTGAATCAATCAATTATAGTTATAGTTATGAGCGTCCCCTAGGTGGGAGGCATGGTGAGTCCAATATCCGTGGGGCTGCGCAACTCATTTCCGAAGGCCTACATGCGGCGCAGGGACGCGCTACATTCACAAGGCTGATCATCATAATCTGAGTGTGTTTTATATCGTTGCCACTATTGAACCAATTAAGGTCAAAAAATCTAATAGTTCTGTCTATCTGTAGTTCTAATGATTGGACAAACATATAATACAAGCTGGTGCCCGCGACTTCGTCTGCGCTGGTATCATTATAAATTGTAGCCTATGTGTTATTCTCATGTTTAAGCTATATTATTGTAAAGTTTCATTAAAATCCATTCAGTAGTTTTTACGTGAAAGAGTAACAAACATCCATCCATCGATACCTACTTACAAACTTTCGCGTTTATAATATTACTAGCTGGTGCCCGCGACTTCGTCTGCGCAGGTATCTTTATAAATTAAGCCTATGTGTTATTCTGATATATAAGCTATATTATTGTAAAGTTTCATTAAAATCCATTCAGTATTTTTTACGTGAAAGAGTAACAAACATCCATCCATCCATCCATCCATCCATCCTTACAAACTTTCGCGTTATAATATTAGTAGGATACATACATGCAATAAGACATTCGTCAAGACAAATATAGACTCTGATAACTTTGCTTGATACGATCAATTACGAGTACAATATTGAGTCAAAAATATAATTTAAAAAGTTAGTTATAGTACATTATGATATAAGTGCGGTAAGTTGAGAATTACAGCCGAGGCGAAATTGTTAGCCCGAGCCGTAGGTGAGGGCTACAAGAAAGCAGAGGCTGTAATTATCAAACCGCACGTATGTCATACGACGTTTTATAACACATTTGAGAGGAAATAAATAAAACTCAGACTTCACGACATTTTCAAATAAAAACAATACAGCGAAAAGAAACAGCGCGCGGAATAATTTTTACTAGTTATCACAGATTAGTCAGAGTACTACGTACTGATTGTTAAATTAGCGATGCGCGCGCATCAGCGCTTTTTTTTAGACAAAGGCACAAAACAGCCAGTATTATTATAAAGTAAATTAATATTTTTGTGTTTTGTTACATTTAAATGGTTGTAATTTATGGTCAATATTAATTAAATTAAATAATTAAATGTTTATTTATTATATTTTATCTCCCAAAGTTAATTTTATTCATAAAATGTTGACCACTTTTCTGACATAAAAACTCTTTGCTAATATTTAAAAAAAGTATCGTTGTTTTTAAACAGAGAACCTTGAGAAACCTTCTTTTTTTAATTACATTACGGCACTAGTGCGTAATGAGATACAATACGATATTGAAATTGGTGCAATAATAGACCCTTTACGAGCAAATGTGTTATAAAAAGTATTACGACACCGAGTCGGAATTTTGGCTACCTCAGTCAAAATAAATCACAACATCATTTTAATTTAATCACAGTTAAAATCAATTAAAATGTCTCAACGGAGAGAATACCCTTTGTTTAAACAAAGCTGGGAACGATGAAACACGCCGAACGAACGGACGCAATTATTGAAAAATTAAAGCGTCGCCCAAGCGCATAATTACTTTCACGCCACAAATTGATATAAATGGTAACAATGCATAAACGTAATAAAAACCGCATAGCACGTGATGAAGAATAATTGAAATATTGACATTAGTTACTACTTGGGCGAATCAGCATGACACCTGGCTGACACGTGGCTCGGAACTTGATGCCTCCCCCGCTACCCGCGCCGCGCCCTCCGTGTTTCTTCTTCCTCTAATTGCGAAGCCTTATCATTACTTATCATTACCAAGTATTACAGGACCTGTTCTCTATCAAGATTATCCAATTCCACGCTGCACTTTGCACAAACGTCATTCGAGCCAGGTGTCAAGTTTATTCGCCCGAGTAGTACATTACATTCTTGTATCTTGCCTTCTCCGTCCGTCTCCGTCGTCCTTATTCTCATGTCGCAATTAGTCGGCATTGCGATGAGAAAACTTAGGTACTAGAACTTGTTAATATAAATACAAGAATTTTTGAAATTAGTTTTGTGTTCACGTTAAATTAAAGTTTTCAAGTTAATTTAACATCTTGTGTGTACACGAAATACTCATACTTGAAGCAAATTATAAAACTTTGTAGACAACGAGTATTTTTAGTGCGAATTTAGTAAAGTTTCAAACATAAACTATTACTGTTGGATCAATCCCAACTTCATACCATACATAAAAACACACAGCTATACCTACCAGGACAGATAAACTGAAGTGCTAATAAATACCTAAAGGACAAGGTATACCATTCAAACTGCAGCCGTTTTTACAAGGTACCATTTTTAAACTGTACTGTACTGTTTACCAAGATGCCATTAAAACTGACCGTTTTAAAGGTACCATTAAAACTGTAAAATCTTTACGAGTCACGGAAATAAAGATTGTGCGAAATATAGAGTATCATAAAATATAAGTTAATATAAAAAACACTAGAAAATTTCAATGAAAAGACGGCAGTAAATATTAAATACAGCAGCTTTTATGCGCGAAGTACTAAAACTGATTCATTCACTTTATCCGCACATAAAGCTACGCCTAAGCTCCGTATTTGAAACACCGACTCCACCGCTGAACCCCTTAAACGTATCAATTTTACTTTAAACATATTTTGTTACGGATTTATTAACCTGCCACCATTTTTACGACGTAAAATTTTCGCCGTGAATTTCGTGGTGTATCGTAAACTCGCACATTTGACTTCATCGCTCCATTTTACAAAATGTCGTCACGGTTTAAGGGACAATTTAGTAGTAAAAGAAGGCTTACTACTTTGTTCTTGGTAGGTATATAGCTACCAGACACTTTTGAATTGGTATTCATTTATTTATTTACTTATAAAAAAATTATTAAATATAATTTTTTTGACTTTTATATTAAACCCCAAACTAATCAGCTAATAGAATATCTACCTTTATTGTGAAATGATCCATAAAATAAATAGAAAACACCTAGGCTCAAGGAAAAACAACAATATCCATCACACAAATGTTTTTACTAACACTAGAAGCAATCCCGTAACACCAAAATAGTAATATTTTACACTTATGTCGTCATAAAGAAGCGTTTAATAAATACTAGAATACACAAAAACGTAAAATCAAAACTTACAAATGCAACTTTTTTGTAAGAGTATTAAAACATAACTATGAATAGAGCATAGAAATAAGTTTGAGCATGTTTACAGAGTGCTCTAACTAGCTTAAACGTTGCTTTTGAACCGAGTTTTGAAGTAAAGCTTTCATGTTATAACAGCTCTTTCGGTATTTAATTTCGTAATTTCGCTGCAGTTTAGCCATTGAAAGTAGAACATATCGTGTAGGTACAATAACGAGAATAAGTCAGGAATGCGCATTTTGAACGTGCCCGCCCAACTTTTTGGTAACTTTCGATAATCTATACCTTCTGTTTTTTGCCAGTTTCAGATTTGTGTGGTTCGATTAAAAAAATCTTTATGAATACTAATCTTTTAGATTTTGCTTTGTATGAATAGGCTATTTCGACCGAATTTATCATTAATCGATCGCTTAATGATGGAACAAAGATACAGATCATTTATTTGCGTAAACATGACATGTGTAGATTAGGATGTTAAAATTATTAGTTAAAGACACAACATATATTATCAGTTCAGACAAATGGACAGAATAGCTTGCATTTAAGAGTACATCAAAACAATAAAGGTAAAGTGAAATTGGTGTCAAGACTTAGTTAAATAAATAGCCATCAGAAAACATAGGTTAGTAAATCTAAACATATCGACTGAAAAAATTCTGTCCTAAAATGCGGTTTATCATTTTAGAACACAATTTTTTCAGTCGTAAACCGTCAATATATCCTCATACCCTGGCAAGTATACGTACGTCGGCCATCGATCACCACCGCCCCGCCTCGACCCGACCTCGCGTCCAGACACTTCTCATGGCTTTAGGGAAATACCGCCAGATGCGAAGCCATTAATTTTTTATTTATTGTCTTTTATCAGCGATCGCTTTGTTAATCGACTTTTTCATACATAATATGCCTAATCCTTAGTTAATTTTTTTTAGTTTAAGGTTTACTATATTGAGTTTGAATTATGAAAGTTAATGTTTCAATATTGTTATATTGGAACGACGGCTATTAGGCATTATTAATTTAGGTATACGAAGCGTGGAACTTGGCCGGTGTTTTGACCGTTATTTTTTGCCTTGTCAGCGCAGCAGCTGTGATTAATCGAACCTTCTGAACAAAGGCGATCAGCTCTAATGGCACCCTGTGCCTGCCGCGCCCAGCTCAGCGATGGAGCAAGCATTTATCTCAATAACATTCATTTTCAAATTGAAAATCTTCGAAAATTATGTAATTTTGTAAGTCTAGACTATCATTTATAGTCTAGACTAGAAGTTTATTTTACAACAAATATCGTACTCCGTACTCATAATTATAAACAAGAACTATTTTAGTTTGCTAGCTGATGCCCACCGCTTTGCCTGCGTGGTATTGCCATGAACTGTATCGTATGTGCTCTTAGAATATTAGAATTTATTTATTTCGCAATTATTTATCTAAACATGTGAAAAGGTCCTAACTAAAGTTTCTTAAAGTTCTTTTAAAACTATAGTGAATTTAAGCTCAATCGGTTCAGTAGTGTTTAGTGATCTAGTAACTAATATCTATAAACTAACCATCTATCCGTCCTCATAATTTTTGTTTTAATAATATTAGTAGAATATGGAATAGCATTCTAAAATCATAACAATCAGTAAAATACTTTGCTAAGAGGAAAATTGCTCATTTTAGTTTAAATATTCAGTATGCACCTGTCTTTACATAGGTTGAAAATGAATACGAGTATTAAACGATATATTGTTTCAAAATGAAACTAGGAGCTACAAGCTGCCGGTAAGTAATATAATTATTGAGCTTGTGATGTGATTACAAAGCGTAGTTAATCACCAAAATTGAATCTACAGCGTTTGAGAACCAACGTCGTGTAAATTGGCAATTCAGAAGCAATCAACAATTTTATTAACAATTTCATAGTGTTGTGAACAAAGCTGCTTACGGAAACTACTTTGCCTACCGATTACAATTTTTAATTAGTAACTATCATAACTTGCCTAAAAAAGTAGAGAAAAAATCGGTGTATTCGCTGTTCGTGCGTCGATTTTAGGTAAGCAACGAATTTAGTTGCGTTTTGTGCGTTCTTTAAAACAGTAAAAAAATACCTTCACAGTTGGTAGCCATTCGTGATATTTTGAAGTATATCTCATCTATAGGTACTTTAGGGCTTACCCAACAAAAAACTCAACCATGGGTGAAATTCTTACAATGAATGAATGAATGAATAAATGGCTTATTTGTCTCAAGTGTGTGAGTTTGGGTGAGTTGACAACTCCACTGATTTGGTAGGTATAATAATTATCTTAATGTATGCACCACACATGATCATTGATCACGCCAGACAAACTTATGCTCTCGGAAAATATAGCTACCTAGTTTATTTCTAACCTATTGATGGATAATAATAAATAAAATCAAGAATCTTTTCAATTTCACTTCGCAAAATAATTTTCAAACAATTTTCTATTTCCGTTTTCTGAATAAGAGGCTCTTACAAAATCACTGTCGGTTTCAACTTACCCGATTCAGAAATATCAGTGAATACAATTATGTAGAAATCATTGAATTATAGCTTCTCAGAATATCTAAGGAAAAGAACCTTTAAGAATATTCGCTTGACAAAGAAAATAATAAAACTCGACGTGCTGTACGGAATAACAACTCGAGTAACCAATTTGATCAGAGTAGGCGGCTCTTTCAAAACCTTGAATTATTTACTCTGAAAAGTAAAAGAAAATATTGACCGCCTTAATTGAAAACAGTTCGGTACCTTTTTAAATTGTAACTGTGAGTGTTGTTTATTTTTGTTGAGTAAAACAAGTGCTGTTTTTTCAGGATTCATTAACATGTATTTTAAAAACATTTTATCTTTGCACTGATATCAACAAAGGCAAAGGAAAAGATATTGTTGCCTAAATGTAAGATAAAAAGCCATGTGATGGACTCTGCTTCCCTCTGAATGTCTCTCTTCTCCGTTAGAGTTAAGAGTTTATTCAAGCACTATTGTTTGTCGGCTTACTAAAGCGTCGTCGACAACACACAAGCTTTTTTACAAGCTGATTGTTGGCGTTTTCAAACGATAGCGTGTGAGCGTGTTAGCTTTTGGGAAGGATTGTCAACAAGCAGATTGTAAAAACGCCGATGACACTGAGCGACTTTACACGCTATAAGCGTAAACGCTAGCGTGTAGCGTGTAAAAAAGCCATGTGTCATCATACATTAAAGGTCCAATTAAACAAAACCTTCTAGCTATAATATCTAATTTACAAGACAGTATCAATAAGCTGAAGTTCCTACTGTGAATGTCCAACAGCGTTGCTTGGAGTAGGCTAAATGGCAGATCTGGTGCTGACAGGCGTTCAATCAGGGTGCGGCATTTCAGAGCGTTCGTTTGTGACGAAGAGCTTGCATTCTCGTAGATTCGATGAGATATCCGTCCATGTGCCTACTGCGAGCTAACTAGACAACGGTTATATTAAATCGAAGACCTGACATGTTTGAAAATCATTTGAAATACTTACAATAAATGAGAAGAGTTCTCGAGCTGCAGAACTTGATTTGCAGTCTTCGGATATGACAAATTATGTTGTAGAACTTCGCTACCTACTTATTCTAAATATTGCTTAGTAATAGTTGTGTATATCTTAGTAATCTGTGGTAGGTATAATTGGAGCTATGGATAAGTAGTAGTAATTGTTATTTGTTACTTTTATCGTAAATAGATGTTCATTAATGTTTCGATTGCGATGGTACGTTCGTTTGCTTCGAACTGAACAAACCGCGTCCGTTGCGTTGGAAGTTAGACAATCTAACTAAACTTTACTCGCGCGGTCTCGTTAGAAAGTCGCAGTATGAAGAGAATCTAGTTCAACCACACACATCTTATTCATTATTTAGTTATTGCCCGATAAAATTGCAAAGATTCTCTGTCAATATATATAACCGAAGTTGTTGCTACTTTTTACTCTGAGATAGGATTAGGTTTAGTCCAGATATAGTATTCAATTCCTACAAAATGTTACGTGGTTATGACTGGAGTATGCTTACTGGTACTAGTTTATTTTGCTTTTTGATTGAGCTCTTCTCGCTCTAGGATTCTGCTCGCTGTGTGGTCCACTGATACCTAATTGCAATCTGATAAACTTTTTTACTTTTGATGTAGTAAAGATAGATAGGTAGGACTTGGGTAAATCCCGACAGAAAGTCTTTTGAAAAGTCGACTAAGCTGCGGGCGACGCGCGACCTAAATACAAAGAACGTCTCGAAAAAATATGGACAATATAAATTCGGGAGAAGACTACAAAGCCGATAATAAATTATAAGCCAGATGTACGTACACATAATAGGTATTTTGAATTCTCGTGCTTGTAAAGTTTAGCTTCGTGCACGCTTTGCGGGAATAAAAAAGTTACCGTGGTAACTTCGCCTCACTAAGATCGCGAAACTTATACACATGATGGGGCTGTCAGTATATAACCGCCTTCCAGTCAGCATCACTAAGGCACCATCGACGCAATCCTTTAAGGTTAAACTTAAAAAATGGCTCATAGAGCAATCGTTCTATGAATTGAATGAATTTAATGCAATGAAATTATAATAAAACTTGTTTGACATTATTTAAATATTATTAATTATCAATAATTTACAATGATTTAGAAATTTATATTATGATATTTTTTATTAATTTAATTATTGTTTTTACTGTGTATAGACAAAATTATATGTGCTATAATATATTATTTTTGGAAATGACTTGTAACAAATAGTTGCCAATAAAAAACTATGAACTATGAACTAAATTTGCTTTTTAGACCGAGGGCAAAAAAGTTACTACTTATAAAAATATTATATGTTCAAAGATGTTCAGTTTGTAAGGTTGGATACAGGAGTAGAGATCTTTTTATTTTTTTTACTTCTGTCCTTTATAGTACCCACCCATAGATTAGGGTATTATGAATATATTATGAGGTACCTAAACATAACTTTTGAATTTTGAGTATCGTGTTATCACTGAATCTCTGTGTTGTATTATGAAATAAGCGCTCATTTCAGTTTGAATTTGTTTAATTTTCTCGCAATTAAAGCGAATAATCTTATGTGTACCTTGTTCCTGGGCCCATTTTATCCTCGACTTAAATATTCGCCATCGGCTCGGGCTGATAAAATACTCTCATAAAATTACTTGCTTCAGGCCCTTGGTGTACAAATGCCTGCCTTCCTACCACTATTCCTGTCTTATTTGCTTACTTGAAGTGGCACACAATTATGTGTTTTATCAACGAATAGGAAACCATCCCACCACAAATGTTTACTAAATAATGTTCATGGAATGATGGGATGACCGGAGCTGTAGGTCGATCAGCGATGGCTGATCTAATTGATGGATGGCGGCCAAAGCGGTTCCTGGACGGGTCAATGTGGTAATCCATCATGATAGTAATTAAATAATTTGGGTAGATGCCCGATGCTGATATGCTGATGATACTTTATGTATGAATTTTAATTTAATGTTTGTTTATATTGTATTTCTTAGGATTATTTCATTAGTATGAAAGTACATTTGTACTCATTATGGACTTAAAGTCTGAACTTAAGTATTTGAATTTATTTGAATTAAATATATCGGTATCATTCAGGCACATGAAAACCTTTACCTTTTAAATCAAATCTTTATGCAATAAAAATGAAATTAAAATTTTAAATCAATCTCTTTTTATTAAAAATCTTCATTAGTATAAATAAATTAAAAAAAATAATGAAAGTTTTTTATCTAGATGAATATACGTTCAACCTCGAATAACTACTAAATCGAATCGATATCGAAACAAATAAAGGTGTACCTATGAAAATTAAATGGTAACCTACATAATACAGTCAACCATGGTAATTTGTCTAAGTTGCTATAAATAAAGATTTATAAATTATCCATACACTTATTCTCATTCACTGTTACAGTAGGTATTGCCAGCTACATGTGTATCGTTTACATCAAATCTCTAAATTAGTGGTTTTGTCAAAGTACAGTACTAACCACTCAAACCAACTCGGTAGCTAAGCTGGTGGATAAATCCAATAATTGTAGTTGGTAACTCGCCGGGCGGGATAATTGTAGTTGGTAACTCGCCGGGCGGGTTGGGAACTTGCCTCATTATCTCAACACAGATACTATTAAACAATGACAACTTGGACCAAATTCACGGATTTCGATAATACTGATTGATTAGTACTTCCAAGTTATTGGATTATAATCCGCGTCTGTTGTTTGAAAGTTGGTAGTTTCCACCATAGATGAATAACGGTGTTCCTATGGAACACCAAGATAGACAGTATCAAACCAAAATGGAGTCGTAAGACAGGACCCAAAAGTTTCATACACCTCGTCAATAAATATGAAATACATCCATTTTCAAATAATGTTTGTTATGTTTTACGATCTAGTTTTATTAACAATAAAAAAGCCTAGTAGTTAACATTATAATATAAAGCTAGCCTTGTTACTTCTCTTTTTCAAAAATTAGCATCGGACCAAAATGTACTAGAAGTTAGCCAATGTGGCTTCTTTTATTGGTCGCATTTTCAATGTACTTCATTGTGTTTCTATACTTTAATACTTCTGTGGTTTCCACTTTTTCGCTGCGTCTTCACATTATGTTAAGTTCTACAGAAATAATGAACTTTTTCATAAGGTTTTCCAAGTTAGAATACTAGATCAGACTTTACAAGTAGTTTCATTGTTGGAAGGTAGGAAACTTTACATACAAGTCGATGATGAGCTTTCTAGCCGTTTGCGGCTTCCGACTTTTCGGCCCGGCCGGGCCCATCCCTGTGGATCTGCATGAACTTCTTCCGTCGTGTTTTAATTATATTTTACACTAGGTCACATTATTATGAATGAAATGGGTCATCATTCGATATCGGTATAATAGCTCAATGAGCATTGCGTTTAGCTTCCCATTTTCATTTTAGGCTGGCTTATTTTGAAAGCTTTATCGATTCTCTTACTGGATTACTTCGTCGTATATTCTCATAGAGTAACTAACAGCAGAACCTCTCAAATAAATCCAAGTAATCACTTCGGCATCCATCTCGGAATAATCTAGAGCCCTTTAAATAGAAGGGGTATTACCGCGTGTCGTGTGTACTCGCCTTTGATTGATATCCGCCCTAATTGGCCGGATTACGGGACGATCACCCGGGCGGGCGGGCGGTTGACACGGGATAGTTAGGTAATAGGCGGGATGGTGAGCTGTGGAACTGTATCTAATGAATAGCTTTTAGGTGAGTTCGTATTTGTGATGAAATGAAATTTCGAAACCAGACGAAGCAATTAAGCTCTAAAAACATTGTGCTCGGCAATAATAACAACATGGCATGACAAAATATATTGTATTTCCCCCTTAAAAAAATGATATTCCGTGAATGATTAGCAACTATAAAACAAACCTAAGCCAAAAGTTAAGAGTGGCCTTACCCAGGAGGCTTTGCACAAATTATTATTGTTCAATTACTTTTATCCCCAACTCCATGTGTGAGTGAGTGAGTATATGCGCCCACGTATGCATAAGATTGCAGCAATAAAGCGGCGGGCACGTCCACCCAGTATGAATGTACCTCTGAATAATGCATCTCCATATCGCCAATTAAGTTGCGCCACATGACGTCCACTGCAGTCGCCGGCACACAGCCTACTCAGAAACCTTCAGACAAGTCGGTTAAGCAGCGCTTTTTATCTATAAAGTACCTACTCTAATCTACTATAACAATTTTTACAAATTAGATAGATACCTATAAGATCCTTATTGTACACCAAATTTATGACTAAATCCTAACATCATTAATATATTATACAAAAGGCTTGGGCCTGACTGACTGGCTGACTGACTAACAGACTGAACATAGAGAATTACAATTTTGAGGATATACTTATCAAGAAATAAAATAAAAAGTACAATAAGCACTAGGAAGCTATTTCTTCCAGACAACCATAAATGTTGACATACACAAAATAAATTGAATGTCTAATATATTGTCTATGTCGTTCGTTCTAAAACAGAGCCTACCTAGGTACTCTATTTATACTGCAAAATCTTATAAACAAGTTATAGTTTTACAAGGAGTTTTAGTCACGTGATAGGTACTTTTATTTTTGTCTATTTCAATAGTGTAGTGTAAAATGGGTCCCCACGCGGTGGACTGACGACATCGCTGCAGTCGTGGGAAGTCTGTAGACGAAGAAGACTCGAGACCGATAGTTGTGGCGTTTTAAGGGGGAGGCCAATGTTCAGCAGTGGACATCCAAAGGTAGACTCGACGATGATAGGAAAAAGGCAAGTTTTTATGTTTTGGCGATCAAGGCGTGATCCATGGAACCGCGTGCCACACGACGTTGAGGTTGAGTTCGGTTTAGTTTTCATTCAGAGTAGGACTTTAGGATATTGGATCGAGACGCGCCTGTTGAATTTTCCATGGCACAGATGATATTAAAATTGATAGTTCAACTAGCTCTAGGTACATTAATGTCTTTCTATATTTTAAAAGCTCATCCATAATGTTTGAATACATAGAAAATTCGCGTACGGTATTAACCCGGTGAGGATGTGGTAGGGTCTATTTGAATTTTATTTGTAGCTGTAGTCATTGAATTCCCCTCCCCTCTACGTTACGGAGTCATACTTGTGGTACCGACATTTTACGTGAATATAATCGTGATTATCCTCTGATCATTAGCCTCGGAGCACCGGACCTTTGTCCCGTGTACAGGAAAAACAAGCCCGACGAACAATTGCGAATTTGTACCTTGTTTACTACGCCTTTGCGTATAATTTACAACAGCTCGCTAGCGTTTTCGGCTATGAAGGTAATCTTTATAATTGGCCGCATAATAACAAGCAATTATTTGTCGAGTCAGATTTTGTTAGTTAGATAAATATAAATAATAAAGGCTGGCTTTGGTGTCAACATTTTAGAACCACTCGTTGGCCTTCAACTTAGCTTGGACGATAACAACTGTAGAATTTAATAAAATTACTAACCCCTGAAACCGACACTTTACGGATATAATCATGAATTTATATCCATTAAGATAAATGACTAGTAAAGCAATTGAATAATCAATTTGTAAGTTTTAGAGTGTGGTAAGAGATAATGAATTAGCGGAAAACTTGGGAAGTTCGTGTATAGATCTCTTTGTGTTCGCAAAGTGTTTAATCCTTTTAGCGCCTCTCGATACTTCGCAACTTCGCCGTTCGGTCTCACGTAAATCTTGTTACAAGTTCGGCGGCGTGTCATCTGCTTCGTTTAGACGCTGCTTTATGGCTGTTGGGACTTTCTTGTTTTTATATGTGTTGTTTGATTGGTAACTTTCTGATAGTCGCTTTTATGTCTCGTTCGGAAAAGTCAAATAAAATCATAAATGATTAGGAATGCACCAAATTAGCTAAATATTATTAGTAACATCCCATATTTGGACCCTTGGATCATGTGTAGTTTACTAGACTAGACCTACTCTATAATTTCATCCTACAATTGTTTACTGTATCATCTCGAAAAAAACTCGGAAAAGGTCTTAAAATCAAAAGTTAACCCACTAAACTTTTAAAAGATTATTAAGAGAAGTAAGAGTGCGCCATTTTTCTTCCGCCAACAGCGCAGATTACAATCGTGCAGATGGCGATGGCATCTCGAGATGTTCGCCGTATATTTTAATATCATTAGACGTCACATTCGAGAGCAAACACACTCGTCTGACTAAAAGCATCGCCTGACTCATCTTATGCAAATGGATCCCAACTTTGCAGTGCAAGTTACAAAATGGAGAAACAAAATCTAAAGCTTGCGAGGTCACAGATATACAATGTATAGAAATATTTTTTGTTTTTAACAGATTAGGTAGGTACCTAAATTGTAACAATTTAAATTCTAATTCTTAAAAAAATAACTAAAGATCAAATATTATTGTATGTACTCGTATAATCTATAAACAGTTGAATGACGTGAGTTGTGGGTTCGATTATTCCAGGTAAGTACTTACTTTTATTTGATATTTGCCATGAATCATAACCGTACTTCTTACTCTTTCTGAGTATAAAGAAATAAGTAGATAGGTAGGAATTATAATTTAAATGTTAACTTGTTAGTAAAGGTTTGCGTGTTATATTTTGTTTGTAACCATAGTTACTGGTTTAACTTTTATGACTTGTGCCACAGCAATATTGCTTAAAAGCAAACCAAAAACTTTCACTACAGATTTCTCAAACTTGAAACTCTTTTAATTGACGTTGAATAAATTAGGAACGTTAAAACCAACTGTTGATTCGCTAATTGGCCATTTTCGTAATTAAATTAAAATAAAAGGCGGCAAGAGCGCTCGACTAAGACTAATCGTAACTCTCCTACTGTGAATCGGATTGTCTGATGTCTACATTGCTTTGTTTCCATTGTCTGAGGTCGTACAACGTTCCCGTACTCGCAGCTGACCCCTCCTGTGACAAATACACCACACAAATCTACTGTAGCAAAGTAACAGATTTCTCGTATAATTGCTTGTTTGCGAGGGTTTTCCGTCGTTCAGAAATACAACAGGTTTAGTTTTTATTATCTTTTTCTCTAATTGATTAGAATTTCAGTTAAATCCACAGGTCTCGGAGACCTTTTGCTGTCGCCCCTCTAACTTTATGGTTAAATCCAAACCAGGCAAAGCTTTTTCGTAATCTGTAGAAATTTATAAGTATGTAAATATCTTACTCTAATTAATTGTTCCATAAAAATCTATATTTTTACGATATATGACCATACCAAGTGTTTCATCGGTGTTCTCAAGGCGAAAAACGCTATGACGTAGCTACGATGCATAAGAAGCACAGGAGTGCTATTTCCAAGTTTTTCACCATCCCAATCTTACTTCCTACGTGAGATAACGGAAGAATACCTACGTCTATGCTACTACTGAAAGTTATGTAGTGCGAGTTACAAGGTTTCCTAAATGGCACGTAAAAGGCGATCGCTGACAGAGCTGGTGAGAACTCGAAACGGGTTGTCCTTACCAGATTCCGAAATCCACCCTAAAATAAACCTTATTTCACATACCATTAAGGATGATAATGTAGAGTCTTCAATTCCCGGTATGTGTGACAAGGTTACGGGGATTTCACACTAAAGTGAACCTCGAATATGATCTCACTGTCAATTTGACGACGAGAACGCGCTACCATTTTCCGGCGATTAGGCTTCGGAGGATGTGAACAGCCTCTCGCGTATCTCCTGCTTCGAAATAAGTATCAGATTCAGAAAGTAAATCATTTAGTCAGGTAACGAAAACTGACGGGGAAACCCTTACCGTTAGAGTGCATAAGCCTTTTATTTTCGAAGGTATTCAAAATGAACCACGTGACCAGACTGGCTATTATAAGTAAAGAAGAGACGAGATGAGCTTGGAGTTCTCCTTATGGTAAGAGATCACGCCATCCCATGATCAGAACAGCGTTACCCAGGAATTTGAATCACATAGGTCTAGGTCCAATTTAAGACGTTCTGATGATCCGTCTCAAAAAAACAGTAATATCAATAACTACAGCCCCTGCAAACCGGAACAAAGTAATGCTTACATATCTCTGTTTGGCGACGGAATTACCGCGCTCTGTTGGTACCTTCCGAAGAAGGTTTAAGTATCACACGGACAAAAAAATAAAAAGGTTATATACATAACACATACCTAACTGTATTCTTTCATTAAACCCTGGACCCACAAAACCATAGATTTCACATTGAAACGTAATCACATAACAATACCCATCTGGTATCCTCGCTCGACAATTCTAAAGCGATAAACTTCCTTCCGAGCACGAACCTTGTTTAATCAAACTTGTTTAATAAAACAGCGGGATGTGGATTTATCATTAGTTGTATCGCGACTGAAACACGCGGCCACCACGCACTCTCCGAAGGCGAAGTGCGTTCGGAAAGCGATACTATAAAATGGTGGAGCTATTGACTTTTTAGCGTATGTTTTCTTTTATTTCCACCAATACTTTAACCTTGTTGAAGGAAAACAATAAAGTACCTGCTTTGATCAAAATAATATACATGTAGAGACTAAAGTTTAGGGGTTATGTTCGTCAGGAAAATAAATCGTGTATTAAGAAATTAATTTTATAAATTCGCAATGCAAACGAAGTTGTTGGTGTTACCTAGTTGTATTATAAACAAAGAATGACGTGATACTTGTTCTTACCTATGTATAAGTAGTAGGTATTTGAATAAACACTGAAAAAGAAACAAATACCTAATAATTATGTTCTAGCAAGTAAGTAATTAGTAGTGTAATTAAAGTTCTTCCATTATATAAATCATTAAAAAAATATTGTAAATAATTGTAGCCGTGTTGGCCGAGTGGGAGGTGCCTCGATCTTCGATCTGAAAGTCGTGAGTTCGAACCCGAACGTACAACACTGGATTTTTCTGTTAAAAAAAAAATCAATGTGTGCAATAAAACACGTGCTCAACAGTAAAGGAAAACATCGTGAGGAAACCAGCATGTCATAGAACCTAAAAAGTTCGAAAACATGTGTCAAGTGCACGAAAGGAGCCTCTTCGAGGTGCACTTGAAATCCTTTCACCTCACTGGTTCGAAAGAACTAGTGACAGGATCGTAGAAGATATAATAATTTCTAATCGTTACATGAAAATAAATTGTATGAATAAAAATACTTATCTAACATTACAATAAATAGGTAAGTATCAAAATTACGTCTGCTCTTATTTTGTGACGTACATTTTGCAAATAAATTCTTCGCACGCTGATCAAGTGAAGTATTATCTTACGTTTTGTCAGAATATGAGAGCAGTCCTCATCCCAAAACAAGCCGAGTCCTAAATTCCTAATGTGATTGCCATCCGTCTTCTCTCCATTCGTAAGAAAATTTTACTTATTCCGCTTCTTAATATCGCAAATTGGATCCAAATTGCGCTGTTAATCCCAAAACGAATTTTTCGGTAGCGTTTTTGTGTAGTAGCATCAAAGCAACGTTTTTGGTTCTTTTTGGATGAATAATTGTAATTGTATTGTAATAATCTTTGTATAGTTAAACTAAGCATCTTTGTTATAATAAAATGCGTAATGGTAGAGAAATTCTACTCTGACATTCCAAAAAAATATATATTCCCATGTGAGTTCAGCACATCGTTTTATTGAGTCCGAGATTACAAATGCCACTTGAAACAAGCTAGCCATTCCACAATAATTTATTCTGTTTCAGTAGCTTGTTGCAGTAGGTCAAACACTGCTGAATATAATTAGCATTGTAGCATAAACTGCAGTTGGGTCGTCATCTATTGTTTTGGTCTATATTTCCGATAAAACAAAGCAGTGTAAATTACAAAAATATTTTTTTACGTGACTACATCTAATAAATTGATGAACGCCAGCTGCATGCACGAAAGCCCCTGGAGTTGAAGCCGGGGCAATGAGCTAAGCTCGAAGCCCCTACACGACTTGAGCCATAGCTCGTCGTAAGACACCAGTATATGCACGAAAACGTTGACGTCATTGTCCGGTAACGCTCATTGTCCCATTACGCTGGTAGTCACGTTAAACTATCGTCCGTAAACCAACTTTACAGACAACCAATTTTTTTTAGACAATTTTTCAAACTGTACCTCGACGTAGCCGTGAATATGTTATTCCTTATTATGTCCACGTGGTATAACTTCACTAGTGCCTACCATAAAAAGTGGGATGGATGAGAGGGAAGGAGGGAGGAAAGGGGGGAGGGGCAGATGAGCTAAGCTAAGCCAGGTGGGAATGTACCAACATAACTCAAAAGCACCATGGCCCGAAGTTGTCGTTTGTTGCACCAATTGAGCCACCCGCGTTCACCATATTTTGTCTTGTTTAGTTTAAATAACTTTATACTTACCACAGTTCATCATCAGTGCGACGTGATATGTCCGTTGTTTAGTGATCATAAATCAGAGGAGCAGATTGCGGACAGCTGAAGCCGAGATAAATCAACACACACGAACACACACTCCTTATAATACACAAACACTACACTAATCTACATCAAATCTACTCACACGACTATTAGGTGTAGCGAACAGTCATCACAATTCACACACAATACACGATTGGTCGAGTGGCAAGTGTGTTGGACTGCCACGCCGGTGTCGCGGGTTCGATTCCCGCTTCAGGGCAAGCATTTGTGTTGAACATCGGTGTTTGTCCTGTGTCTGGGTATTTTCTATGTATTCTATTATGTATTTATGTACAAAATATTTATTATTTATATGACGAAACGAGGTAGAAAGGGTTCACACATGCAGGTAAAGGTCAAAGTTTCTTAGGGTATTTTTGGCTCAATCTCGCAAAAACTATTTAAACCGATTTGACTAGGCCGCTAGCACATGAACGAGTATTTGGGAAAATAGGAAGAAAGACAATATTTGGTGTAATTCTTTAGTGACGTAATAACCAGGTCACAGGTTTACTTGAATCGTCTCATGAGTCCGCATGACTACCGGGCATGCAGGTCTAATTGATTCCGCCCTTCGGAGCGGCGTCGCGCCCGCCCCGGCGCCGCTACACGCTCCGTTATTAAACGTTACTAAGACAAACTGGCGTTGGGTATGCGTGTGTTTGCGGTGGCTCTGCTTACAGTATCGACACTGATGCTAAAACACCAATCAATTTGATATCGATTAAAACATATATATAAACTATGTGTATAATAACTTTATAACCAAAAAGTTAAATCAATTTTAATAAAATGATAAAATTTACTATTTTCTTGCATAAAAACTATACAAATAATTACAGAAGTTTATGAAACTGATTCAAAGGGGAACAAAATAGTAAAAAAATATTCTTTCGGATAATTACAGTGAGACTTCACACCCCTTTCTCATACTCGTAGAATATTTTTTTTCAAATTCAAATCGTTTATTTCAGTGCTATTACATATATTGTTATATTATATCATATTTTGTTAGTACATAAGGCTTATTATAAGGTTAGTAACATATTAAAAATTAAAAATTACACATGGCCAGTTATAAATGTTAAATTGTACCTTTAGATTGAAATTAAATTGAAATTGGTATCCGAAAAATAAAGCAAAGGTTCAAAGTCTCTTCACTCGCCTTGTCAAATAAAGCATTGACGAAAAATATAGACAGTACTACGATATTCTCATTGTTCTATCAAATTAATTCTAGTGTATGTTCTGACCAGAGGGATTTATGTTCTGTGAGTGCAATTTCTAGAATTTACATAATAGCCGCATATCGTACATCCGTAGCAAATTAGCTACGCCGTAGCGGTTTCGTTGCCGTCTCGTAGCGATCCGTAGCGCTCGCTAACACAGGCTATGAGGCTACGAGGGTGCGTGCTCCTTACTCTAAATGAATCTCCATAATTTTGTATTCAGCATAAAATGCAAGTACAGATAATTACAAAAGTGGTTTGCGTTTTAGGTTTTTATTTTAACATTTTAGTTGTTTTAGATCTAGAATGTGGAAAATACAGCATTCTCATTTAAAATTCAGAAATTATTTTTGAGAGAAAATTTTGCTTAAAAAATTACGTTTAAGTATTTTTACGTACTAAATCTTTGTCAAATATCTTTGTAGGTTTTATATTAATTAGTGAAAATCAAGTTATTAAAGCAGAGAGGCTTAACAAAAGCTTTTAATAATTTCTGTGTAAAGCTAAGTAAAAAAAACCTTTTTCAATATAAGGGCTTTTTTGTCTTTAAAAATGTTTCATTATGAGCGTGAAATACCTCGTAATTGATTTATTTATCTGAAATAGATCGTTAAAGTGTTAACCTCAATAAAAAAGTCTGGGCCAGAATAGCTCTTGTTTATTTCATTTTAAGAATTGACCAAAAAAACCTCTCTTCTTTTATTTTCTAAACTCAATTTTTAGTAAAAAGTTAACAACGCAATGTAATTTGAACTATTTGCGTTACTAATTTTTTTTTTATTGTGTAATGAGAAATAGAAAACGGAGCCCTAAAAATTCTAACGAAGTCCTTGACATTCTATTATTGTAGCTAGGTCAAGTGCTAGTCTGCGTATTTATAGACCGACGACACCCGCCGCGGCCGCTCGCTACACGCCTCAAGGTCGCCTATACATGAAGCCTTAACCGTCATTTTTATTAGACTAGGTCTTTCCAAAGAGATTTTTATAAATTACTTTTGTTTTTAATGGCTTGATGTTGGTAATGGTTGCGTAATCTTGCGCGTGGTACGTTAATTTTCCTTTTTATTTTATTCTAATGTATAATTTAAGTAGGTTACTTTATAAATAACGATATATTAGATAATTATTATAATATTTTGAGGATAGCTAAGATAAATTTTGTAAAGTTAAAAATAATTTGAATATAATCATTTCAACAAAGTTCAATTGAAGCATATCTTGCGGATGGAGAGGCAGCGCTGTTCCGGTCGCTTCCTGCGCGCCGCCGCCGCCCCCGATAGCGGCCGTTGCTTTTTGTCAGCGTTTGAACGGTAACGGCATTCCGTTTTGTTTCCAACGCGCCTTTGTCACACTCATTGTTACTCTGTGGTTGTCGCTTACCTTCTGTTTCCATTTATCACTCCCTTGCTTTATACTGATTTAAATCTACTTCGAATTATTTTACAGAAAATCAGGAGTAGGTATTATTCTTGGCTGTGTTTATTCTGTTTACGAGCTGTTCCATTTTAATTTGTGTGAATATTCAACTCTGAATCCGTCAGAGCGTAGGCGAGAGCCGAATGCAGATAGACACTTTGTTTTACAGCTATGAAAGTCTAAACCACACGGAACCCTTGTCACGCCGGCCGTTTCACGCTTCACTTGTTTTTTATTATTTTCATGCTCAGTGAGCATTTGAACTACTCGGTTGAGATGGGTCTCTAACACATTGGATGAACTAAACATGTATGGTGCAGTCAATAACGTTAAATGCTACTTATTGCCTAGAAATATCAATAGTCAAAGTATATATTCCTCTGAAATAAAATATTTTATCCCAGTGACTCATGGTTTTAATTTTGAAACAATAATGTTTAATATTTTTTTCTAAAATATAATGTGCCAGCTTGAATGATATTTTTTATATTTTTAATAATTTTGCCTATGAAATTGATATTAGAAGAGAATGAAACGTTAAACTTTTGTCGCTGAATATACAGTCGATTCGTGGAATCAATATGTAGATTGAAAAGCGTTATTTGTGAAGCCGAGACGCGACGTTTAATTTGTAAAGAATGACTTCAAACGTTTTTAACAAATCAATTCAACTTGTATCTTTCAAATTCCTGTCTATCTGAGTTTCCCAGACAATTATTAGATAAACATACCTACATTATTATCTTCCATATCCCATCTAATGTTATTTACTTGGCTTTTACCTTTAATGTTGTAAATAGCTTATTTATTTCTTGTAATCATAACCGCTTACTTACTCGCTAATAGCTGGGACCGGACCTATTTGAAGTTAGAATTACATCAACGAAATTCTATTTACTGGAACGCTTTTTAGGGTCCCTTACCGTAATAATAACGAGAAAACGCTTCAATAACGGGCCGTTACTGGCCGCTTGCTGCCGTGTCCGCAAATTGAATAGCGCAGGACCAACGACACAGGAAATTGTGTTAGTAAGTCGTTTCCATACAATGTACTAACAACTATTGGATACCAAATATTTTATGTGATCGAAGTTTTACAACTAACGCTTAGCTCAATTGGTTCAGAGCATGGTCTGGATAGACAAGATGAAGGTTAAAAGTTTCAGTAAGTACACGTAACATTTTTAGAGCATACAATATTTGAAAATCGTTTCAAAAGTGTAAGATACTAACAGCTTCTTTATTATGTTTTTATAATAAACTTTATTGCGATTTTTATGCAGATGGTTGTAACAGTCACAACGAATTTATTATTATTATCTCACGTGTTTTCTTTTCGTAGAAAATGCTACGACCGCTTCCATACATGCTCATAAACTTATAATTTAAATTATATTTTAATATCAATAAAAGTCGTAACCATTTAAGACCTTCAAGATTTACACCCTGCTGTTCTATCTACCTTTTGCTTTACCGTACAAAAATAAACATAAACACAAACATTCACCTAACGATACCCTTTTCCCATATTTTTTTTTATGTTTTTTTTATTTATTGGGAAATCAACAGCTTTATACTTCTAGGTAGACAATAGCTTAGCTTTAGAGAGCTAATTAAAATGAATACCAAAAAAAAAAATTAATAAAAAAAAAATATCAAATATTCCCAAACGCTGGTATTCTTTAGTATGTAGCTCATTGGGAACCCACGAATATGTACAACTGCCATTCGCGTGCACTGTGTCTATGGCTCTGTCGCCGTCTGAACGAAGGTTGGAATGCGTAATTGGATGGCTTGGTTCATTTGCGCATTTGCACGACCATCGACCCTGCCTCTTGCCACTAACCTACTTCCCTCAATTCAAGGTCAAATAACACTAAAACCTCTTTAAAAAGAAGAAAAAAGATATAAGAGACATTTTCACCTTCCTTGCACGGTACCGTATTTTGAAGTTTTAAATTGATTTATCCAGTTAAAGTTGTAAAGCAAACAAAACGTTAGTTAATATACTGATAGTTTCAACAAAGACCAACTTCAAAAGACGGGTTTAAAAAACATAGCAACCGTGCGTTGAGTTGTTTAGAGAAACATACCAAAGTAACGAGTTGATATTTTACTGACACAAATAAATTAACCTGAATAGAGAGACTGAACAACACTGTTATTTGTTTTTTTGCGCACTCCACACTGAAATGGTGAATTTATAGTGAAGTTATTGTAATGTACTCGTTCGCAGACTCTATTTAAATATTAATTTATCAGAGACCTCATGCGCGTGACGTCATGGAAGCTCTGACTTACTCCCTAGGGCGATACAATAAGTGCGTTTCAGTAAACAAAGTGTTTATGGAAGTTTAGACTTTTTTAATAATAGAAAATAACTCATGGCTATTCTTCTTATCGTGTCACTAGTTCTTTCGAACCAGTGTGGTGAAAGGATTTCAAGTGCGCCCCGACGAGGCTCCTTTCGTGCACTTGACACATGTTTTCGAACTTTAGGTTCTATGACATGCCGGTTACCTCTCGATGTTAACCTTCACCGTTAAGCACGTGTTTTAAATGCACACATATACCTTTATGAACAGAAAAATCTATTGGTGTACGACTGGGTTCGAACTCACGACGTTCGGATCGAAAGCCGAGACACCTCCCACTCGGCAAACACGGCTTTTACTCTTGGCTATAATAACCCTTCTAATTATTATATCCTACAACATCAAACAAGATCTATTTCAGGTCTTCTTTTTCTTATCGTGTCACTAGTTCTTACGAACCCACTCTGATTCGAAAAACCGATGAAAGGATTTCAAGTGCGCCTCCAAGAGGCTCCTTTCGTGTACTATTTCAGGTTAAATTAGATTTAAATGAATACTTAACCAACATAATTTTGTAAACCTAAGAATTGGGTCGATAATTATTCAGGTAACTAATTATATGCATAATATTAAGTATGTCTACTGTTTTTTTTTTTCATCAACGTATATTTCTAACATCACAGTGACATAATAATGCGAGATGTTGGATGGAAATGGAACATCGATGCCTGAATGAGAAAATCTTGTTCCTTTTGTAAGTCTATCACAGTTCGTTCGTTCGTTGTGTTGTTACATTGGCTTTCAATACGAGTGTGAATTTCCCCTCGAAGTAGGTATTTGTTAAAATTTTGGGTCTGACTTATTTTATTTGTAGAAATATTTTTTATTCGCAAAAATTTTGCGCGTCCGATATCCATCGGTGCACGAGTCTGACGTTAGTTTACTTTCTAGTGACATTCTCTGTGAAAATGTATTTTTGAATTTCAAACTGAATATTTTGTTCCATTCCATTTTTTTGTACCCCCCTATGGAATATCCAATAGTAGGCAATTTTAAAATTCTGTTTGAATATAAGAGAAAATAGAAAATTAAGAACTAAAACTAAACTTAAAATCGTTGTTAACACGTTACTATCTGAATAAAAATTAAAAAGTAGCAGGCTAAGGTCAAGATGATAGGTTAACTTTTATTATTATCTTTTACAAATTATATATTTTTAACATAATACTTACTACTACTAGTATTGTACTACGACGACACCTTGGCTTAGTTGGCAGTGAGTGACCCTGCCTACGAAGCTTGATGTTCCGGGTTCGATCCCCGGCCGGGGCGAATATTTGTTTGACGAACACAAATGTTTGTTCTCGGGTCTTGGATGTTATGATGTCTTGTATGTGTCCATGCCACCTGCGACACAGGGAATCCTAGTGCAGGGGTGTGTGATTATTTAATGTGAATGTTTAACTTACATTATTGTGATGGATTAGGCATGCGATTATATAGTTGTATTGATGATGATGGCTTGAATAGCTACACAAATATTTCGCTAGACTGTTGCTTTGGTCCACCTCTTTGAAGATAAACAGATAAACCAATTCCGTCGTGCAAACAGGGCCGGCCATCGCATCGGGGCGAATCAACAATCGCACTGCGCGGTGCGAACAGACATTATCTAACAGTGAGATAAAAAATATACGAGTCAATTGAGAATATTTTTTGATATCACAGATGTTGGATACTGTGGCTTTATAATTCTAACTCAGTAGAGAGAAGATGAATAGAGTAACACTGATTAATATTTTTCTTTCTGACTTATTTTTGACCGAACGAAGAGGTGTCAGAGTAGATGAAAAGTTAAATAAAATTTTATTACTTACTGAATTACTACATAAAGCTGGTTTCAGACTACGCTATACTATTGTGCTATATAGTATAGCAAAGAAAGACCTAATGCGATACTATATAGCATGGCGTTCAGATTACGCGATATTATCGCAAGCATTTAAAATATATAGCAAGCTCTGCTGACTCTCTTACAGGACGGCCGGGGGTGAGGAAGGTGGAAGAGGGCGGCGCGTGATATAGCACAGCATGAACTCAGCGCATCCCACCAATTTAGAGCGTATAGTAAGCTAATAATATATAGTACAGTATAGTGTGAACGTGTCCATAACAATGTATGGTGCGCGATATTGTTGTACTATGAGCCATATACTATAATATTATAGCGTAGTTTGAAACCAGCTTAACCCGACATGCCAGCAGCAGTTACTGCCTACGGAGCTCTATTCATACTGTGGGCGGGCGGTTGTGCGAGTGGTCAAATACGGGCGATACAAACTCAGTCATTGAAGAGTCCATTGCTGATTAATTTGCACGCAACTACCGACAGGTGTGTGGTTTCATGGCACATAACACACCGGTGGCCACATAACACAAGGTTACCTAATATTGCCTACCTTTATTAACTTGGTTATTAAACCTATGGTTGTAGAGAGTGGTTCCTAATAAGGTACGCATAAAACGAAGATAAAAATAGATCGTTTACAATATCGTGTGAGTGAATAGTTTTTCGTAGACTTTCGCGATTATCACAATAGTTATTTGATTGTAACGGGTATTTATCGCGCTCACCTCATATGTTTTTGTGTTCCGACGTTTCGACTATATTGCAACAGCAGTGGTCACTTGACTGGCGTATCGCAACTACCGTCGCGGTGAACGTCGGGACACAAAAACATATGAGGTGAGCGAGATAAATACCCGTTACAATCTAATAACTATTACTATTCATTTATTAGAACGTTTGAAAGAGCCCATTGGTTCTTGCTATCAGGATTTGAACCGCGTCCTCCGATTACAGGTGAGAGCTTTAATCACTGGCCGTCATGGTTCTTCCACTAAAGTAACTTGCGAAAACATCATCAGTCAATAAGTGAAAAATTACTAACGTAAAAACCGGTTATCATTCCCATGCCTAGCCTCCATTTTTAGACTAAACGCCCAGTAACTAACAATGTAAGTAATTTTATTAGGTACTTCATCAAATAAAACTAATAATAGTGGTGTTCAAACAATTTCCAGAGAGCAAGCGCCGATCCCGTGATGTATGACAATATGACAGTTATTACGGCAACAGATTATATTTCAAGATGGCGTCGATATTCCCCGCGACACGTCCGATAATGCGGGGACACAGAACGGGCGGCGCAGGGGAATAAATCTTATAGATTGCATCGCACTATCGCGCGCTCTGATATTAATGTCGGGCTTACGGCCTTCTTAATGGCCAACAACTATCCGTTAAAAAATAAATTCTCCCCTCGTAATAAAATTATGTTTCACCCCATAGTAATAACCTTGGGTAATAAATGGTGAATTCTTGTATGTTTGGATAAAGCTAAAGCAGCAAGTTTGATACAATAGAATTTAGAATGTATTTATTACGGAATCATGTACACGTGATTTTTTTTAACTAGTTTCTTAAGTATTTAAAAATATTTTACCAGTCACGACTGAGTGACGTAATTTTACATGAGTAACGAATGAGTTTTCTAGATTATAAAGGAAAGCGATTAAAAAGTTAAAAATTAAAAAAAAAAAAAACAGACTTTCTACTGAATGCAGATGTTTATAATTTATTCGCCTTCTTTTCAGTCACCGGTCTCCGGCCCCACAAATGAGTCCATTAAACGCGCCGATGGCATTTGTTTGGCTCGACACTTTACGCCGGGCTCCCGGTCTATTAGTCAAAGAGCCGGCGTTCAACTTTATAGAGCGAGCGTAATGACAGGTAATGGAAGTGAAACGACTGTCCCTAGCCTGAATTAAAAGACCGATCTTGCCTTTGGGATCGAAGTTTGGGGTATCAACAATCTCTAGTGTTGAGACTGGGACTTCAGAGTTGGATTTCTTTTTTGTTAAGTTTTAAGTCAAATTTTATAAAACATACTTACATTAATTATAAAGGAAAAACATTTGAGCCTTATTTTGTGCGCAAACATTAAATACAATTTTACGTTTGTGACTTTAAATACTTTGTACCTACTTTTTAGCACCAGCCAAAGTGTCTTATCCAACATGGTTATTTTTGATGGGCCGTTTTGAGAAGTAACAGTCACCATAAACTTTGTAATCCGTACATGAGTCGTGTAAGTACTTGTAAATGATTTCTACCACACCTGAACCCACCTCTGCTTACTCGTGACGAGCAGAGCGCTTGTATGCTAGGCTAGGGTACATGCAGCTTCAAAGGATCACGTTTGCAAATATTTGGCAGACTTTCGCTTTGTTGGAGAGTAGTACTAGATTATTAGACAAACCATGGAAAGCATATTACCGTGTAAAGCCAGGTATCCACTATGTTTGCGGACTACATGCGCTCCGCACTTCTGCAACTGCTTCAATGGATACGGAATGCGCACCTCTAGACACTAGAAACTGCTGCGGAGCGTGCAACGTCGTACGCTCCGAGTTCGCAAACTTTTCTACTATAAAAGGAAGCAGTTACTGTTGCAGGAGCGCGGAATGTAAGAGATTCGCGAACATAGTGGATATACATAGATTTACAGCAAGTTTCTATTCACTACATAATATGTAATTCGTGCTAAGAGTATTTTATGTAAATGATTTATTCATTAATTACAAATGCTTTTAATTACCGCTTTGTGACTTACAAAACAGAGCTATGGTAGTCAAATATCATATTGATCACCTTGATTTTTTCCAACAACGAGTAACACTGGGCGGTACTCGTTAATAATGGAAGTTATTTTTATAATTAATCCACGCAAATAAAGAGCAGGAAAATTCGCAGGTTGAAAATGTTTTCTAGCATTTACAGCACAGACAGCTACTACAGATACGACACATAAAATACAGAGTTTCGCTTGTAAGTATTTTCGTTTTAATTCCTATCGTATAATGACCATTAATTCGTAACATTACACCATAACTTTGTTACCAACATTACAAAATTTTCTGTTTTCTGTACGCCTTGCTTGTTTTTCTTAATTGTTCCAAGTTAGGACAACATTAATTTCCACTCGTAACTTCAGACAAATATTGAAATTGAGAAAACGTTGAAGATATTTTCAAAATTATAATTATTGTTCTACACGAATGTGTGCCAACCAAAACAAGGTAGCAAAAATTTACGAAATTAAGATTCCCCAATCCAGAATATAGTTTGCCTGAAATGTACAATCCAAGTCGCTTTATAGCTTCATCTACTCATATCATATTCATTCTTGTTTTGCGATCAATTATTGTTCTTAGTTATTTTGATAGATTTTGGTCTACGAGACCTAGCGCACCAGCAAGTGTTCTATGCTATAAATTTATATAAGGGGTAGATTGCTAATTTGTCATAGCACACCTGCAAACCTCTCATTTCACGTTATTGTGTATAATATGGAAATTTAAATTATAAACGTAGTGTTGGACTTATAGTGAGATTACTAGTATAAAGCATCCCTATTATTTTAACAGGTTCCTACAGGTAACACCACCGGCAGGAGCTGATGGTAGACAAAAATAAGAACCAATGAGAGGGTCCCATTAATTCCTGCAAGTGACTGCAGACAGCTTAATGGTCCCGGGGCGCATCGGACAATAAGTGCATTGTCGGTTGTCTTTTGTTCCTCGTGCAGTTGTGGAGAGTTGAGTGCACCATAGAGCCGGTGTCAGGTGCCGGGTAGTGCCGGCTGGTGCCGGTGGTGCGTTCCAATTGTGATGCTAATTAATTGAAATAAAATTAACGCTAAAAGCTACATTATTTTTCCTTATCCTGCAGTCAGAAAACTTTTACGCTACAGGAACTATAAACCACAATTAAACGACACTGACTCTTAAACTAGTAAGTAATTAAATTTGCAGAAACTTTAAAAATACGAAGCTAAATTAGGTTTTCCACGCAAACGCCAGGCACGGTTTTGTGCGCGGAGGAAGCGAGACAAATGAGCTGTCAACGGAAACGCGACCTTATCGCCAGGCAGCAAGTGACATTTTAATTGGCATCATTTTAGTTTTAACTTCCTCACAAAATAATGGTAAAGTTTGGCCACGTACAGACTTTGATGACTAATCAGAGATTGCACTTCTTTATAATATCGCGTATTAAAAAATTTGTCGATTTTGTGTTAGAATGAGTTATTTCGAAACATTGTTATTGCAAATACATATACACCATAATTTTTTAATTACCATAAAAATTAAATGGGCAATGCAGACAGGGTACTACGTTGTATCTGTGCAGTCAGAATTTTGGATTTCTACAAAATGGCAGAGTGGCAGCGGCGCAAGTGCGGCGCCCGAGCTAAGTTTGGCGAGCTGGCTCGAGCTAGGTACCCGGGTTTGCCAAACGATGAATAAAACTTAAATTATTATCAATAAAGGGTACCGCCTGATGTTATCCAATTTTAATCGAATTTATTTTGTCCAAAATTTGACTTAATTTTTTCAAGTTTTTTTGCCATATCTGTGTTCAGTAACGGCAACTAACTATGTCTAGTATTTTTTATGGTGATTAAAAATTGACCGTGTTTAATAAGAAATACATAAATTGAAATAAAATGCAATTTGGAAAGAAAGAGGTCGTGCTTATTCTTATTCCTTTCCAATACAAAAAACTAATACCAATGGTATTTGTTTATTGTCGTAATTAATATTCTATTCCTCACATTATTTTCTATAAGATGGGATACAATTTTGCCAAAATGTTTTGTAATAATATATTTATGTAAATGATTTCGTGATTTTGACTTACTATTTACCTAACGAATTATGAAAAAAAAAGTATATTGTTTATTCTGATTTAGAAGCCTTGTATTGTTTAGTTTGTTGGCGCACTTGAAATCCTTTCACTACACTGGTCGTTAGAACTAGTAACACGATAAGAAAAATTTTGTTCTATTTGCAAAGGGTTCCTTGAAATTTTAAATAAAAATAAATACGAGCAGATACTGAAGAATAAAATAAGACGCCTCTTAAGATGCAAGAAGCCAGTAAAAGCAAAAGCCGCCGGCTCCCGGTGGCATAGCCCGCCGGCCTGGGAAACCAGGCTCCTTTGAACAAATTTGAAATACAAAACGCTAACCCGGCAGGTTGTGCTGCCGGGCTGGCGACTTTGGTATGTAGAATCCATTACATCTTTTTCCATATCTGAAAGTGAACGTAGTGTGTAGATACCCCCTAGTGTTTATCCAGCACGAGCGCGGTGTCGTGTCGGCGAGATAAACGTCACAAGTTCAGCTATTACACGGATCCTCGTTTTTGTGCTGGTTTCCAAACTCCTGGGTTTCGAAAGTAGAACGATACTAGCACAACTCCTGAGTTTTATTGCTTTAAAAAGTGTAATAAAACATCAAGTACCACGACAAATAAAAGAGCATGTCCAGTCTTAGAAGATCACCGGGCTAATAATACACTGGCTTCTGGTCACAGAACCAATGTAAGGTTAACTAAGGAAAATTCAGTTTAAATAAAATATTGTGTAAGATTAGATAGAAGCCTTTTATCGACTAAAAAACTCTAACAATGGCTTTATTGCCAGAGTTTTCTAGCACGGCTAAGGAATAAGGTCACGGCTTACATGAGAAGGGAAGACTAAGGGAACTAGTTATAGGTCTTCCTTCAGTGTAATATATTTTTTATTTCTACGAGGAGGTAATAACTACATCTTAAATTATTTAAGTGAGTACATGTGTATGTGTTTTTACACTATTCCAAAATAAATACTTCCTTGAGTAGAAACCTAATGTAAAAATATTTTTACACAGGTCAAAATTAACCTATAGTAGTCCACTGCTGGACGTAGGTCTCTACCAAGGTTCGCCATCGAGCCCGATCTTTAGCTTTATCATCCACCTTCTGCTAGCAGGAGCAAATCATCGCTCCATCCAGCCAGAAGTCACCCTACACTACGCTTGCCTAGATGCATACAAACAAAATCAGCTATAATCTTCAACAAATAGTAGAGCGAACGCTCAAAGGACCCACGATGTGTGAAACACCACTTTGTTGAAACAAAGTGCAGTGTAAACAAGCCGAAACTAACACAAACTCCTAAACTAGTTTTTCACCTCAGCCTTATCCCGGGCGGGGTAGACCCGGGCCTGCCGGGGCAATTACGCGGCTCGATTCGTACACTGCGTACACCTCTCTGGCAGTGGGTATCTAAAGACACAACTAAATCTGTTGGGCAATAAGTTTGAATTATGTAATTTTTTTATTATTTATTTTTTATTAACCTATTATTATGTCCCATATTTGGGCAAAGGTCTCCCCTATTAAATTCTATTAAATTATCATTATTATAGCCGGAGTAGAGCCCGCGGCTGGCGGTCCACCGTTTCTATAGTATATTTTTTACAATATTATTTGTAAGCTGCTTATTAAAATAGTTATTTTTTTTTAATAATTAAAAAATGAATTTATATGAGAAAATGTATGAGAAATAAATGGAATAATAATAATACATTTTTCTTTCAGACCAATATCCAATACAGATACATAATTATTAGTAAAAAAAAATTTGAGGTTCATAGTACGACTCCAGGACGAACATACCCTTGAAATTTTAAGTGTTTTGTCTTGTGCGTTGTTTGTCAGTCGAACAGTTAGTCAGTACAAAGCCTTATAAATATTGATCAGAGTAAAACAAAACATTATTTTGTGAAAGGTTACTTTTCCGTTTCCATTCCACAAGGCACTTCATATATCAACGTCACGTAATAAACGTCACGATAAATGTATATTTGTCGCGTCAAATGGTGGAAATCTTGTTCGTGGATAATCTATAAAACCCTCGAATATATCAAACCGAACAAAAATGAACCTTGAAGTTATAGAGATATGGTAGAGTTTGGAGAGGTAGGGTCATGGGGTTCGTTAGCGAATGCCGAAATAAGGTTGAATCAGTGATTGATAAGGTGTCCTGTATCATCGACCTTCTCTCTATGCTATGGTTGCCCAAATAGTGATCCATTTACATACTTACGTAAAAAATAGAGTTGGGCCTTAGTAAATTTATTTTACCACTTCATATTTCTTATTATTTAATCAAAAATAACCCAAATAAATATCAGATTTATTTTATTACACCAATAGAACAATGACTAATATACAATGCAAGTCAACAATACACATTATCACCGGCTTTACAATTATCACAGCTATTATGTATGTCAAAAGGAAATAAATGTTTGAATGGGATAATACATAATTTCATTAAGGCATAAAAGTGGCATATGATACAAAGACTCATATTTGATTCAAAAGAAGACACAATAATAGACTTAATGTAGCAAATAAAATGCATGATTTCATTTTTTTTTCTATGAATAAATCATAACATATTGTGATAAAAAACGATTTGTGTATGACCCCACTTGGTATAAACCCTACTCAGAGCAAAAGATGACCACGTCTCAAGCTAAGGATTTTCTTTCATTACACGTTAAGTAGGTAGGTACCTATTTTTCAAACTTCTCAAAACCCTTTGGTTTTTATCAACATTAACCTCTTGCCCGTTAGTATAATTTCAATTTTGGAAAGCCACTCCTTATAAAAATAAATTTTAATTTTCTTAAACATTTTCCTTGTGTCTTCCAGAAAAAAACTCCAAGCACGGTTCTTACTGGATTTTTTGAACAAAGAAAACAACAATTAACTAAGAGACTGTTTCGCTTCACTTTAAAAAGAGTCATCCTAGCGACCGGCTGCACTATCTACGACAGCATCGCACTTAGGAAGTACAGCTAATCCAACCTAATTCATACCGTAACCCTCCGCAATAAAGTTCAACTCACGAGCAACAGTACTTTTGTGTGGTTTTAAACTTCTTTATTTTGATTTTGAACTGTAATATAATAGGGTAAGGTTGAGATTGGCTAGTGGCAATCAAGACTCTGCAATAATAGGGCTGTAATTGTGTGTCAGCCGCACAGATCCATCGGCGATGCGAGATAAACAGACAGATTAGTTCCTCGACGCAGTTCCCGTTGGACTGAGGTTGATGGAAAATTGATGGTTTCCTTTGTACTGGCACAAATAAACTGGTTAAATGAAGTTAGCTTGCTTGTTAATACAGTCAGCCTCAAAACTCGATGACCACATTCAGGTATTCAAAATCGCTTTCCACTATTTAATAAATCTAAACCACTCAATTGAATGAACATCATTAAAGTTCTAAATTAACACCACTTTGTCAAGAATATAATATTATTATGGTGTATAGCGATTAGAAAATCTGAATATGGTCATCGACTTTTGATGCTGACTGTACAAGAGATACTTAAATGAATGCAATAATATTTTTTAAATATGATGCGAAATTAATTGTTTGCTTGAAGTATAAGTAAAGTAACTCAATTTACTAAGCGAGTTTCTAATTACTTACTCGTACAAATAATACCTAGTTACATTTAATTTGTATTCTCGCTCATTATTATTTGAGCGTCTTTACATATAATTAAATAATCTTGTTAGACTAGACAAAATAAATGTCTGCGTTTATTGTCTCTTATGTTACTCTTTTTTAAATAACACTTTATTTTGCAATGTTATTAAAGTTTTGTCCCAAAATAGCATTACTTGCTTTCTACAACAAAACTCAGCTTAAACTAACCATAGAATAGTATCCTCAAAATCCAATACTTTCTTCATAAAATCGTGAGTAAGTAATAAGACTAGGTACAGACAGGATAAGGACTATCGACCAGACCTCTTCAAGTTTTATGAGTTAAGTTTTGTGTACGTCGGTTCGGTTTACTTGGGGCAGAAGTACATTGGAGAGCAGCCAGTGACTTTCACGATCCTTGAGGCTTCGACCAGTTGGCCCCTAAGATGACCTTTTGTGTTATTGCATAACATTTTTTGCACCAGCACAACAAAAAAAAGCCGCGTTGGTTGAGTGGGAGGTGCCTCGACTTTCAATCCTAAAGTCGTGAGTTCGAACCCGGTCGTACACCAATGGATTTTTCCGTTCAAAAAATCTATGTGTGCATTATAAACACGTGCTTAACGGTAAAGGAAAACATCGTAAGGAAACCGGCATGTCATAGAACCATAGTTCGAAAACATGTGTCAAGTGCACGAAAGGAGCCTCTTCGAGGCGCACTTGAAATCCTTTCACCACACTGGTACGAAAGAACTAGTGACACGATAAGAAGAAGACCAGCACAACGAACAAACCTAGTTTCAGTAGTTTATGTTCGTACTTCATGCCTTAATCAAAAAATATTTCAGCTTGAATCCGAAGGTTCGAACAAAACAATATCTAAACACTAAAAACATCAAGAAGATTTTACAAAAAAAAACCCATTTTTTTTATTTTGTGGCTATGCCCCGAGCCAAACAACCACAAAGTCAGTTCCACCGGTTTCCTGTTCTACGTTCATTCTCTCAAAGCTCAAAAGGGTCAAACTCCAAACTTCCGGCTAGCGAGGTATGAGAGCTTTGTTCAATGTATAATGTACTTTAATTAAAATAAATAAATTTTTACTCAAGTAAATCCAGCGTCAGGTACTCGCTTAACTCCACTCAACAGTTTTTCATAAAAAAATATTTCAACGTTGATTGAAACTTGTCGCATACAAGTGTTTACTCTAATTATCTCTTGCTTGCTCTGTGCTAACTGGGTCAAATATTTGGGTTTCCAAAATGATTATTATGTAACCCACGTAGTACCTACCTACTATTTACCTATTACCACAGCTATTACCTACTACTAAATATTTTATAATTCATTTTTTTATATTTTATTAATTAATTACGCCTCCTGGACGATATTATAATTATTTTATAAATAGTATAAATATATTAAGTAATAAATCCGCTTAACTTATTATTTATACTATTTATTAATATTTATGGATTTCCGCAATGTAACGCCTAAATTAATCAATTATATCTTTAACAAAATATTTATTTTTCAATTTTATTAATGAATATAAGATCGGTTGAAAATTGTCTAACAAATGATGTCGGCAGATATTGATTGATTACGAAATTGAATAAATTACAATACAATAATCTAAATTAAGCTTATGTAAGAAATAGATCATGATGTTATCCTGATTTTTCAACGCAGGGGTTTTATATTTCAGGGATTACAATTTTCAGGCTTGAGAAGGAGGCAGCCCTATCGTCAGATGGCACGTTGGTCTATTCTCGTGGTGAGTTCGATTGAAGCAAGTTGCGGTTCCCGGAAAAATACATTTCGTATTTCATAAAGCTTACCGCTTCGTACTGCAGTTATTCACAAAAGTTCGAACACTTCAAAGCTTTCAATTCAAGTAGACTCGTATTTATAAAGTTGTGAAATTTTTCTTAAAGAGTTTCATCAGAGTAGCACGTGTACAAACATCGTAGCACTTTGTAATAAAGTATCGTAACACTTTGTAAATAATGATCGTAGCACTTTGTAATGAAGGATTGTAGCACGTTTACAAACATCGTAGCACTTTGTAATGAAGGATCGTAGCACGTCTAGAAACCTCGTAACCCTTTGTAGTGAGGGATCGTAGCACATCTACGAACATCGTAGCACTTTATATTGAAAGGTCGTAGCACGTCTAAAAACATCGTAGCATTTACGAAACCTCAAGTAGCTAGTTTACGAAATATAGTCTATATAGCAATTTATTATGAAGAATTACAAAAGTTAGTAGCACAACTACAAAAAATCGTTGCAGTTACACCACATTCCTCGACTCATATAGCACGAGTCTATCCACTGAAGGCCTGAACCCTTAGGGAATTTCTGAAATCATCACTATCCACCAACTGGATTACTTATGGATGAAATGTGTTCGTTTTGGTCACTAGAAACTAGAATTAACCTACTATAAAGGCTACCTTCAATAGGGTTTATGCTAACTCACAATGAATATGGCTAGTGTCCTAGCTTCACGAACCCTGAGGCGAGATATTCCACAAAGGTGCAATATCTGAACATTATCTGTAACAAGCATAACATAGCAGCCACCTTTACGCCTGTCCGTGTTTCCAACTTTATAGCCGTTGGATCAAGGTTGCGATTTGTGAGATGTTAGTTTGAATTAAGACGTTCTGTACTTTGATGAATGTTTGCAAAGCTCGCTTCGCGCCGGGCGCTGTTTGCTCGTCACACTGACGTAGGAAAAGCCATAGTATAGACTCACGTCAGTTTTTTACACCGCCAGATTTCTAAAACATTTTGTTATTCCCCAATCTTGATTTTATTTTATTTTGGAATAACAAACAGCTACTTTATTAAATGTAGATCTTATAAGTATGGCTTAGAAAAGAAATAAGTTATAAAGAATTGATGTGGCTTCAGTTTAGTCTTGATGCTTGTGTCTCATAGCGTTATTGTATCGTACATTTTAATAAGTAAGGTATGATCGCAAATATCAGAATCAGCATTTCTTTTGAGTGACTGTACTGCTTAGTTGATTCCGTGGGTTTACTGTAAGAATGGCCTCAATAACCGTCGGAATTGCGTCTCATGCATTTTATAGCATGACCTTCCTGTATTCTGCGTGTAATGACTGTCGCGGTGAGCAGATGAGTGGCCGACTGTAGACTTACATGAAAAGTTAAGACAGATTTATCGTCAGTTGAAAGTTCAATTTTAAATGATTGAACCTTTTGTACCCCTAAAAAATTATATTCCTCGTTTTGTCGATTTAAATTAAAATACAAAACTAACAGGTCTGTTTCTGGTCAAAGAAACATTTGATTTTTTTTTATTAATTGATGACATAGATATAAAATACTAATAAAAATTCAAACAAAGAGTTGTTTTTTACGATGCGTATTTTGTTTGCTTTGTTTTATTTAGTGTATAACACAAAGTAACTAGATCAAGGTGCCCTCATTACCGCAGAAAGTGCACTGCTAATATCTATTCAGAGCTACTTGTATTGAATTTCATGGAAAAGTTTTGACTTGCAAAGCAAAAGGGAAATTTCCCTGCGTATTTACTAAAGCTGCTCCAGAAACATGATTTGAAAGCAAATAGCTGACAGCTGACTCCATTGAAGTATTGAAAGAAAATTTCAAAATAATATAATATCTCATAACAATAAAACTTTAAGTTAGTAGGGTTAATTTTAAAACACGTATAAAATCTAAATTAAAACCTTACTTCTTTTATGTTGACACAATCGGAAAACATAGATGAAACGAATAGTGTGAAGAAATTACTATAATACGGCGTATTTTTTGAGTATTTGTCCGAAACATTTTGTATGGAAATTTGACTTGAGGATTCCCCTTAACTATAAAACGTGTTTCGTGCAAACTGTCTTTTTAATTAGAATTAGGAATAACCTAATTATAGAAATGAGGCAGTTCAAATTGAATCAGTCGGCAATGATTAACCATCAGAAATGCCTCCTAAAAAATCTTCTTGTCATCTGTATAATATAAAAAGAATGTAATACCTGAAAACCAACCTAGGCTACTGAAAAGGATTAGTAGTGTGTCTCCTCGGTGCCGCTGGCAGCCACTCCCTGGCGGCGCGCCACGAGGCCCACTCCGCGCTATCAGCGTGCATCTCGCACCAGCTATAATGCGCTATAAATATAACTACAACCTATATAAATATAAAAGCTACATTTTGACGAGGTTTCTCCGCCTCGTGCCAAGTTCTCGCTAATCTGCGGATACTTATGTTAAATTACATAACTTTGTTAAGGGTGAGGACAAGCACCCTGCCAAGAGGTTGGAATTAATATTAATGATTTCCTAAAAGTTATAGCTTGATGCCAGAAATACCAACTTCATTAGGTTTTCATGCTCTCTGACAAATTATCTTTAATATTTTACTCGAAAATGCCTTATAGGTACACATTGAGTAACATGGCTTGTTTGTAAGTGCCAATTGGTCAGTACTTTTCTATACTCACCAAATGCATTAAAAATGATTACCAATAATATTTGACAAACACCCCGCAAACTCCAACAAATCAACATAACGAGGCAGATTGTGAAATGGCGCGTAAACCGTGAAATTTCCTTGATTCAGTCATTCGATCCCCATAATAAAATTATAACATCGAATTTTCGCGCAAATGTCAAACAAAGCCTCGCGAACCATAAAGTTGGATTCCTTCCTACGAAGCCTGGATCCGAGTAAAGTATGATAATGTCATTTTTGCATAATAACATATTTTATGTACCTACTTAATACCCACTGAATAAGTTGAACAAGTTGAGGAAAGAGAATGGAATCAAATTGAAAATTATTGGATTATTAAGCTCTGCCAGGAAGGGGTTCCATAACGTGAACACTGAATATGAACATACGAGCATGCGAGCTGCTTGCTTTACTAGGATTCTGTTAACATTAAGGTATAAAAGGCTTGTATCCTATTAAATTCATAAGCGGTTTCGAGCTTCAAACGCTACTGTTTGATCCATTTTTTCCAGTTTGTTTTGATTCCAGTTTGGATAAAAATTATTGTCACAGCGAGTTATAATACAAAATAAATAGCAACAATCAAAAGTAAACTTTCTGTGTATAATCTTATTACGCTTTTAATCACATCATAACATCACCGTACGTGTTAATTTATCACAACACAAAAATAATTGCGATAAATCTTCACTTAGAATAAAATATGAATAGATTTCCCGCTTTCGAGGAGACGTGAAACTATTGTATCGTCGAGTCACGCGCCTCTGTTTGACCCCGAGCGACTTTGCCCAAAATATGTAGACGGCTTTATTATAAATACCAATAACATTGTGATTGACATTCTCGAAGGTTCCGCTTTATGAAGGTCTTGGGTCTAGAAGTTATTTGATCAATAGGAGGGTTTTGATATAAGATCGAACAGAATCTGAAAAACATAACCCTTTCTTGGCAGTCGGGTATAAACTAAGATACTTAGAGCTCTTTTCCGGAAGTAGATTAAATAAAGTTTTTATTTATATGCTTAGAACAAGAACATGTGGAGTTTTTTTTTCCAAGCATATTTGACCAGCACTGGGAAAACAAAGGGGTCATTAAAAAAGGTATACTAATAAAATGGTACTTTCTTGATCTACATTACTCGTATGGTATGTAATGTTTGATGGTCAAATAAAAAATGTGATTCTAATTGAGTTTAGTCAGGTTAGCTGTTGCATTTACTTACTTATTATGTAACAAGCTTAAAGTTTAAAAAAACTGAAAACCCGACTGCGAAATATTTATACATTCACTGCGAATTCATTATTCACAATTAAATTTAAAAAAAACATTGAATGTAGTAGGTACTCAAAACATTGTAACGTGACAACACAAAGTAACGTGGAGGTAGCTCAGCGAGATAGGCTATGGAGGAAGCTATGCTCCAGGTTTCCAAAATTCAAAATTAACTCATCTAACAGAACGGAGAACTAAAGTGGTCGACATAGCTCAGACGAGACGATCAAGAAGCTAAAGTAGCGGTTTGCCGACCACATCTACCAACGAACCGACTGCCGTTGGGGTCAACGTGTTCTAGGTGCAAGATCGCGTCTCATCTACGCAAGCGCAGCGTAGGACGATCTCTGGCTAAAAAGAGCCATAACCTGCGCGTGATAGCTGGCAGAAGGTGGATGAGAATTTCTTTTATGGTCAATGGTCTAGAGAGAGACTAGCCACTCTCTGGATACTTGAATTGGACGGCGGCGTAGGGGTCGACCGAGAAAACGTTGGCGGGACGATCTGGACGGATTCGAGAGGGAATAGTGGGAGGCCGCAAGAGTCCGCGACTAGTGGAAGGATTTGGGGAGGCATTTTCCGAACAATGGGACACAACAGATTAAACAAAAATAGAATAGGTTCTTACCTGGAATTTTTTTTTCTATACCTATAACTACATAAGCTCTGAAATTGCAGAATGACAATGAAGCTGTGAAATTCTTGCTTCTGCCCGAAGTAATTGTTCTAAAACTAGGTACATTAAAGATACTAGTGCATGAATACATACTTTTACTTCTTTAAATCTGTTTATGAAGTTCAGTTTGTAAAATTAACTAGACGCAACTAAAACGTTCTTCTGATCGTATTACCCCAGAAATTTATATACATAATTATGTATGTACACATGATACGCGCGAAAAACATAACCCTTCCGTGGCAGTCGGGTAAAAAGAAAATAAAAAGCGTTTTAAAGTACATACAGCGCCATCTAGCGGTAAGTAGCAAAAGTGCAGATTTTAATAGTTATAGGTATTATTACTTCGTTTTAATTTAAATTTATAAATCCGGATAAAATGCGTAATACGCGGTCCAACACACACGTGGCCGAATGTTACGCTACCTTTACTTACCGCTTTATAGTTTTTGGTTAGGTAGCGTAAAATTTATTGAAATGAATCCCTTAATTGCCAATGAATTATACTCAAACTTATGACTTATATATATTTTTGTAATCTCCTTTTAATTTTCTTCATTTCTATACCCTACTCGATAGGTTTGGTAAACAATTTTTTTCAACGATCAACTATTTATCGCCAAAAATCCGAAATTTTGTTTTTTTTCTTCAAAAAAACCCATCTAAGAACACTCGGGTTATTGAGACTAATCTAACGATTTGTTAATTGTCAATATCCATCCAGCCGTTCGGGAGATACGAGGTAACCAAGAAATTTACATACATACATACATATATACATACATACATACATACATACAAGATACGTGCGAAAAACATAACCCTTCTTTGGCAGTCGGGTAAAAAGACAATTGTAGTCTTGTGTATAGTGATTAAATGCCAACCAATAATGTTTATCGAGGCTTCCATCGATTGGGACCACTAGGTATTGAGACCACCCACGGTCCGAATCGCTGGTTAACATTTTTGAATCCGTCGCGTCGATTGGAATAGCTAGAATAGCACATTCGAGGTGCAAAAGTTCAAAAGTTTCCTAAATGTCTTTTTTTAAAGTTAATAAATAAGTAATGATCACACCCGGATCCTGCTACACGGTTTAGTGTCATTCAAGAACAAACATACATTCATTTTGCTATTTATATTAGTAGAAGGACTTTTCAAGTATCTGTTCTTTTCAGCATTATTATCCATCAGTGATTGTTTACCTTTCTGTAATCCGCACATGGTTTCCTGGTATAAGAAGCGTAATAACGTCGTTACATACCGTTCAGTGGCAATCTGTGACACAGGCGTCGTGTGTGTCGACGCGGAGGCACAATTACCCGCCCGTTAGCCGCCGACGCCTAACTACTCGCATTATCCCGAGTGGTAACTACACAAAAAACAAAGACCTTATTGCCTCGTGATACGATCGATAGCGGCGTGCAATAATTGAATCAGGGTTTGTTTACACAAACAGCGTTGTAAAAAAAATGTTTACCTATAAGGAAACTGCGTCTTCTTCTTATCGTATCACTAGAATCTGTAAAGCTGTTTGTGTGAGATTGATTTTTATATTCTAAGCTAGAAAATAAATACATAATAATATATATTTTAGAAAGTTCACTCAACGCCATCTAGCCCCTAACTAAGTATTAGTTATTAGTTGCTTACCATGTTTTTTCCTGCCTTATAAGGCATAATAATAAATATGTGATGTGATAAGTATAAATATATATATATATATATATGTGATACCTTATAAGGTAGAAAAATTGTTTTATTATTATGATGATAACTTAAAGTACGCAACCAACAAATCCAACCGCAAATTCCGTCCAAAAAGTGATTGAGTAACAAACATCATTCTTACAATTTTTTACTGACAGCCAATTTTTTTTAGACAGTTTAATTTTACATTTTTACTGAAGTAAAGTATGATGCGTGGTGCAAGTCCCGCTTGCAGCAGAGCCCCGCCCTGTAGCCATTATTAAGGAAATTAAGTCGATGCCTGCACGCGTTACGTTACTTGAAGTGGAGACTGCAATTAGTTGTGAAAGAGCCAGCTTTTATTAGGTTTTACTTACTAACATCTTACTTTATTTTCTAATGGTACGAGATCACGCTTACCCATTATTAAAACAATACTGACATTTGAATGGTCAGTCTCGATAACCCGATATTTCAATTTTGGTATTATCACATCACTTTTAACTAGAACATGGTGTTCCTCACACATTACTGCTGAGTGGCAGAATATCAAGCACTGTGTACGCATCTAAATAAAAATGCTGAAGAGAAGGACTATCCGGTCTTTGTTACTTCATAATTGTTTATTTACCATAACATATTAGAAATTTTAGGTTTCCAGCATCTAACATAAGCACATAAATAATAATGATGTACGAGTTCAGTACTTGAGTAATAACACAATTAAACTGTATTTGTATATTTCCGAGTACAATCATGAATTAGTTAACCAGCAACATTTGACAGACCACACGAATGTTTGGTTATGTTCTGTAGAACGACACGACCGCACCGCAGCTACACACAATGAACAGGAGTAAGCACGAATTTTATGATATTTGCCATATTGCGTGAACCAGAAGGTTTAAACGTATTTAGACCTTTGAGAATTAATAAATAGAGAGGTAAATCATCTTAGTAATATCACTTATTATTTATTTTGCTTAGTAATTAAAGGTTCTGTTTTGGTAAAAGAGCTACACAGGTCATAAGCTGAAAGATGGAATAAAAAACAGTACTATTAAGAAAAAGACTAAAGCAAAGGACGTAGTAAATATAGTGACGAATTGGCACCCTATAGGCAGAAAACGTAGACAAGGAAGACCTTACAAGAGACTGAGCGACGACATTGCCCAAATAGCTCGTGTTACTTTGAGTAGAGTAGCTAGAGAGAGAAAAAATGGCAAGACATGGACATGAATTGCAAAACAAAGAGTAAAACAAAAGATAGAAAAAGCAAGTAGAAAATATTAAGTGAATATAAATTTTGTATTCCTCAAAAGGAGGCAATGCAAAGTAGATATTGCACAAAAGACTATAACGTTCACCACGTAAAACCTTATAACTATCTCAGGCACATACTTTATTTTATCGACTATGATAAGATCAAAACTTGGTCATTTTCTGAGTTCAATAATTTCCAATTATTAAGAAAAAGTTAATTAATTAATTATTATGTATCTGCATTCTGGCAAATAAATGATAATCTAAGTATTTCTATCTTCCTATTAGTTACTTACTATTGAACCAACTTTCAACATGTGGATTTTACTCCGCTCACTCTTTGCTCAATTAAAATCATGTACCATATTGTCGAAAGGAGAGTATAATCATGACGTTCTCGACAGAAAACTTGAAGCCGAAAAGATTCACTGATGCGATGAAAAGAGAGTCCCAGCGCTACATAATAATGGCGTCGGTACCCACGCGGGTGCTCCTGCAGCTTTCGCAACATTTCATGAAATCTGTTCATAATTTTCCTTTGAGCAACACGACTTTACAGGAAGATATGAGGTTTTCAAAAATACATATATTTTCAATTGGATAGTATGTTTGTGTAATACGAGTACCTATTTGAAATATAGTAGGAATAATACGTGAAATAAAATTTTAAATTATATTATATGTAGATATTACTTAATTTATATATATATATTTACAAACTAATTTAGCAGAGAGTCGAAATTTAATTCGTTTTTTTCCTTTAACATTATGAAAACTTATAACTTAGGTATCAGTGGAAACACATTATATGTAGGTACCTAGTACTAGCAGTAGATGTAAGGTCATCATTCCATCTATATTTATAAAAGGCTTCCTCCTAACTGACTGACAGACAACGCACAGCACAGGCCAAACCACTGAACGTAGAGACTTGAAACTTGGAGAAAATGTTTGTCAAGAGCTGAAACTAACTACAAAGAAAGGAATTTTGAAAATGCGCAACGCAAACGAAGTTGCTGGCGTCAGCTAGTATATTAACATTATGTTTAACGGTGACGTGTAGGTACCTAACGGCGGCGTAACAGCGCGTTAGCTCCCCGGGCGCGCATCCGTCAACCACAGTGCACACATAATAACATCTCTGTCAATGTAATTTATTAAATTATGTGGTTTGTTTGATTTCAACATTCGAAATGAATTTAATATTATCTGTGATGTATTGAAACGAAGAGAATAAGTGTTCCGTAGCTCCTTGTTTTAGTCACACCGTACACTGTGACCCCTAAATCCAGCAGAGGGTCAAGTTAAGCTACGGATGATGCGCGGATTTTTCTAAAAATGTTATTTCATGGTTTACTTTTTTATACAAAACAGAAAAGCCTTTTTATGGGTCATCATTAGCTTGACCATTAAAAGGCGCGGCGTGGTCTCGGCGTTACCTGATTGAGTCCATGTTTGTGGAGCTGTTCCACACCGCTGAAGAGCCCGGGCTGATCTGGCAAACAAACCGCCGAACGCGAACCACGCAAATACTCGCAAATTAAAATACCGTTTTTGCTTTAGTGTTATCAAAAATCTTTCAAAAATTGCAGTAATTTAAATATAGCTTCATATTCGTTGATGCAAAATTTTACTAGAATATGTTTTTTTTGAGATTTTGTGTCCACGTTTGTCTGGCTATTTGTTCAGCACTTTAGTCTTTATAAGAGCCGGCGCACATATGGCGGAGCGCAGTGCAGAGTAGGATATTATTTGTGATGTTGATCAAACTATTGTTTGACAGTGAAAAAAGCTCTGCGCTGCACTCTACCATATTTGCCCGGCCCTTACTGTAAAATAGAACAGTGGAACACATATTTTTTGGGGTATATTATGCGAATCTTATAAGTATGTAGATGAAGATAATCCTAATAAATATCTAACACTGAAGAAGCTCTGCCAGCGCTGTCACCTCAGTGGGAATTTTGCCTTACAGGTGAGGAATTTCATTATCTGTTCATTGCTTGATAATAAAAACCTGTTTTTAGGACACAAAAACATATCTATTGGAAGTATCGTGTTTCCCTCACGCTATCCGACAATCAGTTCACTAGATAGGTACGTGTTGATTGCTTGTGTAATAGCTATTTTATTGATACTACGAGAATTAGTTTTCACATTTTAATGGTTTTAATGATAAAAAAAAATTAAAGTTAATAACTTAGATTTCATTGTCAATAGAGCTATTAACTGCTTTAAGCACTGCAATTGTTAAAAAGAAAACTCGAAAGGAATCAATCGCATCGACGACGCCGTGGCCGCGGTGGCCGCGGTTGCGTCTAACAATTTTGATTATCGAGACAAATACGTATCCTTAAAACCTTCGAGAATCTAGCCAAAGGCCCCTTTGTTGGCCATATAACCTTCTTGGCCATTCACGTTAAATGAAACTATACGCTGTATTTAATAACTGTGTGCATATTTTAAGATGGTGTGCCAGATTATAATAGTGCTCGTTAAATGAATAAGATTTTGTTAGGCGCAAGTGCAATGCGTGTTTACCTCGTCCCCCGTAAAAAATGGCAGAAATTTATGTTTGCTGATTCTGACGTATGACGTCTCCTTTGGCTAGATTCTCGAAGAATAAAACAGATTCTGTTTCCCCAAGGAAGTTGTAATGGAAAAAATAAATCTCTATTGAAAATCTTGACACATTACTAGAGACTTTGCTGTCTAGGAAATACAGAACATATTCACGTGCCTTCGCGTGTATTTTCCTTTTCCATTATTTATTCGTTTTCCATGAAGCGGGTCTCGATGGGGATTCATTAATTTGCGGCGTCCCGGCGATGTGCAGTTGAATGACGAAGACCGACGTGAAAGGAAAATTAAAAAGTCTACCGAGTGTGCGGGGTAAATATTGTGACTCCATTTTGTTGATTGGAAGTTGAATACATTAATTGATGAAGTGTGGAATTTTAGAAAAACTGTAGGTTAAAGTTTATAATATACTCAAAATTTTGTAAATAAATCTTCTAACAAGAATTCTGACAAGAAAAATGACTACATTAATATAAAAAATTGAGTAATATTTGATGTTAATGCTTGGGAGTGTATACATATCTGTGCAGCTCACTGTACACTTAAGTATACATAGGTACTTAAGCCAAAACTTTAATTACTTGGTACTATACAGCTGTTGTTTTTATTTAACACTAGATTACTTCGGTACATAGTGTATTTAAAGCAATAATGTTTTCGTTATTAACATGGAGGAAAATAAAGTAAAAACACATTCTAATTAATTTTCAATGTCTTATTTTTAAGTCTAAATGTGACGCATATAATAACACACATGTAAACAGAATTGAGGCTTGAATTTGCCGTCAACTCAGGTTCATTGACCCACCGTTTCAAAACTGTGTTATTTGCAGCTTGCAGATTACTCTCCGCTAAGAAGTGCAGCGTGTCGCGAGGCGTGCCATAGTATACATACATAAACAGAGCCGTAGTAGGTACACTACAATGCTTGATTAAGAAAGTAATATAGAGAACAAGTTACGTAAATCACTTCCTGTGTACCTGGTGTAATAAATGAATTATACGTGATATGATAATATAAAGGAAAATATCTAAATAGAATGGAATAGAATGCAAAAATAATTTATTTCGAGTTACCTTAAATAAATATAGAAAAACATAACCCTTCCTTGGCAGTCGGGTAATTAAAAGAGAACCTATCGCTAAATCAAATAGTAGCCTACCTGTCTGCATTGATGCTTTGATCAAAAATGTAAACCTAATTTTATATTTATTATAATTAACAATAATTAACCTAGTTTGCTCAAGCTAAGCGATGCATAGCTTAAATGCGCTTCTGATTAGAGCTCCTGTACTTCCATCGCGGGTTTTCATTACTGAAGGACTTTCACGGATTACGGAGGCGCATTGTTCGCGACACAAAGACGCGCACTCAAGACGACGGCACATACTAGCTGCTAGTAAACTGTGGCTTCACAACCACCAACCTCATACTAACTGCTGCTAATCCGTGGCTTCGAGACGGCGTGGGCTGTACTAACTATTGCTACTCTGAAGTAATCTGTGGTCGTTGTAGCAATTACATCTCTCGCATCGCCGCCGCTTTTAAATCAGCGTAGTCCTAGCTTGGCTTGTTGGCTGCTGTTGCTGCTGAATGTTTGTGCAGCTTTGGTAGAGCCACTTAGAGTTGGGGTAAGTTGTAATTATCGTTGCAGGTCGTGCCCTATATAGCATAATGTTTCTCCTGAGGAAATAACATCTAAGGGTAATTAATATTCCAGGCTATGCTTAATGCGCTTGCTAAGTGGTTTTTAATCTCCCTTCTGGGTACCTTTACTTAACTACCTCGGCGCTAAGCTTGCGTGGTTTCGAGATGAGTAAGTAGCCTGTGTGCTTTTCTAAACTATACTTGTAAGTACTACCCGATTTACTCGTCTTATAACAAATTTCAGCTCAAACCATTCATCCTATCCTATCCAGTCTATCCTACAAACTTGTGCAGACATTCATAATTGCTATGAAAATGCTTTAGATTACTCATTTCTTAAAATAGGCAACTTTAATTTTATTTTTCACGAAAAATCTAAGGATGTTTGCCGTAGTAAGCGCCACATATCAGTATTACAGGCTGCGGGCCCATTCCGGTGAGTCCCCCGCGGGCCATTATCGCCAGAGCCCACAATTAGCGGCCACACACCCATTACAACACTCGCCCCTTGAGCCAGGTAATTATACCACTTTCAAACTTGCGCTACTGTTTGCGCGTTACACTGCGCACTGCGTAATGGCGTATGTGATGTTTGTTGTTGTTTGAGCGTTATTCAGATGTTTTGATGATGGGGAAGTTAGAAAATCCAAAAACCTGTCACATAAAAATAGTCACAAAAAATTATTATAGTTCTAACAAAAAAAACAGTTAAAAGATCTGGTTAATGGTTTTATGTTAGACACTGGCTGAGCAGGGAGTTCCGACCCCGTCATTCAATCACCCCCAGTCGACGACTTGTTTTGTTCACTTTATCTCTACCTCGGAGTTTATCCACTTTTCCTTTATCAAAAAATCAGGACCTCACAAAATATAGCAATAGCGTTTACGAGCATTCCCTGAGGTGACGATAAAACATTAATTGCGCCTTTTGTACAGGCTTTGGAGACATCGTCAAAATTTGTGGCAGCCTGTAGGTGCTTACTACCGTTTATAATTTACAGTCAGCTGCACAAACATGTATACACTCCCAAGCTTTCACATTTATATTACTCTTTATTTTGCAAAGAGAAGTGCACGCAAGCATTTCAAATTAATGTAGTCCTCTTACTTGTCAGAATTCAAGAATGAAAGAAGAAGAATGTGTTTGAAAAATTAAGGGTTTAAAATGAGAAAGCTTGAGAGTGTAAACATCTTGGTGCAGCCGACTGTACATACCTACATACCATTTTATGTTTTGAATTATGTCTACTATTTCGCATTTCTAACTAAATTAATAGGTGCTCAATCATCATTCAGAACAGCGCCTTGATCGTCTCGATATCACCTTTAATGTCTAGGAAAATCACAATAAATTTATTCGGTTTTGCATTGAAGTCCATTTTGTATAACGTGTGCCAAACGCAAATTCAATTCAATTCAATTCATTTATTTATACAAAACATTTCACATAGGTCAGTTATCGGTGGCCCCCCAGTAGGCTCTCGGCCTGTATCGTGGGAACCAAAATGAAATAGACTATTTCTGTTGAATAAGACACATTGGTGCGCACCGATTTTCAATCTAACGACTCATAAAAGGGCCATGTCCTGTCCACGAGCCCACTACCTTGTTTGAGCCCAGTCTGACGAACTCGTACCTTACTGGTCTTAAATATTTCAAGCCAATATTTGATTTGCCAGCGGCTGCAGAAGGCGAAGGTCACAGTCACGGCTCCGGCTCCGCCACTCATCCAGATCACTGATCCCCTTTCTCACCCAGTGGTTCTAATGAATAGTTTTATCTGCGTGTGGTATCTGTTTGCGGTTATCTGACAGAAAATATAACCTGAATTGTAAAGGAATTAACCTTATGCTTAATTTAATGTACCTACCTGCTTACTTAAGCCCCGTGGCTTTAAATATTTTCTCATATTTAAAAAGTTATCACACATATATATATTTTTTTTGTGCACTAAAGGAGCCTCTTTGAGGCGTACTTGAAATCTTTTCACCACACTGGTTCTAAAGAACTAGTGACAGGATAAGAAGAAGACTAATATTTTTGTTGTTGTAAATATTTGGAAAATAACAAGACATTGCGTAATGATTAAATTTACAACATTCCTTCCATGGATATTAGAAAGAACGGAAAAACCCGATCAGCTCTGCTCGTTAGATTTCCTACACCCGTAACGTATTTTAATGGTTCAATGTCCTTAGTAACGGCAAATCAGATACCCTTAGTAACGGCTCCTCGACCTAAATGCGAGTAATTGGCACTTGATACCTCAAAACCATCTTCATACCCGTAAAAAATGGAAAAATATTTCACAATTTATTTCTGTCTGAAGAAGAGTCCAAGAGTCGTGAACGAACCGTGATACAAATCAGCTCCAACGTGAAATAATTTAGATAAATTGTTGCTCAAACACAGTGACAAAGGGCACACAGGGCCAAAGAATAAGTAATAGGTATTATGTTGACAGGGCGCGAAGGGATTCACGGGTAACATCCGATGAAGGCTTTTAGATTATGTATTTTTTTAATTGAAAACTATTTAGATTAATTGAAAGAAAAAATAAATCTCGCACGAATAGGGAAGTCACTGAATTAAAGAAAAGTTAATTTCAATGATAATTAACACATAGTTATGTCCTATTTTAATAAATGATTTCGAGTTCACAGTCTTTTATAATTTTGACCCAGCATTAAGACCCCTTTTCGCTCTGCCTGTACAAAACAGCCTTAGATATAACTCTATTCGGGGGAGTCACTGAACGGAAATAATATTTACTAGCTGGTGCCCGTGACTTCATCTGTGCAGGTATCTTTACAAATTGTAGCCTATGTGTTATTCTGATGTATAAGCTATATTATTGTAAAGTTTCATTAAAATCTATTCAGTAGTTTTTCCGTGAAAGAGTAACAAACATCCATCCATCCATACTTACAAACTTTCGCGTTTATAATATTAGCAGGATTTTGAAATTCAGTGACTCCCCCATTAGAGCGAGATTTCTTCATAGGAGACGCAGAACGAGTCTTAATCAGTATGGTTTTGTCATTTTAATTAGCATTACATAATTATTTTATTTATGATCATGCCATTAGCTTTAAAATTTAACAGTATAATTGTAGAGTTGATGACCTCCTGTACGTGTAGGTGTAGGTGTAGGCATCCCTCGAGTGTCGCTGGACTCGCCGGGCGGCTGATCTCTTCGACTGATAGGTTTCTTTGTGCGCGGTTAGTGCTAGGTATTGTTGGCGCGACGCGATAAGGTCGCGCGGTAAGCTAAACAAAGTATATGAGAGGTCACAAAGCTTTGAAGAAGGGTGAAGAATGTATCAAGTTCAAAGGCTTTTCAGTTGCCTAGAGAAGTAATCTCAAAGTTATATTGCAAAATGTTAGAAACTTTGTTGACACATAAAATGAGCCCATCATGCACTGTCACTTTGTTAGTTCTAGAGAAGACAATTGGTTTAAAACTTTGAAGAATTCACTTGATCACTGTTTGTTTGGGAAAAACAATAAATATTAAATACTCCTCCATCGTGGGTCCGATTGGGGTCTGCATTCCTTGTTCATTTTTCATTCCTACGATTTTGTGCAGTTGTCGTTAACCAAGTGTAGGGTGTGTGTCTATGAAAAACTCTTTGTAGGTCCAAAACAATGTTCAAGTTTAACGCTACATTTACAGAACAAGCAAAAATACGCGCTGAAAGTTTTATCTAATTTAATTTAAATATTCACAAAGGTTTCAAAATGGAATCGTTTATTTGACGCAGTTTCGCTAAGTAGATGTGCTGCGGTCAGACAGGCCGCGGCCGCCGCGTTTGACCTCAAAGAACACTTCAACTGAAAGAAAAGCTGAAGAAAATATATTTGTACACTGAATATTTTATTGCAATATTTTAGCATAATCATTTTTAATAGTTTTGGATAAGACTGATAAGTAGATAAACAGAACGGGCGAAAAATAGGTTTAATAATTAATTAATTTAATCACGGATATGTATGTATGTATATTTTCTTAAGAATAAAATTTGATTATCCGTTTCTAGAAACAAAATGCATTTTTTTTTATAATATGTTGACTTCACGTTCAAATTCAAATTATTAGAAAACACTTATATTTAACATCTTACTCTTTACTTATACATCCTTTTCACACCACAGAACCAACAACAGTCGATCACCTTTCACTAGAGACATGAACACATTAGATCGATATATATTGATGTATAATATTACGCATGAATTTAAATAAAATTAGTTGATTATTCATTTTTGTAACGCTGGAAACTCCTCATAAAACAACACTACTAATATAAACGTTACCTATGTATATGTTTTTCCAGCTCATACACTAGAAGTTATTGAAGAACATACATCCATCTTTCCATCAGTCTATTTTTGTAAATTCGCAACACAAACAAAGTTGTGGTGTATAAGGTGTGTAAGCTATTCAACCAACATAATTAAAACACTGATCTGATTGACTGACTGATTGACAGAGAAAGCACAGGTCAAACCATTGAACCTAGACACTTAAAATTTGGAAGGTCTCTTTGTCAAGAGCTGAAAATGCGTGGAAGGAATATTTAAAAATCGCAACGTTTAAAATATTAGCGGGAAGAATTATGAAGCTCATCATGTTGGTGTTTTAATTTTAGCAAACTCAGTGGTGTTTGTCCTGTAGTTTGACAACTGTGTGTGGTGTGCCGTGGTTTCCGCCGCTAACTTCCTTTGCGCCGCGTCGGCACCATTTCACTGAGTTTCCGGCTTCGTTCCACTTCCGGCTATCCGCCTGCGCCTGGGACCACACTTTATTTACTTTTCTCAAGTAAGAACCCACCGTTGACCTCCTTATTACGGACACTGTAACGAGCAAACGAGGAAAAGTACCTGAACATTTACGTAATAATTTATTTCCTGACTCCGGGGCTGGTGTTTAAGGAGAGTGCTGAGGTAAACAGCATTGTAAATGTACTATACTTTACAATACTAAAGGTCAATGTACCGCTACTGCCAACCCGTAAAATAAGGCACTTGGGCTAAATCACGCGGTGATTTTACACAATATTAAAGGTCTATACGCACATAACACTGCCGACACGTCCCGTACCGTACAGTATCAGTGAAAATTAATATTTTTTCATACATTTCTTAGGACAATATTCGAACTGGTCAGTGTCAGTGACGTTAAGTGAAGTCAGTGCTGCGCCGACTGAATGATGGTACGGAACGTGCCGACACGTGCCGGCACTGTTGTGTGCGGGTGGATAGGCCTTAAGCCTGCAAGGCAGCGCATAGAGTCAGGCATTCATACATTCATATGTATGTATACCTACTCGAAAAACATAACACTCCTTTTTCGCATTCGGGTAAAAAGGCCGACACTCAGCAATACAATAAGAAATTTACACCTCATTAACGATGTTATCCGATGATACAAAACGCGGCGAATAGTCAATAAGTATTCCGACCAGCAGTATTTTACAGTCAAATAAACACCACAATTACTCGTAAGATAAAGATTCTGTGATGTTTTATCTTTAATTGACAAGTACTCAAAGCCCTATCCTACGCCCCCTGTCTAGACAGCCTCTTCAACGCTACCAGTAATAAACCTCATTCCAAGGATCGGATAATGGGCTTTAAATAATAATAAATATACCGGATATTTATTCAGAATTTATGACCCATAAATAAATTGGTTGTCTGTAAAACGGACGATAGTTTAACGTGACTACCAGCATAACCGGACAATGAACGTTACCGGATAATGACGTCAACATTTTCGTGCATGCAGCCGGGGCGGCGCGGCGGGGCGGCGTTCATCGATTTATTAGACGTAGTCACGTCAAAAACAACTAAATTAAAAAAAAACTACAATATAAATTCATATCAAAATTAAATAATAAAGTAAACTAAATATGATAGCGAACAAATCCTGTGGTCAATTGATTTTCTAAAAAGTTATATGGGAATAGATGCTTCCACGTAAGCTTTCCACTTGCACTGAATTTTGGGATTCATAGAAAAGCACCTGCAAGTACTTTCTTTTTAGAAACGGACCTGCTTGAAAGGTAATTACGCTGAAGTAGAAGTGGGTAGCAACAATCCCCCTTCGTCCTCCAGATTGCGACGAGCTAAGCACTCATGGACAGCAAACCGTGTCCGGTCCGCGCCGAGTTGGACCAACTGTTTGAAATAGTGGAGTTTCAAGAAACTACACACTTCCTGCTACTTTGAAGCTAGTCTCTAAAATTAAACCTTACTCTATCGTGTTAAGCTGCATTTCACTAACGGTAACGGTGCAAGTCAACGGGAGTTTTGTGTATTAAACCCAACTGGAAGTAGCTATTATATCAAAGATCGACCGCGTTAACTTAGAAGTAGTGGTACAATAATTTGTATTTATTTATTAACTTTAGTTAAAACGGATCAACCAATTTTATTAATTGAAGAATGATACTTATAAAATAACAGATTCCAATAAAATATGTTATTAAAATGGTATAAAATAAGTAAAGTAAAAATTTAAAAAAAATAAAGTCACTGTGTTGATCATAGAATTAAGAATGTCAAATAATTTATGTCAATTAAAAGTAGTATAGTATAGTATAGTAAGTATAGTAAATAATTATTGTTTTACTGTCTTTATTTAGGACCAACTGTATCAGTAGTTAACAACCACTCCTGTTGAATCCAAAGTGTTACGTAACCGTTTAACTTGTGAATAAATTAAACAGAAACCATTTGCCTCAATAAAAATTAACAAAAGTTCCAAGTTGGTCGGTATGTAGGTAGAGCAGAGTCAAGTGCCGATTCGTGTAGGTAATGATTGGCGATGATTGATGGCGGCTCGTCGAAGGGTGCTTCGGGAAGGAACATGGGAAAGTACTTAACTTTATTCTGTTGATTATTATTTATTTATTGACCCAGAGCGCGGCAATTGATGGAATAGTGATGAATCATTTGGGTTAAAATAATATCGCGTTTCAGCGAATTAATCTACCAAACGAGTCTACTAATAGTTTAATAGTCTGCTTGTTTTAGAGCTAGCTAGTTCAAGAAAATGTATCGTTGTTGTATCGTATCCGAATAAATCGTGTTTGTTTTTAGTAGCATGCACGTACTCATACCTACAAATAGCGGCACGTCAGAAGTAAAAAGTAAGGTACCTGACTACACATATAGTACAATAAATATGCGCAGTAACACCCCCTGCGTATCGTTCAGCGCTAGACTTACGTGCCGCTATATACAAGGTAAGCATCTACCCGGGTAGGCGCGCTCTGTACCCCGGCGGCGCGGCGCCGTCTGTACCCTGTTCTGTACCTCACCTGCTGAGGCCGTCTGTACCCTGCTTACAGCAGTACCTGCCGTCTGTACGCCTCCTTATACTGATGGGCTGCGAGCTAGCCCTACTGCTCACAACTCACAAGTAGTGTTATAACGACGGTATTCAGGGTGCGAGACCTATTAAAAAGTATGTTTAGGAACCGTAATTTGTAGATAGCCGAATAAGAACTTTCATAGAACAAGTGTTAGTACAAATACAAACACCACAAAGTCAAATTCTAATGTGGCTCCATAAACAATAAAAATGTGTTAAATTTGTCAACTGACTGTTGTTCCACAGCAACAACCGGTAAATGATACAAGCTGCACCATATGTTGGCACAATAAGTAAAATTAAAAACATAACCCTTCCTTGGCAGTCGGGTAAAAATAAACTTACACTCTTTATAATACTAATGATAAGGAGGATTTAGGAACCCTTGGTGCACTCGTCCGACTCACACTTGGCCGGTTATCTATATATGCCGGTTATGTATATATGACTTGTGTGTACTCAGGGTTATTTGCCTACACTCAGCTCAGCTCGGAGCCTGTTCCTCCCCTAAATAAGATTGAAGACTTTGAACTTCTATTATGTTGAAGGACTAAATGGATACAAGAACCATGCCAGCCAAGTATCTATTTTCTAATTTAATAAGAAAGGATGGCTTTCACTGAGCTTACCTGCGTAATTCAGGCTCTGAGAATGCCAAAGTTTTATTAATAACTCCATCAAACTTTATCAAAAGATTACTTATTGATTAAAGCGTTACTTAGTTTGAGCTTGTGAACAAATCTTTTGTTGAAATTTTGATGCAATCTAAACCTTTTAGATTTGCTTTAAATATAGCTGAGATCTAATTAACTAAGATTATACTTTTAGTAAAATCTGCTTACACATTTTAAATATTACAGTACTAAGCTGCTGTCTTTGATGAGATTACTGATGTTCTTCGATGGTTTCCCTCAAGCCTTCCCATCCTTGGTGGAAAAGTGTGCATTCTATTGATAGTGGGTAATATTGATATTGATTGATATAATATTGATTGTGATCAAACGCTTGTCTATTGCAAATACAAAAAAAGAACTCATCAAGTCGGAATCTGGCAAATATAGCTTATTAAATTTTAAGTCTCAATAAGTCTCTAAATTCTGAGAATCTTTTTTTCAAAATTAATAGCTAACTTTTGTAAGTTTAGGTATGGTGATTATTCAATCTAACAACTTGTCAAAGTTAACGACCGCTAACAGCAGTGCGACGTAACGACGAAATTATACACGTTATTACCTTAAAAACGAAACTATACCTTGAAACTTAAATAAGGTATTTAATACATAATGTACCTACTATCTTGGACATAGGCACAAGTATGTCTCCCAGATTTTTTATATGAAAGCAAGAACAACAGAGGAGCTGTTCGCTTCTAATGATATTATATTTATTTTTTAAATCGATACAGATTTTTCAACGATCATCCCCAGACCACTTGAAACACTTTGAAAGTAGGTCCATTATGCACCATTGAGCCAGGTTTTCAGCTCGACTCATCAACTTTTTGCCGGCCGATTTTACCGTTGTTGATCCACCTGGCCGAGAGAGATCGCTCAATATATATTCAATATATATTAATATATATATAGTTTGGTAATCTTTATTTGAGCGATCAATATCATGCACCTCATGTCAGTGCATTGCAGTACAAAAGTGCAAGTGCACGAAAGGAGCCTCTTCGAGGCGTACTTGAAGTCCTTTCACCACACTGGTTCGAAAGAACTAGTGACACGATAAGAAGAAGAAGTACAAAAGTGTGAGTTACCGTCAGCGGACCCGGCAAGTCGGTAGGTGCAGTAACCGAGACAGTTCATAGTGTTAATGTGTTCATAGTTCACAGTCAGCTCCCGATGCGCCAGTCCCACACAATTTTCGCACTCGCGTGAACAGGGCTGTCTCTAGATTAGGTATCATGTTGCTGAGCCACTAGCTTATGGAGTGAGGATAATAAGCTAATGCTGCAGCTAATGGAATGACGATCTACGCATCAAACAAAAGTAAACTTAAGAACTCGAACAAGATTGTCTTTGAAATTAAGAAGTACTACGCAACGCTGTCATCTATAAACTTGTCGAAAAAAAACAGACTCATGACCGAGTCCTATCTTTAGATTTTCTCATACATATACAGAAAATCTAAAGACTTTTGTTTGATGCTTTTTGTTAGACAACATGAAATGTTTAAGATAATTGATTGATTCAGGCGTTACTTTGCGGAAATCCATAAATATCAACAAATTATATAAATATATTTAGTAATAAATCCGCTCAATTTCTAAACAAAGGTTTTAATTAACTTACCTTTAGTTCAACTAAACCAAAGAGTCAACGAACAGAAAACCAAAGTTTAAAGATACGACACGTGTTTCATACATAGATGTGTTACATACATGTGAAAAAGGTTTTAGGTTAAATATTTTGGAGTGTTTAGAAATTTTAAAACACAATACAACAAATATTACGCTGTTGAATGATTTAAATACGAGTATTCCAAGGTCTCCTTTGTTGAGGATTTTTGTGACGTTGGATCATACGACAGGCGACTCATCGCCACAACGGGTATAAATACGGGCCGGGCAACGTTGTTTATTCACCAGAGTCCGGTGACACAGTAACAGCCATTTGCGGCTAACTGCATTAAACGTCCAACCGAAAAAAAAAAAAAAATTTACTCTTGTTTCAAACTTCGGCGAGTCCACACCTCCTGATGATGCCTCGTGTAGAGGCGAAACACGTGTCGTATCTTTAAACTTTGGTTTTCTGTTCGTTGACTCTTTGGTTTAGTTGAACTAAAGTTAAGTTAATTAAAACCTTTGTTTAGAAATTAAGCGGATTTATTACTTAATATATTTATATAATTTGTTGATATGAAATGTTTATTCTCGAGTCTATGCTGCTGGGGTTTATTTGGTATCAATGGAGAAACGGTGAAGGAAAACATCGCGAGGAAATCGGCATGTCGAACCTAAAGTTCGTAAACATTATGTCGAGTGCACGAAAGGAGCCTCTTCGAGGCGCACTCGAAATCCTCTCACCACACTGGTTCGAAGGAACTAGTGACACGATAAGAAGAATGGAGTACAAACATGTAAATTACCGTATGATATAATAGCAATTAAGACTATTCGTAGCCCTAAGCCCCCGAGCCAGCCCTGGCTCGCTGCGCCGTTGACAGATAAGCGCTCCCAATCGTGTGCGCTATTTCCCCAGTGCGCGCCACTGAACCACATTCCGTGTACCTATTACCGACTTTGTACTGAACTTATTCGTCTCTCGAGCGAAACGCTTCATGAATATTTCACTTTTATCCGTTGTAAGTGGGTTTGAAAGGTAATGTATCCTGATAGCTTTGATATATTACGAAAAGAGTATGCATTACAATTGATGTATTAAAAATTTATTAGACATATTTACCATTCAAACACATTTTTGTACTTAATTCTGATCAGTGTCATCTCCTGATCATCACTTCAGTTTATACCACTTCTCACACTTATTCTATAAAACATGAAAAAAGGTCTATGCCGGTCTAACCTGTCGATAGGTATTGTAACTTTTTACACAAAAATACCCACACAAGACAAGCATCTCATAATAAAATTCCATGTCTCTTACAAAAAATACCTTCTGTGGCAGTCACTATCTTATCACATCTTTAAAAAATATTGTCTTAGCTACTTAAAAAGATCCTTCTCACTATGGAGGGCGATAAAAAACACATTAAGTATTTTTGGGCTCTGCATTAGCTCATCTGTCTTCTCGAGAAATGTGGCCGCTATCAAACATTCCCTCATCCTAGGGATGGCGGATCCGGAAAGGACGGACACAGGGTTCAACCACAGTATGAATTTCTGCATTTGTCAACACACAGACATAAATCTCTATATCTGTGTGTCAACATAATGTTCTTAATTAGAGCATGAACTAACCAGGGCCTACAATTTATATTACGTAATATACAAAAGGAAATAACGGATCCAACTACGTGCTACATTAGTAGCAACGTACCTACATTATCATATTCATCAATTGTATCGGTAGGTATTATTGAGATCAACCAATGTCATGATAAAAGGATCGAGCGTCATGAATCTTCGTCCTGATTACGAATAGATTAGCACTGCTCTAGTGTGGTTATGTTTAAATATAAATACTTACATTAAAAACACATTTGGAGGAACACCTTCCAAGCGAGAGGAACAGTAGAAACCCAAGAGGCTTTCCAATGGAATTTACCTACAAAACCGGAAGTCCTATCACTACCTTCGAGCGGGTTGCTAAGAAATTTATGTAGATTGCCTTGTAAATAGCGGAATAACGTTGAGAGGGCTCGCGGCTCAGAACAAACTTAATTTCTCCGGGAGATTATTTCAAAAGGAAATGTAAGACGTTTTCGCAGGATGATATATCGCTATTTCACAAAGTTGGGGCAATGTCAAAAATTTTATGTTCTTTTAAATAACACTTGATAAAAATACTTACCGACTAGAGAATCCCATTCAAAAGTGCAACGAAAAAAGGAAAAGAATACACTCAAAATGTTTGACGAAAAGCCAAATATGTTGCCCATCAGATCACAACCAACCTGTTCCAATTAAAAAATATATCCTCCAGAAGTAACCAGAAACAAAATCTTTATTTATTTAACGGTTGAATCAAACAGTGTAATAAATGCAAAACGTGTTTAGTTTTCCATTTGGTGGTTCCTTCAGTCAGTAAGAGCTGGATCGGAAAGTGGACACTATCGCTTGCCCCAGCGACAGTGGTCGTTTGTCGCACGCGGCCGCGCGAACCCGTGATGTGTGTGCTACATGCAAGAGCGGCGCCTGCAACAAAGATCTCGTGCTATTTTCAACCGACTTCAAAAACGAGGAGGTTATCAATTCGGTTGAATGTTTTTTTGTTACCTCGGAACTTTGTTGTTTATTAACCGATTTTAAAAAATATTTTTTTGTATGAGAGGTTATACTTTTAGATTGGTACAGCACCATACAATCATCAAAATCGGTTCAGTAGTTTAGTTTTTATACTAAAAAAAACTGAAAAAAAATATGTCGTCGAAGTAAATGAAATTGCGTATTTTGCTTTCCTGTGACTTTTCAGCAGTGTTTATGGTCACTAAAACAGTTCAATTGAAGTTAGTCGTAAAGTGCTAGAATAATAATTATAAAAATTGATGAAGTACCCTTGTCTATAATATCACAGAGTACTGAGATATACACATTAATATTAAAGTTTTAAAAAACTTCATCCATTCTTTTTACGTGTACATTACATAACGTAGAGCGTAAAGTCCCTCAGTTACTCGTCGTAAATTATTCATGAAGATTTTTGTTTTCAAAAATAACCAAACTTTATGATATTCAACAAAATGTTGAGCTGTTGGCATAAACACTGAGTTAGTAACATAACATAAATAAAACTTAGCATTCTAGATATTTATAGGTATACTTAGTATAAAGGTGTTCTAGTTGTATTTTCGGAAGTCAAGGTAGCTCGGAGGTCGCACGTGGCGTGGTGCGAACTGTGACTTCGTCCTTCATTCAAAGTCACGTGGTAGATGTAATTGTGTCGTGTTCCACTACACCCGATCATACGACATATCTTGTGATTATTTTGAACAATTAATTCTAAACAAACACGCCCATTGTTTGTAAAGCTTAATTCATTATGAAATGTACACGTTACTATGTGTTTTACTATTTTATCTACTATTTTAGACCTAGGGTTGGTGCGATACCAGTATTACTTGTATGAATTTTAGTTTATTTTATGATTTAAGAGTAATTGACTTTAAAAAAATACAAATCTGACAACACACCTGGCACCTCTTTAATACCAGACGGCCCTTTAATACCTAAGTAACTGGTGTTTATCAATGCCTAAATAGGTAATATACATGTCCTCTGTCAAATGTAACCAATGGAGATAAATAGAGTTTATAATTTCGACAGCCCTAAATTAAACTATTAGTTATAAGTTCATACCTGTGTGTGTCTGCACCTTATCACAAGCTGACAAAAAAGTGCACTGTTAGTAGTTTTAATAGTTTATGGTTTTATAGCTTCCTAAAAATATAAACCGAAAAGTGAAAAAAATGATAATGAAAAGTGAAAGAAATACGCCTCAAGGAAACACATATAGACAATGGCTTTTTGCAATTCTAGGTAAGTTCAAGGTACAATTTCACTAAAGTTACTACACAAACTATATTAATCTAAAATTATTTATCATATGACTTATTCCTTTAGGTCTACAAGTAGACAACAATTAAAATATGAATTGGGTACTGCTGCGACAGATTCCGTTGACTATGGGTGCAGTATTTTGAGTACTAGTTTCGTGTTACTACGATACAATAAACTAAAAAATGTAAAGAAAGATTTACTTCAGTCTGCCTATAAAACATTGCATAATTAAACTGTTCAAAAAGCCTTAAGGTCTCTACACACCCCCGGCGGCAAAGCCTGCTGGCCTGGGAAACCAGGCTCCTTTTAACAATCACATACAAAACGTTAAGCCGGCGGGTTGTGCCGCCACCGCCGGCGCCGACCGCTTTGGTGTGTAGAGGCCTTAAGAGACTGCAAAACCGTGAGTAATGAGGAGTTACTAATTTGATGAACAGCAAACATGAACCTGATGTCGTACGGGATGCAGATCGGCTGGGTGTCGTCGATGGCGGGCGTGCTGCAGTCCCCGCAGTCCCCGGCCGGCGAGCCGCTGTCGGCCGCTCAGCTGTCCTGGCTGGCCAGCGCGCCCAGCCTGGCGGCCGTACTCAGCGTGCTCACCTTTGCCTGTCTCGTCGACACCTGCGGCAGGAAGATGTGCATCATCTGCATGGCACTGCTACAAGCCGTGAGTTAATTTCACTTTGTAATAATCACGGTTTTACAAAAACATAGACAACCTACTTCAATTGGACTGTTTTAGCTACCGTAAACACCATTGAAAAGTCACAGGGAAGCAAAATACGCAATTTCGTTTACTTCTACGACATATTTTTTCAGTTATTTGGATATAAAAACTAAACTACTCAATCGATTTTTATGAAACTTCTATGGGACCAATCTGAAAAAATATCCTCCCAAACAAAAAAGATTTTTTAAGATCGGTTCATAAACAAAAATGTTCTGAGGTAACAAACATAAAAAAAAAAACCGAATTGATAACCTCCTCCTTTTTGAAGTCGGTTGAAAAATGTACCTACTGGTCACTCATAGATGACCCATACAATCAACAGTATAAAACATTGATTTCCTTCTCAGGAGACAGAAAAAAGAAGGGTTAATTAGAGCAATTTAAAAGAGCCACTAGAGACCCAATGGTCACATCGTAGAACAACGTAATCTTATTGTAGCGATGGCATCATTTTAATTGTATTTCCAGATCTGCTGGATAATTAAGCTCTGTCCGTCGACTCCAACTAGCCTGATCGTAGCCAGGGTCTGCGCAGGGCTGGCGGCCGGCGGAGGGTTCAACATAGTTCCGATGTACGTGAAGGAAATCAGCCAGGACAGCATCCGAGGAACTCTCGGGATGCTGCTCACGATGTGCCAGAACATCGGGATCCTGGTGATGTTCGCCATGGGAGGGTTCATGGACTACTACACGGTGCTGTGGGTGGTGGTGGCTCTGCCCATAGCCACCGCAGTAGCGATGACCAAAGCCCCCGAATCACCAACCTACATGGTGAAGATCGGAAGAGACGAAGTAAGGGGCCCCAGAAAGTTCTTCTGATTTTATCAATATACACGGTCAATTTTTAATCACCAGAAAAAAAATACACATGGTCAGTTGCCGTTACTGAACACACATATGGCGAAAAAACTTGTAAAAATTAAGTCGCATTTTTGACATTTTTTTTAAAATTAAATATGGATAACTGTTACCCTTTGTCGTTTTCCTATGGATTTGCATCAGGTGGTACCCTTTATTGATAATAATTTAAGTTTTATTCATCGCGTGGCAAACCCGGGTACCTAGCTCGAGCCAGCTCGCAAAAGCTCGGCTCGGGCGCCGCACTCGCGCCGCTGTCTGTCATTATGTAGAAATTCGAAATTCTGACTGCACAGATACAACATAGTACCCCGTCTGCTTTGCCCATTAATTTTTTTGGTAATTATAAATTGGTGGTGTATAAATTGAGATGCTTTTTACTTTGCAAACAATTTAGATATCCATTCATTTCAGGAAGCGGCCTCAATCATAGCGTTACTTCGAGGCCTCAGTGCCGATGACAAATGTGTTCAAAATGAAATCGATTCAATCAAAGCCGAAGGCGAAAAAGTCAGATCCATCGGCCGCGTCTCCTTTATTGGGATCTGTGAGTATTTACTGTCCCTTTTAAATCATGAAAAAAAATTGAAACAGAAATCCGAACAACATTTTCATTCACGACCTTACAAATATTTATTTTTGCAATTCAATAAAAGCTCGACTTTGTGACGCTTACAGTTCACTGTTCTAAATTTGTTTTGATGAAATTCTATTCCAGTTCGGCAAAAAGCGTGGCGCAACGGGTTCGTTCGAATGATCTGCCTAATGGTGATCCACGGCCTGAACGGCGGCTTCAGTCTGATCAACTACGCGTCCACCATCCTGCGGCGGTCGGGCGTCGCGATCAGCCCCGAGCTGCAGAGCCTCAGCATTCCAGTGTTCCTCATCATCGGCTCTCTCGCTTCCATGACGTGCGTCGACAGGCTCGGACGACGGGTAAATTATTTTTGCACTAGTCACCGAGTTACACTAGTTATCGAGTGCCTATAACAAGCCATACTTAGAAATCCTTTGAAGGCCCGAAAATCGCATGTAAATAATCCGACCGCGAACTGCTATAGATGGATGAGGCTAATGATTCGGTCCGAAAAATTACAGTTATTTTAGAATCTATCTTTGTTTTAATACACTTATATATTGAAAGAGCGATCAATAACTATCATCAAGTTTGAGGAAGATCTGATGGTCGTTACATCGTGAGGAAACCGCCATGTCGTAGAGCCAAAAAAGTTCGAAAAAATGTGTCGAGTGCACGAAAGGACCCTCTTGAAGGCGCACATGAAATCCTTTCACCACACTGGTTCGAAGGAACTAGTGACACGATAAGAAGAAGATCAATAACCATTTCACTGTTGTGTCACCCTAGCCGCTGCTGGCGACATCGTTCATATCGTCGGTGGTGTCGTTCAGCGCGCTGGCCGGCCTCCTCTGGCTGCAGGAGGGCGGGGCGCGCGCGCCGGGCTGGCTGGCCGTGGCCTGCATTGTGCTGGCGGTGATGGCCTACGCTGGCGGCGTATCGCCGCTACCCTTCGTCATCATGGCCGAGATGTTCAACTTTCAGGTGCGCGGTCTCATGACTCTCATGTCTCTATGACTCTCGAGTAAATTCCCATTTAGCATCGTTGGCTCCCCTACTACAAGCTCAGTTGACCGATCTTGCGGGACGGCCGGGGGTGAGGAAGGAGGACGAGGGCGGCGCGTGATATAGCACAGCATGAACTCAGCGCATCGCACCTATATATATAGCGTATAGCAAGACAATAATATACATAACAGTGTGAACGTATCCATCAACAATGTATGGTGCGCGATATTGTTGTGCTATGAGCTATGCACTATATGCTATAATAGTATAGCGTAGTCTGAGCTTGATGATGTCTCTGAATACGAGGTGTTAAAATAAATCTTGCGATTAATGACATGAGCTTAGTACCTTCAACAACTCAATAACTTAGCTGATAGAACTTTACAGAGATGAAAATACTCGGGGAAGAGAGTTTGGTTTAACTATTGATTATGCATATTGAGAGCCGTACTAATTATTTTAGGGTTATTATTTTAAAAAGGTTTGCTTCCAGATCCGCACTAAAATCATGGGCTGCCTGGTGACGCTGGGGTGGCTGTTCTCGTTCGTGCAGCTCTTGGCTTTCGAACCAGTGACGAGCGCATTCGGAGCGCACACCGCGTTCCTCTGCTTCGCGGCCGTCAACCTGCTGGGCGCCGCGCTCGTGCTGGCCGCGCTGCCCGAGACTAAGGGCAAAAGCGTCGACCAGATCGAGGCTGAACTGGAGGGGCTACCAACAAAAAAATAGAACAGAAATTGAGTCAAAACTGAAAATTGTGTCCGTATACCAGATTTTTGCGAAGTACGCGCACTAACTTTCTAGTGCTTATAATCATCGTTTGCTTTTATAAAAAACAGTGTTTTTATTCCTCAGTGTCGCGAACTGGTGTTCAAGTGCTAGCAAAAAAGCAAAAATGTTTTTATTAGCGATAGCAAATCAGTACAAAAAATAATAGCTTCTGATGCTTTACAAAGTTGGGGCTTTATTATTTATTTAATTTGAACACACTATAATATCCATCTATACCTAAGTTTACAGAAAAGTTTTGTTGCAACAAACCCTCTTTTATACAAAAGCGACGTGAGTCGAAGGCACGGTCTTTTTCATACAAAATCTGTAAGCGACGCGTCGAAAGCACGATAGCCACGTTAGAGGTTTAAAAACTGGGTATATATATATATATATCTTCTCTTTAAAATATTTTGTATTTTTTTTAGTTAAAAACATTCCACTCTCGTAGATTTGAATCGACAAATACATTAGCTGGCACAACACTCGCGGGATGAAAACTCGAAAGTAAGTTCGTGTTTACAGAGGGACAGACACTTTTAATTTATTCTCGTTATTTACATCCCAGCTCTTCTCGCTTTCTTACGAACTGGACGTTATCTGGGATTCTGTTTCATTTCCTGAGTGGCTACTAACGGGGGGCTGCATCAAACGGAAATGCAAAAGTAGCTGTTTATACTTACTTTGTGAGTAAACAAACTGATTTTGTCGAAGGAATTATAAAAATGGCCTTATTCTGTGCAACGTTTTAAACTTTAATCAAGAAAACATATAAATAATATTCTATTAGAACATGTACATACAATAAAGTCAATCTTTCAAGAAAATTTCTTTAACTTATTTATCAAGGATATATTGATATCATTCATCCATTTCTGGAAGTTTTCATGCGATGAAACTGAAAGCAATCGACATAAGTAAAGGCGAATCCAGCGCGCTCGGAATCCGCTCATTTATTTCGTCCTCGTAAAACATGAAAGGCGTATTTTATAGATATTAAAATAAATTCGTTCTTTTCAGCCGCTCAGTATCGAGTCATAAAAGTTTTTATGCTTCATTTGGTGAATGTACGAGAACGGGAGCTGATTGGAATGTTGCGATGAGTCGCGGATCAAAGCGACGGGGATATTGCTGGTATGTTATACTGTTTAACTGACTTCACAAAAACGAGGAGGTTCTCAATTCGGTTGTATTTATTTTTATATTTGTTACCCCAGAACTTCGTCATTTATCAACCAATAGTCAGTTCTTTTTTATTTAAAAGGAAACTACAGATTGGTCCCATATACATACATTTAATATTTTAGTGGAAATTACGTACGCAATTTTTTTTTTTTTCATTTTCATGAATTCGGTTTTATTTGGCAAAATTTTAGGGAATTCTTGTCTTAGGAAAAATAGAGAACATACTTTAGTAGGCAGGTACCCCGGTACTCGATAAAACTGAATCCCTTTAAAATAACAACACACTAATCTAATGGTAAGAATAACTACACGAAACTTTATGTTAAACAAGAAACGCTTCTATTATACCTTTCTAGTTTCTACCAATGTCGTAGCGTGATTTTTTTCTAAGAAATGTTATTTACAAGTTATTGAGGGCTATGTACTCATAGCTAGGTAGGTAGGTACTAACTAAAGAGGCAACAGAGGGTTGCTCACAAAGTTTCAACAACAACCACTAAGTAGACGGTAAGCACGTTTAATTCTTTCAGAGAACGCTGTTCCGGACGTCACAGACTTGTAACTTTTCTACTTTGTGTGCTTTTTGTAAGTACCTGCCCAAGTTAGTAGAGTTGATACTTACAACTGTAATAAAGGCTGTAAATTTCGTATAAGTGCTCATTTAAACGTTTTATTTTAATATAAAACCTGACTATATTATAGTCCTTATCTTTAAGAACTTTTTCCACAAAAGTTTTTTTAGGCAGTATTCGCGTATTAAAATTATTCACCCTAGGTACCCTGGGCTGACGTCTAAAATTTTAAGATAGGTATGTCCTTTTTTTAATGATATGCCATTGCAAAATCTGAATTAAATTGTTGAAAAAGCAATCTATTTAAAGAATTAAATAAATTGATATAATTTTTATTATGTGAGAGAGTGATCTTGGATTCCCGCGCGCCGACGCCTCTTAACAATAATGTCGTCTGGTATTCACGGAACTTTTCATAAAGTCGAATAACTTAGTAGTGCACTGCTGCTGGGACACAGCTGATGCAAACCAGTTAGTAATATCACATAAATAAAAACTTCTTGTCTGCTGGACAGTCTTATTTATAAAACGTTGGTTATGTAGCAAGCAAAACGTAAATAGGTAATATTCGTAGGCCCAAGGGTATAACGAAAATATAAAATTCCCTCGTAAGTAGAACTATCTGTTGCATTCAGCTTCGCTCGCATCGCTATAAAACATATTTTTTCAACTTATAAACGCCTATATCTGTATTAAAAGTTACGGTACTTGAACCCTTCTCACGAATTTAAGTACATATTAGTGTGAAGTGTGTTTTAATGTGCTTCACCTTATTGAAATTATCCAGCTTTTCACAGTAGAACCCTCTACATGTGTCCGTTTTCTGTGGAACTGGTGAGCTAACTCGACTACGTGGTGACTTGCAAATGAAACGTATGCCTCGTACGCGCGGAGCCCACGCAACAATTCATGATCGTTTCGTCGCTCTCTGCCTCTCGCCGCCCGCGGTCATTGAGCGTCTTCTAGGATCTAGCCCTCGATCTAAAGTCCGCAGCATCACCCACGTAGTATCAGGATAAACGGACTGCTCCCTTCCTGGAATATGATTGTTTATTATTTGTAGGCACGCACCTAAGTTAAAGAACGTTGGAAGTATAGAGGGTGGTAAATCGTTCCACCTCTTTGCTGTGCGCATAGTGAAGGAACTTGAAAAAAGTTGAATTCACACGGCGGGCGGCGGCGGCGGTACGTCGACATTTGGGTAAAAATTAAATTTGGGTATAAAATCCCTTTGCATACATTGTTTAGTGATTAGTCAATGCAGCAAAATTGTTTTCCCCTATGCATACAGGGTGTAGGTGAATTGTTTATCTGTAGATTGGTATTATTATTATTATGTTATTATTTATTTAATTCATTAGAACGGTTTTACACCACTTACACTAACTAATATTATATTATATTGTACATTACAGAATAATTCATTACACATAGAGTCACACATAAAATTAAAATCATTTAAAAAAATAAAACATTTATGGCAGTAATTATTATTGATAAAATAAAGTCAAAAAGAAAATGAGAGTGAAAAAATTAATTAGAAATAGAATAAAAAAAAGTATCAAAATATTTAAATAAACAATTTTACAGACAACCAATTTTTATTTTTGCAATAAATTTAAAATATTAATCTCATGTAAACTAGATTATTTATAACATATTTTTTCTACACGCAGCAATAACAAAACATTTGTAGAACACAAAGTTCTGTTTGAACCATTACAATGTGTCTTCCTCGATGGACGAAAAATCTTGTGATTCCGCTCCAAATATGCAAACGAAGAAAGTCACCGTGAATTATCAACTAGGAAAAATAAAATAAGAGTGTATTGTACACACGATACGCGCCATCCTTCTGTGGATCAGCCGCCTCGAACAAAATGGCTATCAAAGAATGCGCTAAGGGAAACATTGCTACATTATTTTCTTGAGAAATATTATAAGGGGAGAATTTGGCAGGTCTATCTGTTTACGAATGATGTATGGAGGGTTTAGCGCGTTCGGGTACATACTCCCGCAACTCGGGAACCCTCCTAGTTAGTTGACTCTCTATCACTTGAAAGTGGTTTTTCCTTTGGAATAAAGGACTTTTAAAATTGAAATTCAATCTTATGGTGCACCGTCGCGTACAATTGGAGTATCACAAGTCTATCTGTGGACACAATTCATTATGCAAACGATGTTGCAGGATAAGCAGTACATAAATCATTTGTATTTATTTATTTTACTTTAATTAAGACAGCAGCGAATTACATTAGGTACTAAATAACATTTGATTAAAAGAGATAAATTAAAATCTAAGGAAAGTGGAATGTAAAATAAAATAAAATTCAGGCGTCACTTTGCGGAAATCCATAAATATCAACAAATTATATAAATATATTTAGTAATAAATCCGCTTGATTTCTAAACAAAGGTTTTAATTAACTTTACTTTAGTTTAGAACTTTAGTACATATTACTATATTATAAACCAAAGAGTCAACGAACAGAAAACCACTCTCACTTCACTTTATTCACTCTCGTTTCGAACTTCGGCGAGTCCACACCTCCTGATGATGCCTCGTGTAGAGGCGAAACACGTGTAAAATCTTTAAACTTTGGTTTTCTGTTCGTTGACTCTTTGGTTTATAATATAGTAATATGTACTAAAGTTCTAAACTAAAGTTAAGTTAATTAAAACCTTTGTTTAGAAATTAAGCGGAATTATTACTAAATATATTTATATAATTTGTTGATAATAATCAACATTCACACGTATTTCATAGTTTAGTCCATTGTAATGAATCGAAAGCCAACGACAGTGCGCAAACCAACACTTACTATCTACTAACCCATATATCAATCTAATTTTAATCCGCATTTTTTAACATTCTCCTTGACATAAAAGCAACATTTTCGTTACCCAGATACAAATGAAACTCAAAGGGATTTTATTATGAAAAGCATATAGAAGAATGTCATGGATTCAGGCTGAAACTATTGTAATGTGAATGTAGACAGCTATGGGAAACAAAGCCGCAGCCTGTCACGTACGGTTTACAGTACAATGCGGCGACTGGGCGCGGTGGCGCACACTTTATATTGCCTTGTCGATGTACAGCCTACATACAGACACGGTACACTTTTATTATGATTTACTAAAATAAAATAAATTTTATTGTTTACATAAAAACCACACAAACGGTACACAGAAAATGCTGTTATTATTATTACCTAAGTATTGATGAAGTTGTACCTAATGAAACATTGTTCCTCGCACTAGGTCTCTAATGAGCCTGTATGGTGAGGTCACAGAGACTCCCCTCGGACTCTATCAAAAATAAATTTGACTTGTAATAATTTTAGGAACGTATTGTTTTAACTACTCATAAAAATAGCTAATAACAGTTAATAACTTAATATTTTTATTTAATTTTGGTAACATGTTTCGTTATTGATGGTAATATAAGAATAATGTCGAGAAATGTTGGACAACAAAAGTGAAAAAATGACTAAGTCATAGATTCGTCGCTATGAAACGGGGATGAACCTTAGGGATTCGATCACTTCACCAAGGCAATTAAAAGGCTTTTAGAAAACCCTTTTTCCCATGACAATACAAATACCTTACCTTTAACGGCTTTTATTTAAAGTACCTCCAGTGTACAATACACGATGCGGGCCCACTTTGTTTACTCTCCCTTGGCCGGACAAAGTCTCGATTACAGCGATTCAGCCCCATTTAGCCCCATTCTGCCTTATTCGCCCCATTCAATAGGAACCCTTCAGTAATTATTTTCGCATACGGAATAAAACCGCCCACTTATCTGACGATTTTGCCCTCTGATTTCAGATACAAATGGGATTGTCATAAAGCCCATAAAATATTTGATGATCATTCGACAGGTATGCGATACCCAGGACCGACAAACAGAATCTCTAAAATTGAAAGACCGAAGCCGGAACATCTAACAATCAACAGATCCTTGGCCTACCATTAAGAACACCGATAGTTTAAAATCCAGATATCCGATAGTTTAAATGACAGGGCTGATACTTGCGGTACTAACTAGTGACAAATCAATAAATTTTTTTACTCGTTACAAATTAACAATCCTCAACTATACCAATTTTAATGTCCCCAGTTGAGACGGAACCTCCTATGGTAAAGGCCTATTTCATGATTCATGGCGTAGCGTGGCGGGTTTGATAGAACACATTTTAAACATAGAACGTATTTTAGATACTTAAATAAACTTAAATATTTGCTGTTATTACTTAAAACTTTTAATTTCACTTTACGAGGTCCGTAAAGAAAGGTTACCAACAGCCGCAAAACAAACATTTTAATTACGAAAATAAAAATTTAAATATCCAACCCTCCTGGCGGGATCCATCGTAGATAATTAATTTATATTACGTGCCCTGCCGTAACCAGGCGGCGATAAAAGTGCTCCGGGCCTTTGCCACGAGGCTTTTGTACCGAACCAAAGCTCACTCAGTTAAGTTCAAAAAAGGTTGATTAGCTTGCGACATTCAATGCAGGGTGGCGGCGGCGGTAGCGGTGGACCGATGCAAACGGAAAAACTTGCGTGTTATATGCGATTACAGTCAGTTTATTTTAAGCATGGAAAGTATACGGAGTAACATGTTATTTATCTTGGTGTAAAACTAATACCACTTGTTACTGTCTGAGACCATGTCCGTTACAAAATCACTAGTGATCTCCGCCCGGCGCGCGGCGCGCTGGCAGACGATTTTGTACGCCGGTAGTCGCTGTGATTGGTTCATGTCATGATACTTGAATGGCGCCATTCACAATTTCATTCGTATGATAACATTTTATTATAAAAACAATAATATATTACAAAATGTGACACTGATGAAAAATCACCAGTTATAGAGCTGTTTCAAAATGAAATAATAGCACCATACGATAAATGAAATAGAAGTAGCAATCATTTCCATGCTTAGTTTATTCCTAAAAGTAAACTGTTTTAGGTATTTTTAGAAAATAATAAGGTGTCATGGTAAAGGCAGAGTCATTTTAGTAGAGCTTTTGAAGTAACAGCGCGGCTGCTGCACGTTTTACGGCCTCGTCAGGGGTAGTGGCGCTATGGCGATGAGTCCTTTGTTTGTCTGTCCTGCTGTACTCGTAGGGTATAGAGGTCAGGTATAACTGACCTTTGTAACTATGTATTATACTCTCAACTCGATACTCGATGGCAGCGTGCCGAGGATACTGACTGCATTGCCTCCTTGTATTGGAGCAGTTGCATTTCATTTCATTTATTTATTTAATCACATAATACATTTATACAAAGGTCTATTTATCTATGGCCCCCCACTAGGCTCTGGGCCTGTGTCGTGGTTAAGTAAAGTGCGATTAACAGAGGCGTATTACAAAACTATATATATATATGACGCAGGCATATTGTATAACTCGGCATTTTACAAACGGCGTCGTCCGTTTACAAACGCTCGCTGTTTTGTAATATGCCGATTGTAAAGGGATATTATTGTATATTGTATTGCCCTACAATTTCAACTAATGTCGAATTGAATCATTATACAAAAAGAAGCAAGTACTTTTTTGCCTATGATGATTTTCTGTCATTAGTCTGTGCAAGTTCGCTTCCCTCGCGTGCAGGCACAAACAAAACTAATAACATACCGTCACCAAACTCTTATCAACCCTAGATGATTTTCTGTCATTAGGCTGTGCAGCACGCTCGCTTCGCTCGCGTGTAGAAAAACCTAATAAACTACCGTCACCCAACTTTTATCTGGATCGAAATTTTAATCATTCTAACCTCTTGCTCGACGGTCGTGTCCTTTAAAAGCACCAGATTCCATGGACACCTTAGTGGTCCACGAATGTTGTGGCATATTACAAAATGCCGAGGCAATTTACAATTTGCCTTCGGCATATTACAAAACAGCGAACGTTTGTAAACGGACGACGCCTTTTGTAAAATGCCGAGTTATACAATATGCCTGCGACATATATATATATATATAGTAGTTGAGCTACCTATAGATCGTTTACAACGGTCTATGGGTGGCCCAATTGTTTCCTTTTGTAAATTTTGTAATATAGATTGTGGTAGTTAGCTTATGCTGTAATCAAGTTTTAATACAAAATAATTAGTAAACTGTGCTCACTTCTATTTCACTTTTAAAGATGCATAATGACGACAGCATCAAGATACCTAAAAATATAGCATCTCATAACCAAACAGTCAGCGGACCTAAATTATAGACCTTCTACTTCACACGAATTAGGTAAAACATAGAGCTCGACGACAATCCATATTACGATCCCATTACCCGTATTCCACAATAAATGAATTTGTATTTGTACATTATAGTGTTTCATCATAATATTTAAGGATGAGAGATGCAAAAGCTGGTTTTCTGTGCTGGCTGTGAGATGCCAAGAACTGAACGCGTAAACCACATTTAACCACCAGCCCGGCGGACGGTTGCACAATACATTCATAAATAGAACCTTACTACGGTCGTCGTAGCCGCGTCGTTACGTGCGTAGCTCATAAATCCCACTCGTAGCTTCCCCCTACGGAAGGTGTAAATCAAACTGCAGAACATGCAGCTTAAGCTTAGCTGCTAGATGCGTTACTGACATTACACTTGCTCAGACTAGGTACCTGCAGCATTCTTCGGATATCCCGGGGTCTCTCTAATGCGCAGAGGTCGGCCACCATGGGGGTTTAGTCGGTTAAAGTCTGACATACCCCTCCGCCCTCCCCCAAGAGTCCATGTGGATTTCCCCATGCAAAAAAAAGGTACCTGCAGCAGGGCTTGCCCTTATGCATGCGGCGACTTTAATCGCGCAGCGATACCAATGAGCGAGTAAGTACAGCTATCTGTGGTACAAGTGCCTTTCAGCGCTACTTCTCTTAATTTATTTAACATTTAATTCGCAGTAACGTTGTCATACTAATAAATAAATTTACTAAGAAATTCAAGCCTACATTTTGTGTTTTAGCCTTAATAATTAAACGTTGAAAGTACTAAACAAACCTATAACCTCTGAATAAAACGCCTGTGATATATGTACGGGCAGATGGTGGACGGACAGATGAACAGATGGATGTATTGTAATTATAGGGGGCCCTTTCGGGCTCGAAACCTTAAAAATGAAGAGTTTATGGCAAGACAGCGTATCACTCAACCGAGGGTAGCCATTACTGATCAAAACGATCGTTCCATTTGACAAGTAAATCCTGGCTCCAAGTAGTTAATCTTCGCTTCTAATATAATTTCCCTAAAATCTAGTCTGTGTCGCTATAAATCTGCTTCGGGGCGGGAGGCAATATAGCCAGGGAAGGGATGAAATCCACATTTATTACTAGCACCAAATTGAAAGGTGAAATGAAACGGTAAATTTTGATTACGTTGAGAAAAATAGCCTGTCAGTAGTAACATTATTTTTGTAACATGCGGTAAGTTAGCATTTTGGTACTCCACGATTGCCTCAGGTGCCGGAGCGCCTCCTCGACCAGCCATAACACGAACGTAACCTGCCTCTCATGGTCTTCGAATCGCTACAACTCATACTCCACCCAGCTAACAACACAACTGCTTTCTTTGTATAAATAAAAGTAACCGGGTTGATTTACCGAACAAAACCATTATTTTGTTAGCGATAAATTGGAATCTGTCAACTAGAGTAGGTTCCTACCTACCCAAAAAATAAAAGGGTGGCGTACGGATTTGAGAGTGTACCGTGACGTTGGCAACTTTGGCAAAATCCAATTACTGAACAATTGTGCTTTATGTGAATTGTCCATTAAATATTAACCCGAATGGCAGAAAAGTACAACTGACGCCTAATCCCCTAAATGCGACGACTCCCCTCCCCCCGACACATCCCGTCGCCGCTTCATTTGTCACACATTCAATACGAGCCCCCTCCATTATTCACAACGAAAAAGCAAAAACGTCAAAAAGTAAAATACAGCTTTAAGCAGCAATTCACGCTAATTGCATCACGACCCGGCCGGGGCGGGCCGGACAAGTCACTTTTTGCCGACTTTTTTACTTTATACGTTGTTAAATTTATTTTTCTTGTCCAATTTGTATCCAAATTAATTTTTTTGTCCGAACTTTACACGGATATATAGATGAATAAAATTCAAATTAAAAAAAGTACATATTAATTCCGCTTCGCAACATGCTATTTCCATGTTAACCTGACTAACTTCAATATGTTAGTATGCATACCTACGAGTATATATATTATTAATATGGCTAACCCAGCAAACTCAATAAAACTTATTAATAATTACTTGCCCACTGAAAGCCAAAACCCGATCTTTTACCTGAATACGGTTCTAAAAAACTTTTTTAAATCATTTCACTTATGTACCACATAATAGGTAATAGATAAATTTACTAAAGGGCAAAACAAGCACTTTTCTTTTCGTGAGTCGTTAATCCACCTAATATGGGTGCGATTATCTTCTACTCGTTGGCTTCTGAAATACAACCATTCGAGATAACTATATAAATACCAAAGACAGAATCTGATTGTGGTATTCGTCAATCATTTTATTAATCCACCTCAGTAAAATGCTGGAGAATTAATACAAAGCGGCCTCCCAAACAGGAGCCAGCAGCGCAACTCCAAATATTATGTGCTCAATTTGCATAATAATATTATGTATAGGTATAATCATATTTGTAGGCACACAATCGCATAATACATTAAGAGTTGAGATTGTTCTTATACTTTTATTCCTTTAATATTTTGATCGTGAGAAATAACCGCTTAAAACTATGAACAAGGCTTAGAACAAGTAGGTTCCTGCGAAAACATAGATGAGTTTGAACTTATAATGGTTAGAACCAAGAAGCACTCAAAGTAGCGAGCGGAATAATACAAACAAACAAAACAAACAAACAAACATTCACACACTCACACCCCTGCACTAGGATTCCCTGTGTCGCAGGTGGCATGGACTTGGACACATACAAGACATCACAACATCCAAGACCTGAGAACAAACATTCGTGTTCGTCACAAATATTTGCCCCGGCCGGGGATCGAACCCGGAACACCAAGCTTCGTAGGCAGGGTCACTACCAACTAAGCCACGGTGTCGTCAATGATATGTTAAGTAGGTGAAAGCAAGTACTACATTTTATACACCTAGGTTACTGATTGGCTTACTATGGCACCCACGTAAACGAGGGATTCTGTGGACACTTCCGGTCCGATTGGGAGGCTGTATACAGCTCCTGAAAAATAATATTGCAACGGTATGTTAATTATCGCCCAATAAAAACCCTCTCATCCCACAACGACCTCATTTCCGGTGCTTCTCGTGGAAGCGACTACGCTTCCCGTCCAACGTAGGAAGTAGATATTCACTTAATGCGACGAGTTAATTTGTTCAACGATTACCTAAATAATAAAATTCTTATCACTAGTATTTTTTTATAAAGTGGTGTTTTAAGCAAAAAACATGGATAGCCTGACACACTGGCTTCAATGAGCATAACGCAGAAACATAAAAACCTTGAAGACTTAAACGTGAGACAGTACCTACATTTTCTTTGGGGAACGTCGTACATTGTCCTAATTTTATCATTCCCACATGAAATACATAACGCAACACATTATTACGGTCCAAATCATGAACATAACTACTGATTTTGTGTACTAGAAACAATAGCAACACCGTTTTGGCAACAAAAAGCCTTTTATGTTGCGAAACGCAGCTTAGATAACTCCCAAAAACAAGCGACATTGGACTCTACGACTAAATAAATAGGGGAAAGAAATATGAATGGATGTTTTGGCAAAACATTAGTTGTCAGGCCAGTGTTATTGTGCCGGCCATGCATCATACTGATATACGACATAATGAGGATAGGAATTTACCGACATAAAAAGGTAGAGACAGTATTTGGGCCGACGTAATGCGCTCCTAAAGCATGGTTGATGGCGGACGAGGCTCGTCTGTCGAGCTCGTCCGTGACAGATTAAGAGGGTTAATCTCTCTGACATGATCATTATTTTGTCACTCAGTTATAGTTTATTATAAATGATAGTGGTGAAATTCAATGCCATATTGTAGATTGTCTCTCTTTATTCATAAAAATGTGAAATAATAATCCCAGAAATTTTGAACTCATAGATACTAACTGCGTTATTCCACTCGTAGTAACTACTTTACCTAGTCATTGCTTATTAATAGATAAGAAAAGGTTTTATTTTTTATTACAGTATGGGTTGAATGTAGGAGATCAAGTCCTTATTTTAATGAGTCCGAACCGAGTCACTGTAACCCTACAATACAGGCTCTTGAGGAGACCTAGTATAGGGTACAGAGCTCCAGTAGCTACATCTCAAATCTAAGATAAGACTGCTGTTAGCAACGCAACGCTTAAAGCTATAGCCTCTTTGAAATATGTATAAAAATTTTAAAAGAGGCAAAAAAAATGGTCTCATCATCTATGTCATGTCAATTTGTTTTTTCGTAAAAAAAAGTAAAAAGTGTCAAAAAAGGCGTGTTTCTCTCCAAAATCCACAACTGCCATGGTATTAATATCCATTACAATGTACTTGATCCATATTTAAGAAACCAATAAACGATTTTTATTTCTATTTACAAAGAAATAACTTAATTAAAGCAGCGAACACGGCCTTAAGATGCCAGCGGAAATAAAACTCTATCTAACCTCGGCTCACGGCTCCCTGCGGATTCGAAACGATCCTATTTCTATTTCACCAAAACCTTATTCAAGTAATTTTATTCGCTGAAAATGGCGCGTGCCCAGACCGGGATAGGAACCCAGAAGGCGAGGGGATGCGTCAAGTATTCATGGCCCGGTTGACCCATATGCCATGCAACACGAACCAAAATTGACGACACGGATGGTTGAATGGCAAGTGTATTGGACTGCCACGCCCGGTGTCGCGGGTTCGATTCCCGCTTCAGGACAAACATTTGAGTGATCATCGGTGTTTGTCCTGAGTCTGGGTGTTTACTATCTATTTTATGTATGTATTTACAAAAAAAAGTATTCAGGTATTCTATCAGCCATATGGTTCCCATAGTACAAGCTCTGCTTAGTTCGGGGCTAGATGGCGTTGTGTGAAATGTCCAAAATATTTTTTTATTTATTTATTATTTAAACTGTTCATACAAGCTCCTACTAAATAAAACGCTACATAGATTTTTTTGCAAAATACAACTGAGTTCAGCTATTAGTATCTATTGTTTAAATTTTGGAGTAGTAAATCTGAATTATCCCCATTTGTCACCCTGCTCTGTCCGCCTAGGGTGACAGATGGTACAATAAAGTAATATCTGTCCCCCTTTCAGTAATAGGGTGACAGATGGTACTTTTATTATTTGAAAAAGTTATATATCTGTCTCCCTGTTACTGACAGATAAACATAACAATTTTATTCCTGTCCGTCACCCAATAAAAAAAATCTGCTGATATAGTAAATTTTCCCTAATTAGTAATTTTCTCGTAGCTATATATAATATTATGTACACATTATAACATTATTATATCAAAGAAAAACTGGTTCACTTTCGATACATTTAGCTAAGTTTTTTACAGGAGAACGTTCTTCGATCGACTCAAAGATGAAAGAATAACGCTGTCTCTTGGGGTTCGTATATATTCTGCTAGAGAAAATAAATAATTCATCTGTATAGCTACGAATATAAAGGACATGTTTTGGACATAAAGTATTTGGGCGTTTGATGTTGTCTCCTTGGGTGAATGAAGAAAACATACGTATAACAAGTTATACAGTTAGGTATACCTATAAGCAACGGTGCGGGTAGTCGAATCCCATTCTTGCTTTCCATGTGTTGGCATAATACAATAGTTACTCATGACAATCAGAGTTGAAAAAGTATAGAACGTGTATAATAAAAAGTCAAAGTAGGTAAAAGCGAGTTTGCCGGAAACACACAACCTCTAAAAGGCGATATTTCAGGTGGGAATCGGTGACCCGTGAGTTTCTCATTATTTCAGCCTCCTGTCTGGCCTTTCAGCCTTTGAGGAATTTGGAACAGCTTTGCATTTCGCATCCTCGAAATAATTTTAGAATGGGAGCCCATATTCAGTTTCAATAGCAGTTAGTAGGTCGCTACGAGTACGCTAGTTCGATTTCGACCCAATGCTGTCTGAGCTATTTGGATTTTTTATGGTATGATGCTATTGCTATTAGCTTTACTCACTTTGACATAAAATAAAAGGTATAAAAACCGCTAAAAATTATCTATATTTCGTCAGAGTTCACTATCTCTACAAAAGTTGACATACATCAATAAAATGCGTTTAGCTCTTTTTTGAGGACGTGGTGGCCGAGTGGATGTGGCCCTTACCTTGCGATCTGATGGTCGTAGTTCGAATCCCGGTGGCAGTCATGCGTAAATGGGTTTTTTCGGTCGGTATGCATCCCACGGTGAAGGAAAACATCGTGAGGAAACCGGCATGTCGTAGAACCTAAAGTTCGAAAACATGTGTCGAGTGCACGAAAGGAGCCTCTTCGAGGCGCACTTGAAATCCTTTCACCACACTGGTTCGAAGGAACTAGTGACATGTGGTTCATGACATGCCAGTTTCCTCATGTTGTTTTCCTTCACCCTTAGGCACGTGTTTTAGCACACATTTGAACAGAAAAATGAAGCTAGATCTATGGATTGCGCAATGTTTTTTGGAATATCTTGAGAGCGGAAAATAAAGGAGTAAACAGAAAGGGTTAAATATTAACATTTACAGAGCACGAGGAAAATTATAATGATGAGGTTGAGGCTTACTCATTTGAATCGTGACTGTTTTCATATTTAAATAAAAGAGATAAGACAACAACATAATGTAATTATTATTCATAGCTTTTCTACTGTTTATCAAAGATTCATGGTTGTTGCTATGCAATAAAGCAGATAGTTTGTTTTATAAAGAGAATGTAATAATCTGTAACATAAATACATCAATTCACTTCAATCGCGCAATCGATAACTCTAAATGCAAATATCATTGTATGATGCACGTGAAAATGGCAAATTTCGAAGATCACACACTCACAACCCTAGGGGTTCCACGCAGGTGATTGAACATCACAAAAATCACGCGTTACCACAACATAGTCATAAGGTGCTCGCCTAAACAGGGGATCGAACCCCCGGCACAGACAAGGTCACCATTAACTTACTTACGAAGACAGTTTCAGAAATACATGGAAATCAGCTTACTTGGAAACACCATAGCCATGATGATGAAAGCGGCGAGACTCCGGCGGCGAGGGAAAACTCGCCTTCGCCGCCGGAATCTCGCCATCTAATACAATTATAATGGCTATAGGGTAGGACCGTGGTGGGACGTGCGTGAATCACATTCTTAGTTTGATTCACTCACCCAAGATAGCTATTGACCGTTACCAGTGTTGTGTTTCTATTGTTATTATGAGGGTAGTTTGGTAAATCACCGCCTGCCCGAACGTGAAGAGCTCGAGGCTCTTCAGTGCATTCGCGGGAGTCATTTTGATCGGATGCGTGTGAACGTTCTACGCAAAATCCGTCGATTTTCCCTCCATTTTTGGTCGTGCCAAATCTGCATCTCAACATTTGATACTCGTGAAGTGTCGTGGTTTCATAGCCGTGTATAGCCGTTCATAGTTTGCGTATTCCAAAGACTTTTGAACCTGGACCGGCGGGTCTCGCACGGCGGTGCGAGTCCACAGGACCTTGCCTGCCACCAAACCAACAAGCCAGGAGCAGCAGTTCAAAGGTAGGTGATGTTCAATTGCCTTGGAATTCTGTAGAAATGTTTTCAGCCCTAAACACTGAACTTTTAGAACTCAAAATACATACCTACTCTAAAATCGCCACTAAAATTAATGTCAAAAGGTTTGGATTAAAAACGGCACAGCCGGTATGTGCCACCCTTCGATTCGGCGGACTTCTTGTCAGCTACGACAACCTCCTTCAGAGTTTCAATGAAAGTGGAGCAAAGTAAAAACATCATACTTTATCCTCGTCTGCCAAGTTTCACAGCTCACCAGCGTAAGATCGCAAAATTACACAATAATAAAGGTTCCAGATATTTTTTAGATGATATTTGTCTGGGCGGCTGAAAATGATACGCGACATTCAATTGAAAACGAAAATAACCGAGTTCTTTGGGTAGATAACGGTGATTATGGCAAAAAACTGGCAAATACCGGCGTTATAACATGGAACACGCTACTAATGATGGATTTAAAGAGTCAATACAACAACAAACGACAAATTATATGTATACTCGTAAGTACTCGTAGCTGCTCTCACCCGAGAGTGAGTGTGAGTTTACTGGATTTATCTCGGCAATTGTGTAGCGCGGGCTTTTCGACGTCACACAAGCGTTTTTACAAGGTGATTGTTGGCGTTTTTAAACGCTGGTGTGTGAGCGTGTCAGCTTTGGGAAGATTGTCAACAAGCAGATTGTAAAAACGCCGATGATACTGGGTGACTTAACACGCTACAAGCGAAGTTGCTGGCGTCTGGCGTGTAACGTGTAAAAAAACCGTGTGTCATCGTACTATAGGTACTTATCTGATAACTCTTATTTTAAGTACTCGCATCATTGTGATTGTTTCTGTGGTATGAGCAGCTATTTTTGTTCATTCAGTTCCTACAGCCCGTGGCGTACCTATCAATCAAATCAAAATAACAATTTGCGGTGTTATCGTTTATTGTGCAAAGTAACTGATTCAAAATGATTTAAATGAGGTTTTCCATCCAATATTTTATTACGTTTAAAACACAATGAATAAATAAACACCAATGTTTATGCAGATGTGAGCTTATCACAATGTTTTGCTAACTGAATATTTCGCAAGCGGAAAGCGTTCATAATAATCCATTGTTAGCGCACCTGTTATATACCTAGTTCCTGACTCGTATTTGTCCGATGAATTATTGTTAAATTCAGTAATACGTGATGCTGTTCGCTTTTTGTCACATTTTAAGCTACGTACATACAATCATAGCCGTATTAGTTATTTATTAGTGAAAAGTCAAAGTAAAGTCTGTGTATTGACAAGTATGAAATGAAATGATATATTTTTGCTTGAAGTATGGTTACATTAAAGGTCTTAAACTAGTTTTGGTCTCACACACTTCACCGTAAATACAGCATGCAGATAGAAAAAATAAACTTATAAAATGTGTATGTTATATAAACATTTAATTATTTATTTTATTTAGATATTATTTAGATAAAAAGTCATAAATTATTTTACTTTAGTAACGAACAATTTACATACCTATATTTAAATGAATAATGATTACGAGTATTGTAATATTATGAAATTTTGTTTTATTAGGTACCCCATAGTTTTGACAAAAATGATCTTCTCCGTCGTTATCTTTCGAATAACATTGATTTTCGTGAAAAACAAGAAAATTTATAATAACTTATCCAAACCAATTTTAATATATCTCTGGTCTATCAGTGCAATGAGTCCCGTGTGGTTCAGGCGTGAAAATAAACAATAACGCGAGTATTTAAATAGTCAGTAGATAATAATGAATGACGACGCCAGTAATGAATTGATATTAATTATCTCGGGACCCGCGCCTCCCGCGCCCCTACTATGATCATTTGCAAGTCACTGCGCTACACCGATGAACCACCACGCCACGGCTGAACTCACTAAAATTACCTCTAAAGGCTTCGCCAAACAGAACGCGTACTTACGCCGCGTCAGGGCGCTAAGTGGTCGCCGCGCTATAGCGCCGAACTGTGTTGTACTATGACGGTATTCTACTGTCACACCGAGCGCCGGCGCTAGCAGTACGCAACGTTCTGTCGCGGGCGTCAGGACTGTTTGACAGGCTCTCAATATATCTGTACAACACAATGCAGTTATAGCGTGGCGTCGACTTCGCGCCTGACGCGGCGTAAGTACGCGTTTTGTTTGGCGATACCTTTAAGCTCGCGCTACCTCACCAGCAAGCCGTGTGTGTTACTCGTTTTCCTCGAGACGACTTGATCAGTCAGTCATTGTTCAATAACTTATTTTTTATGTAGATATAACATAAGTACCTACCATAAACAAGTAACTGTTTTTCTAAATAAGATCATAGCTTCTGTGTTTCCTTCTATTGACTGAACTTGAAGTTTTATTTTACAAATGAGTCGAAAATACGTAGTATTTTAATCCCACTGTTTTAAATTAGCTGGACGATTAATATTCATTAGCTAGAGAGCAGTCCTGGGTCTGACTTGCTGACTCTATTAGCAGCGGTTCTCTAGATTCTCTCTAAAACTCGGCCCTGTCCTTTCCTTTGACGTCATTATTTATATCATCATCGCCAGTGTCAGTCCAACAGCCTTCATTGAAATAACTCTCTATATTGAAATACCGTTGTATTTTCGTATATAAATGCGATCTCGGATGGGTGATCCATATACCCCCTTCGAGAACTTTACGAATGGAGTCGCTCTCAATATTTGTTCTTAAGTGATGGCAAGAGCGATAATATTGTTATCGATGTTTGTCAAGATTTCAATTGTGAGCTGCTGGGGAAGGGTTCACGAGTCTTCACAATCACATTTATTTTCTGAATTATAATTGAAGCAATGGCACCGAAATATTCAACGGTTCAGTGTACCAATTCAATTCGTGAAACACGGCTCTATCGACATCGATCTACCTCATCGACATCGACAGATCTCACCGCGGAATTCGTTCGACACCGCGCGTCGGGCGGCGTTATGAATAAATTATTATCAACATTCCTCCCTTCATTGTTCGCGAGCAATTCGCGAGTTTTTCAATAGGTAGGTAGATACAAATTGCGCGCTCTTTTTTGCGGAGGAACGGTTTGATAACATCTACCGAGGTAGTGGCTCGGGTAGCTCGGGTGACTCGAGTGGCTCGGGGAGCCGCGACCATTGTGCGGCTTTGACTTGATGTACGTAGACGTTCAATCGTGAAGCACCTGTGTGTAAAGCCAACAAGGAACTTGCAGATAATGTAGACACGTTATTTTAATAAATGTTTCTTTTGAGTCATGAAAATAAGTAAGTAGCACTCAGCCTATTATCAACTATTACCTAATGTTGTCACTGCTAGGACTCAAGCTTACTTTCAGCTAAAATAGGTCAAAACATTATGTTAAAGTTTGAAGCATTAAAAAGTGGCTAAGTATCTATTTTACTCGCATAATAGGCAGTCTTTTAGTTACATGTTTTTTGTAATAAATATACCGCTTTGCTACTGAAAAGTTTTATTACCTATATTTCAAACCGCAGCCTTTTTATAAGATGTTTCCTTACTGTGACAGTGAGGAGATAAAAATAAGATCTACCTTGTAGAGCCCATAATAATCCGAGTTATTTCATTAAAGTTATGTAAGACCTAAGTCACTAAATAACGTTTAACCTACTTCCTCAGTATAAAGGGGCGTATCATGAATTCTACTGTGAGTTCACGTTGATTATCCTAAGCAAGTAGTAAAGAAGCCACCGGCAGCTAATCTATCTGATAAACTGGCGCTGATGTAGCCCGCCTCGCGCCGCTGCTGGAATTACCCTAACCCCCTGAGTTACGGCTGCTCAGTGCTGAGCGTTCCCGCTAGTACCCGCTAGTACCCGCTAGTACCCACAAGCCCGCCGCGAGCCGTCTGCCTCGGCGATTGTTCCACTTCTGCGCGCCATGTCGCCACTTCTGTCATCATTATTTCTTGTTTACTTCTCAAACTCCGAGTTTTCTACAGTATTACCTCAACTCTGACAAAGGGACTCGTCGATCCTTTTTTTCATAATGTACTGTCAACATTTCCCCACAGTAAAGTTCAAAACAAACTTTTTTGGCCCGATTAGAACTGTTAACCCATACCTGTGAAACGCGGGAAACTTCCCGAAAGTTGGCAACAAAATCCCGAGCACGGATATCGAATCCTAAAAACATTAACATATGCACATAAATCAAAGCCTACTTCTGGTTTTCGATCTGAAACTTTTACATGTGTTATAAGGCTGAGCCATACAACGGTGAGCACGGAACGTAGAGATCATGAAATATAAAAACTAAAAAGGTACATTGATGTGCATAAAATTCAGGCACTCGGGACGTTCGGTTTCCCGGCTCCGGTAAAATATGTACATAAGTAGTCTTTTTTTTATTTTCAAAAATCTCTGTAATCTGTTGAACTCCAATTTATATTGGGTAAGTAATTTTGAAAAGCATCACAACTAAAATGTAAATCAAAGTTTATTGATAAATTAATTAATATCTCAATAAGCAATATGCCCGAATTTCCCAATCACACTGTGACATTCTACTCGATAAGTAGAGTTTCTCGCTGGAAAATTAGCATCTCGTTTCTCGCCTCCACCTCGTCACCTCGTCGTGTAAATCGCTCCTAATTAAATTCTCAGGAGGTTTCTTTTTTCCGTGATATTGCAATGCGATATAATAAAATGTTATTGTTGTCTGGTCGGTATTGAGCTGTATCGAAATCACGAGGGAGTTCGCCCAATTGATGATAACGATCTTGTAAATGTGCTTAATTAAGACGTTTTTATCCGACTGCCAATCAATAGGAAGGGTTATGTTTTTTGCTTTTACGTTCTTCCTCCATTTAAAACCTTTACCATACACTTGGAGTTTATTAAAAACCTATGTATATTAAAATTATTCAGTTTGAAACACTAAAATGTGAAAGAGTTATAGAGTAACAAAAAATTTAAGGACGTTCCATCTCCATCGGAATTCCATAAATTGGATAATTTCGTGAAGAAAGCAACAAACATGAAGAAACTTTGCTTATGAACATGCCTTTAGTAGGTAATATAGCTGTTTGTAAAGTATTTTTGTGTTATCAATACAGAATCTAAGGAAAGATCGTAGAAAAGTTATACGATATAATTAACAACTTTCCCAGTCGTTACATGTCTTGTACCTATCCTTCGCCGGATGTTTATGAACAAACCTTCATTAGTGTACGTACCGTACCGTAAATACCTAGTTACTTTACATACCCACCCATAACTTCATTTTAAGGGATCAGATTTTTGATCTCCTTAATATACGCTTTTAATAAAGGTACCGTTGATGTACATATGTAGGTGTAGGGTACACTGTACATACCTTTGCTCAAGCTCAATCGTGATTAACCTTGGGAATAACAACTTTTTCCCGAAGGCAGCTTAAGTATTGTAAACATACAACAACCATAAAACTTAAAATTGTATTTCATGTTTATGTTTGGTTTGTAAATTAAAAATATATTTACCAATCAGTTCTAGTTGATAAAGACAGAACAAAATGGAAATATTTAAATGGAGGCCTTTGTCAACAGACCAGCTGTAGATTAGAAGACACCGGTTGTCGATACCTTGACTTGTAAAACAAACAGCAATAAAGGCTTATTTTATCTTATTTTTAATTTTTTATTTGCAGGATTATTTTTAACACCGATTTTTATTAAATATTCGTTTTTCTAACCATCAATGGCACAGATAGTTTGGTAACATACTGTTTTATATTTTACAAAAACTAGTTGCGATTCACAAGGTGGTTTACTTTAATAAATAGAGGAATAGCCGTTATTACGTCGACTCGGCCGCGCTCGCCCCGCCCGCCCGCCGCCGTTGCCGTTCGCCGCCCGCCCCCGTTTGAATAAATTGTATGAATATTTCACTATTATTGTCCCATTTATGAATTCAGGAATTCGTAGAACACGAATGCAGTGCAGTGAACCAACCTGCAGCGCAACCCGTGTTGGGTTACTATGATTTAATATATCAAGTATATACCTACTTACATTAAATTATTATGCTGACTGTAAAGTCTTAAAAATTACAAACAACCTAAGTAGATGTATTGAGATTTTGAGCAAGGCTACTAATCGTATGAGCTTTATTAGCTGCACTTTTTTCGTAACAAACTCTTTCCCTCGATGATTTATACAAAAGTTTAGTTATTTAAGAAAATCTCTGGGCATAGCTAGCTATAGCTACTGCTCATTCCTAAGACGAATAACTAAGTGACATCATTAGTAAAAGTTCGGTCGCGTGCGGAAACTAACCAAATGTTTATTATGGAAATGTACTTTTCAATTTGAATGTAAATCTGTGATAAAAACGCTTGTGAAAATTAGGGACACGAAACTGTAAAAAGTATAGCGAAAATCAAGGTTTTACTCATTTGTTTGACCTGCGAGTACACGTATAGAACAATCAGGAATTGGGATAGAAAGTAATAAAACAACATTTGAAACTAGCATCGGAGTGAGCCGTTGTTTGCCGTTGTTTGAAGGCAGTGATGCCTCAAATTGTACGCGAATATTTCAAATGGAAATATTCAATTTCACATTTCACTTCCAACCCGCACCGTAATACATAGTTACCATTAGGATCAGAGGAATAGTTTGGCAGGTAAACAAATAAATTATTGTTTTATTGTTTTCTGATAAATCAACTCACAAAAATATGGGTAAGTGCAAAATAGCTACATATATTTGTTTTAATTAACATGGGAAATATACCATGACTTGAAGGAGCTCATTGTAAATAAGCCCAATAAATAAACACACCGTACATTTTTAATCACCAGAAACAAATACACATAATCAGTTGTCAAAATATATTTAATAAAAATTGGTTAACTGTTACCAGTCAGGCATTATTGATGATTATTTAAGTTTAATTCATCGTTTGGCAGACCCGGCAGCTCGAGCCAGCTCGTAAAAGCTCGGCTCGGACGCCGCACTCGCACCGTTGTCACTCTGTAATTTTGTATAAATCCAAAATTGCACAGATACAACCTAGTAACCCGTCTTCAATGCCCATTTTTTTTTTAATTAAAAATAAGTGGTGCAAACAAATTCATTATCTCGCAGAGTCGTGGAGCTTATCTTTATGTTATGTTTAAAGAAATAAAGATTTTGAATTTGAATTATTCCTGCGTTAACGTTAACGATGTTTAATTTCCTCCATATTAAAAGTTCAAACTCGGCCTTTGATCCGAGAACACTTTCATGCAAATAAATTTACCACCTTACCTTAGAGGTCCCACAATTATCGCAATCAAATCTTGATAAACTAACTTCAAAATAGAGTGGAATAAAGTGATTTGTCACCGTGCGTTTAGGACAATTTCCATCAGGCTCGCGTGCTTCCAAAAGTACACGGTTCCGCTCCCCGGACTGGCCACGCTCGCGTTTTGACAGGTCTAATAGAGTTTTATAAAACCACTTGTTTTCGTAATTATTTTTAGCGTGACTTAAGCTGCTTATTTTGACAGAAAATAACCTCAAATAAAAAGTTGAGTGCAACAGTTTTGTTGAAAATTTTAAACAAAAGACTAAACACCATTGTTTTAGAACTCCATGATAGAAATATGTAGGTACTTGATTAACAATTGTTAATTAATTATTATTAAATGTTATTTATTGTCACTTATAAAGTAGGACGAAATTCAAAACAATCTAGATATAACCGAAGAAAATATTCATACGGGCTAATTAATTAATCGTTAGATATATCATCTGAGTCGCGAGGCGGCAAACAAAAAGTGGGTAAGAGCAATAATTGGCTACGTTTTTTTTTATTTCCAAGACATCTGTTACTATGAGAAAAACGCGACATTAATCGTGTCATAAAAACGCTTCGATATTAGCCGAACAGAAAAAGCCACGTTATAAAACCCGTTCCCCGGCCAGAACAAATCTGCGAAGGAGAAACAACTTGACTGGACTACTTATGACAGTCGACGGATATCGTCAGATGGATAGAATACTTTGTGATGGATTGGAAAGACCATTTGTTTTCCATGAACAGAATCTTAGTGGAAAACTTTATTCATAACACAAATTAATAATAGGACTTATTCGACACTTTTAACCGAAAAAAATAAAAAAAGCTTCTCGATTCGAGCCAATAATGGTAGGTTAGTATGTACACGATTGAACAAGCCACTCACCCTCTAAGCTGATTGTAAATCAGAGCGGGCTAAGTAACGCACAAACGGGACAAAACAACGGAAAACAAAGTACGAGGTTCTAATAAAAAACTGCCGTAGAATGCCGCCCTAAAAAGGATTTATGAGTATCGTGCAGTTCGAGTCAGTCGTTCACACGACCACCTACCCTTGCTACTACTGAAAATTGTAGAGGACTACACACACATCCTCACTCTATGTAGTTTTTGTATCGCCAGAAATCTTCTCCGATTCTGCTTAGAGACTCTACTCTACTCTACTCTGATGTAGCTGAAACTATCACTATGTACGAAACCTGAAAAGGAGTAATCTATATTCGCTTTTTATATGTATTTTTGTATATGAGTTTTCTCCTTAGTACCGGGAACAAACTTCCGATTCTAGTCCGATGATTTCAGTCAGAAATGAACTCAACTTACGTGAGTATATCTCTTTCATCCGAGGCCGTGTATCCTGAATAGTTGTTTCCTCTGAAAGGTCCGCGAGGTGGATTGAATATTTTACGGCCCACGGATTGTTTTTGCTGCGCGTCAAAAATTTGACGTTGCTTTAGGTGTGTTTTATGAGTAGTTCGAAATTACGGCTCGTCATATTTTTTTTTATTTCTACCGCCTTTTACCTGATTTAGTGATTTTCCAAAGTTACTCTATGGTTAACATAATGTTTTTATTATTACAAAACCTAGGTACTCTGATTTGGATCCCCGGCTGAGAAAAGGATTTAGTTCAGTTCATTGACTAATTACCTAAAAGTGAGAGACCTGTGCTATGTACAACACTTTTTGCTATGACGATGATGATAATCATAACGAAGCTCCCTTTTCATCATCATTATCTCCTTTGAATGCGTATTTGCCTCCCTCCACATAGGAATGCCATGTTAAGCGACCTCATAAAATACTCGCGAAGTCATGAAAAAGCGCAGAGTAACGAAGTCAACGCTTGGATAAAGCAGATGGCTTCTGTTGCACTTTCCTCATTTACCGCTAATAGTCTCTCCGCTAAGTGGTGAGACTGCAAGGACGGTAAGTAGACGTGTAGGCGGTAATGGCGGGAAACTGCCGTGTTTGTGTGGCGCGCGCCTCATCCGAGCGCCTGCGGTAATGGCGACGCGACGCTGCGCTGCCGCTGCCGTCCGCGACTAGGCAAAGAAGCAAAGTCGGAGGAAACGGCTAGTTATAGAAATAGGCTGCACGTTCGAATGCTATGTTACGAATGACTGAACACACAAGAAGTTCCATCTTACGCTTGTCAGATCATTTGGAGGCACCAGAATTGATAAATGAAATAGCCAAACTTTTTATCCACCTGAAGAATGATGATAAAATGTTTTCTAATGTATGAAAGATAAACTCTTGGTGGCACCTCTGTAAGCAAAATGCCTTGATGGATTTTATTTAAGAATGAGATCAGGTATAAGATTTTTTCTACAATAATGAGCGACACAGAATTCTTAAAATTTCATATAATTCACTATGAAAAATATATAAAAATGATAACTTGTGTTGTTAGCGTTCAGCGGCATAAACTGCTGAATTTTGAAATTGTTGTAAGTTAAATAATTTGAGACATTCATTTAAATGTGTCCGACACACGCAAACAAGGCACAATTTAACCCTCTTTCGGAAACCCCGAAGTGGAAGCCGAAGGGCCAATAGCCACAGAGTAAACAGGCTGTTGAGTGGGACCCGCGATAAAGCTGACAGCGACGATGGAGCGGAGAGCGGACAGCGGAAAATGTAGAGCGGAGAGCGGAGATAGGAGAGCGGAGAGTGGAGAGCGGAAAGCGGAGAGCGGAAAGCAGAAAGCGGAGAGCGGAGAACGGAAAGTGGAGAGCGGAGAGCTGGCCTTACCGCCTCATTCACATTCAAGGTAGCGCAACATGCTCTCCCTGCTGCAAAATGAGTTCAACTGCAAACCACAGTACTGAAATAACAAATATATGCGGCCTACCTCGTTTATTATAATTGCTATTCCCAATACCTAAGAATGTTGACATAGTGCAAAAGCATCACTCAATCGCTTAACTTTATCATGGTACAAAGATTACCGAATGAGCTCAGTTAAAATTATAGAATTACCTACTAAGGTTAACGAACCTTGTTGAAATGAAAAAAAAAATGTATCATTATAATCCCTTATTTTTTTTCCCAAAACATTAATAAACATAACAATATCGCAAATAGTAATAAATATTGGTATCGAAGATGAAAGGAACCGAGTCCCTGAAGAGGGGACAACATCGCAGAGCCGCAACGGATCAGTCGTCCCGATCATAAATTAAGTGGGGATCGGGGACGCCGCTCATCCACTCAACGGAACCCAAATGAAAAGAAGTAACATTTTGCGGATTTCTTAGAGAAATACAGGTACGAAATGTACTTACAACAAACCAACACATTTCCAGATAGGTGTAACGGTAATAGCACTTTTACTTCGAGTTTATCTTCACCTTTTCCTAGAAGTACAGAAGCCTAGGTTTTTAGTTACTTGCTTTTGTTTTATGGAGCGAAAAGATTTTCTCCCGTATCGTATAAAATACTCATGGTACTAGCTGCTACCCGCGGCCTCGCCTGCATCGTCTCAAAGTAAACAACAACCATCTCATCTAAAATGATGTTGCTAGCTTATTTCTGCCACTGTATAATATCTTTTCCACTTATAAGCTATCTATATCCACACCATATTGCATCCCAATCGGATAAGTCATTTTGCGTGCTTGAGCAACACTTCCATACATTCACATATACCTAACCTTTATTTATAGTATGTAAGTATACTGTAAGTAACATCGTCGGACCAGCTGAAAATCAGCTCATATACTACAAATAGGCGAGGAGAGTTGAGATGGAATACATAAGTGGTCTAATTACAGGCCATGGCCTCCCCGCGGCATCAGCCATAGTTGCCATCCGTAATCTAGTTATCAAGTACGTACCTAGCTCCACAATACGGATGCGGGTTTGCTTTGACATGCAAATCGGCCTTGATCTGAGACGCCACCTACCTAAGCATATGTATGCGAACTGGGTGCGAGTGGCACAGACGCACGAAACCACGACGCAAAACTCCAAAGGGGATGGTTGGTTTGATAAAGCGATAAGACAGTGTAGTTATTTATTCAATTTAATTCAATCATTTATTGGCGATAATGTTACATTGCATAACTCTGGTAAGTCAAAAAAATGTTTATACAGTTTGATATACTTACCTATTCCTCAGGCGGTGCTACTCTATATATTGTTTTAAAATTGATTTAAATATTTTGAGCCGTGGCAAATCACTACAACTTTTTTTTGCGGTGGCGAATCCCTGCAGTGGCAAATTCGAACTAAACCTTTTTCTGCCAGGCGTCTGCAGAACTCCGTTTAGGTGGGTGTCAAAGACAGTGCAAAATACTTTGACTAGTAAAATGTACTGGACTTTCGAGACTGGCCTTCAAAATATCTCACAGTCGACACGTGGTATATTGCTATGGCATCAGTCTATCGATGTAGTTGTGATGAACGACTTTGGAAGGATACCCAAAACCCTTCTTGTTCTTAAAAAAACATATTTTTTTACACAACACGAGTTCAATGAATAATACACCACAACTTGTACCGAAAGACATCCCAGAAGTTGTGGCAATAACCCTCCAACCCTTTGATCCGACACATCACATTACCTTACTTTCTTATCGAAATATTTATATAAGCATTCGTTCTTTGTCCTGGAAATATGTTACTTTTGTGTTATATCTGATGAATTTTCAACTTAGAGCTGTGTATGTGTATGTGTATGTGTAAGTAAAGAACATCAAGTTAAGATATGAATTTGTTTATGACAACAACTACTCTTATAATTAAAAGTTTAATAACAAATGTTGCATTTCTATTGTTATTTTGAGGGTAGTTTGGTATATCACCGCCCGCCCGAACGTGAAGAGCTAGATAGGCTCTTCAGTGCATTGGCGGGAGTCATTGTGATCGAACGTTCTACTCAAAATCCGTCGATTTTCCCCCCATTTGGGAATTTCCCCGGCCGTGCCAAATCTGCATCTCAACATTTTGATATTAGTGAAGTGTAGTGGGCTCAAAGCCGTGCTGTGTGTGTCCAAAGACTTTCGAACCTGGACCCGCCGTGCGAGTCACAAGCCACAGGACCTTGCCTGCCACCAAACCAACATGCCAGGAGCAGCAGTTCAACGGTAGGTATTCAGCAGAAACGTTTTTCAGCTCGAAACTTTGAACATTCAGAATTCAAAATACATACACTAAAATTGGTAGTAAAATTAACCTCAAAAGGTTGGGTTAAAAACCGCACAATGGTACAATACACATAGGTAAGCAATCTCGACACACGACAGTGTGTCCAGCCACGGTCAGGCCCAGCGAACTGGCGGGTAGCACTGTGTGTAAGTTTACACGAACCATTTGGAGGCACTTTTGACTTTGTCATAGCTAAAAAACTAATCAATATAAACACACCAAATTTGGTTTATGTATTGAAAGTCCAGAGTTAATGAAGTACCTCAAATTTCATAAACACAGCTTATACGGTTATTTAGATATTAACGTTCAAAAATCGTCATTTTTATCACTTATTGACTGACATATAGACGTAAAACCTAACCCACTTCCAGATGACCTAGAAAGTTCAAATTTGGCATCCAGCTAGGTAATTGTGTGTATACAAAGGAAAAAATCAGAAAACCGTAAATTTATAAAATTTGATTTAATTTTCAAATTATTCGATTTTATGAGGTAAATTTAGCGCCTTGCAAATTATGAGAGCAATTGCCTTGCAAATTTTTGTAGGATATTTCTATTTCCATGATGAAAGGTTGTTTTTATCGTTTTATGTACTTACTTTAATATCAATGATTTAAAAATTATTTACAAGAGCTCAGATGAACGCAAGCTAGTGGAAATGCAAATTGTACTTTTACCTACCTACATACATTTAGAGGCGATGATGTTGGTTTGTAAGTAAGGAAAACAAATAGGTAGGTAACTATTATAATTATAGTAGGTACCTAACCTATATACCTTTGAATAGTAATAAATTTATTTACAAAAAGAAATGATATCTGAACAAAACACATATAATATGTGAAAATAGAAGCCACGATCGAGAAGTAGTTTTCCCCGAAAAAAGACTTATATACATATATGGCTAGCCAAGGTCTACGTTATAAATAAAGTAATACGTTCTTATAAATAAATTTACGAATGTCTATAGTAGACCTTGGCAAGCCATATATGTATATATGTCTTTTTTCGGGGAAAACGACTTCTCGATCGTGGCTTCTATTTTCACATATTATATATGTTTTTTTCAGATACCTTGCCTGCCACCAAACCAACATGCCAGGAGCAGCAGTTCAAAGGTAGGTATTCAGTAGAAACGTTTTTCAGCTCGAAACTTTGAACATTCAGAATTCAAAATACATACACTAAAATTGGTAGTAAAATTAACCTCAAAAGGTTGTGTTTAAAAACCGCACAATGGCACAATACACATAGGTAAGCAATTCGTTTTACTAATAAGTACGTTTCCTGATCAGTGACCTCGGATCGTAAAAAATCATCAGTAAGCTCAAAAGTGTCAACGTTTGAAATGAATAGATACCACCAACACTATATTTCACCACTTTTATAGACTTACGAGTATTATAATTTACATCAGGATATTATACGCCTAGAAATATTGAACAACGAAAACTACCGTGCTCAATACGACTTGTCACTTGTCCCGACTGACATCAACTGCCCGTGTTCAATGGATTCTCTCCGAAGTTAGCTCGGTAGGCATCGACATAAAACCGTTTTCAAGGCCATGGCCGCTCGGCCTTCCTCACTCGGAACACGTTATTCACAAACTAGTGTTCCCAACTAAAAATACTGAAGATATCGTTGCCATCTTATAGAAATAATACTAGAAAGTTACAAATATATCAAATTATTTCAATAGATCACGACATTCGGCCATCGGACATCGTACGACCTCCTGGCGTACGTAAGCAAATATAGATTTCTTGAATATTAAAATTATAGTAAGGACCAATGAGACTTATCATTAGAATTTCACTCCATCAAGCGTACCTAATCTTATTTGCATAAATAATTATGGTAATAATTATAGTTAACCAAAAGAAGTAAATCATAATATATTTTTTTTTGCATACTGATTAGGTGACTAAACATTATCGTAAAGCCATAAGAATACGCAGAAATTACAGATACAAACAAAATATTCTAAATATGTAGGTATTACTTTTGGGCATAAATCACGACATTTGGCCTCAATAAAGCTATGTATTTAATAGAAATTAATGTAATAATGTCCAATAATGTTATCAATAGAAATAAAGCTATTGATGTTAACCCAACATATTTTGTACTGAATATGCAAAATAATATGTGTTTTTGTTAAACTTTGTACGCCAGATTGTATTCAGTATTTGCTGTCATTTAAAGTATAAAACTGACTATCAAGTGACTCAACAGTAAATGGATGGCTTTACCCATACCTAAATATTTCAAAATCCATAATAGCATTTTCGCATGTTCTCAAGTTTTAGTAATATATAAATAATAAAATATTGAGTATAATTTTATCTTACTTGAATGCCTGCCTTTATCAGTACAACGTTAGTGTAAATTGGCCCATGAGCATGGGAATTAGTTTCTGCATGTGACAATTAAACTTAGAAATAAATTATCACTATCATACATGTTTGTCTAAAAAGAGCAGAACTAAATGTATTCTTTGTGTTAACTTACATTTATTTTTTTATCAAAGTAACCTATTAACTTAGGCTTGCCGTAGTATCTACTGAGTTTTGACAAATTTCTATTGAACCCTTTAAAACTAGAATAGATAAGACATTTTTATCCATACCAAAAACCAACATGCACCTGTTCGGTTCACCAAAGCTTAGAAAAATAACTTAAATACAATATAGGTCACATCTATTCCACATAACATTCTTTGCTCAATAGTCGTTCATTAAGATCTACTAGAAATGCTTTTATTTTTTTATGTTGGTTCCACTGAAAATTAACCGTTGATTCTTCTTTCACACTCGTCCACGCCTTGGGAAGATGGCGTGGTGCATTGGCCGTCCATCATCTACACATCCATTTTCATAATTTCTTACGACATGAATTATGCTTTGTCCTCCATCATAGTTCATCATGATCTCGCAAAAATCAATATTAATTTAAAATCAGAATATCGTAAAAAGTAATTAGCTGCCTTTTTCGATTCATCAATTATGTCGTTTCGTTTTATTTGATTTCTTTAAGTCCAGAGAAAGATAATATTAAGACTGTCAAAATAAAATAATCTACAAAGGCCGGATTAACCTTTCTCAAGGTATTAAAACCAAAACCTTAACAATTTTGAATAAGTCAAATGACTTGTAATATTTAGAATAACTCCAATAGTTTGAAAAGCTTTAATAGCTCGGATTTCTAAGAAACGTGTATAATCTGAGTTACCCAACTAAGGTACTCGAGCAACTTAATGTATAGTATTAGTATAGTATGGTAATCATGAATAACTTAAAGTATCTTGTATTCAACATGGTTACTTAAGTCGCCTAAGCAATCCGAGCAACTCTAGTAACTCAGAGATCCAATCGAAGAAATTGAATGACTTAGGTGCAGACATTACCTGGATGCTTTAAATTACCTTAATGTCACATCACCTACTTATTTTGATAATTTGTATTAAATTTATTTTATTGATTGAACTAACTAGAATAATAAATGAACCAAACAATGAAAATACCTTATAAGATTTCGATGTTCGATCTGAACGAAATGAATGATTCAATTGTTTTCCATCATCCAATAATAACAATAACTTTCACATAATATTAATGAATTAATATGAAATAACTCTAAGATACTTTGTTTAAGGTATTTTTATTATATGTCCACTCATATGAATTATCAAAACTGCCTATTAAATCAGTTTTCAAGAGTCTGAATTATCTTGGTTAAGGTGATCTGATTATTGTTTTTTTTTTATTAAAATGTAACTTCAATAGCAATTTGCAATTTATCTAGCAGAGCTTTTAATATTTAAAATTAATTTAATTAAATCAATAATATAAATAATTAATTCTTTTAAGAAGTTGTTTATATTTTTTTATAAGTTATTTATGCTGTTAATAAGTTTTAATTATTAACTTGAGTTTGCTGAAAATTCTTCTAATAACTTTGAACTTACTTGAATCAAGTGTAGTTAGTAAAAGTAATGAATCATCCTCACGATGCGCAGTGACATTGACAAATGACATTGTTGTGGTCATAAGAAGTCTTTATGCAGTCCGCTAGTCCGTGGCGTCATACAAAAATTGGCCTGTACAGCAGTGGGCGATAAAGGGCTGTTGATGATGTACTGGAATAAACTTGATATAACCTTGATTATCGGGAGTTACTTATATTTATGGCGCCAACCTTATTTAATATTACTTGAATTGACTCAAATTATCTTTATTTAAATCAAATAAAGTTTCAAATAATTAAAGCAATTAAATTATATTCAAAATAATTCAAATCTCATAAACACGATGTAAAATTTGCTATATAGCTAAATACATTATTATTTGTAAGTTGTTTACTTAAAAGGTATATTCGTAGGAAAGATTACTGCTAACTGTTTAAATACCAATACCGAAGTTCTTGAAAGATATTATATGCAAAGAGGACTCAATGGAAAGTCTAGTTATTAAAGAAGAATGGAAACCAAGAAATCCCGTGGTTGTTATCCAACTGTTTATTGGTAAAATCTAATTGAAACCCTCACAGATTCAACCAAGACCGACCGCTTCCACAATGCGTAAAACAGAGTTTAACTAAATATGAATAGTTGAAGCCATTTATCGGGCCTTTGTGAAGAGTGCCCGACTACGAAGAAGATACTTTATTTTGTATACCAAAATTTTAATTTATCGATAACTATACTGTCTTGAAAGATATACTCAAAAATTTACGTGTAAACATTCTTCAAATAAATTTGTAAAGTAAACATGAAATGCAAACTGGGAATGTAAACTTGAAATGTGAAGCATGAAATACTTGTGAAACGTTGTAGAACGTTTTCTTCCTAAAAACATTAAACGAGGTACTACTACTTACTAGATGTCTTTTAAGCAAAAGCAACCTAACGAATCAGTGAATGAACAGGCTTCTCAAATCCACTCAATAAAATTATTGTTCACCGTCCTAGTATCGCAGATTTACTTTTAAACCGTCAAGGTTACACTTTAAAAATAATCTTGATAGAAATACTCAAAATATAAACTTGAAATATCAATTTAAGAAAATAAACTCTTCGTATAATCTTGAAATATTAACTTGACAACTTGACTTGATCTATGAGTTTAAATAAACAAACTTGATAAGTAAACTTAACTTGAAAAATTGACTTCTGATCGTGATAAATTAATTTCAGCAACTTAAAAAGATAACTTGTCGATCGCACAAGCGTGTTTGATTTGCACCCATCTCGAGGCGCTAATTGATGTAGTCGTCAAATTAACGTAGAAAATTAAGTTGATTTAAGTAATATAAAACTTTTTTTTTTTAAACATATAATTGAAGATTTAACTTTAAAATACTATGTGACTAACCAGAAAATAAATTTAAAATGTCTGGTTAAATAACAGGTAAAAATGTTCTTAAAAAAAACTATAAATTAGTTTTTGTTCAAAATGTCCCAAAAACTATTGTTAATATCATAATTAATAATTGAAATTATTGGAGAAAATAACTAAAGAAAGTACTAGATAAATACTTGACAATTAACTGAAAAGTTATCTGGAAGATAAACTGAAAAAATAACTTTAAAATAATTTGAGAGTAACTGAATAAAATACCTATATCTAATAATAAATTCTTGTCCAATTGTTGTACTGTACATATCTAATTTTATCTTCTGTTCTCAATTTTTTTCAATAAGTTTGCCAATAGTTAAGTGAGTACTAAGGAATTGCTTTTTTGTTAAAGTCTATTATGTTTTTGTATTTATAATGAATTGTTTTATTCTTATAAAATGTAACTATTTAAGTTTCATGTACATGTCGGGTAACGTTTCCTTAATTAAATATGTACATTATATTCCTAATAAATTATGTCAGTCAATAAACTAATAAACGCAAATAAACTTTGAAATCGTGCCTCCATTCTACGACGTTTCTAAATCCTGGACACACATGGTCCGTTGATTTTAGACATGGTTCAGTCAAAACATACTTGTGGAACGAGACTCTGAACACACATGGTTCAGTAAGACGACGTTTCTAAATCCTGGACACACATGGTCCGTTGATTTTACGTACTGAAATCTGAACACACATGGTTCAGTCCAAACATACTTGCGGAACGAGACTCTGACACACATGGTTCAGTAAGACGACGTTTCTAAATCCTGGACACACATGGTCCGTTGATTTTACGTACTGAAATCTGAACACACATGGTTTAGTCAAAACATACTTGCGGAACGAGACTCTGAACACACATGGTTCAGTAAGACGACGTTTCTAAATCCTGGACACACATGGTCCGTTGATTTTACGTACTGAAATCTGAACACACATGGTTCAGTCAAAACATACTTGCGGAACGAGACTCTGAACACACATGGTTCAGTATGACGACGTTTCTAAATCCTGGACACACATGGTCCGTTGATTTTACGTACTGAAATCTGAACACACATGGTTCAGTCAAAACTTACTTGCGGAACGAGACTCTGAACACACATGGTTCAGTAAGACGACGTTTCTAAATCCTGGACACACATGGTCCGTTGATTTTACGTACTGAAATCTGAACACACATGGTTCAGTAAGACGACGTTCCTAAATCCTGGACACACATGGTCCTTTCATTTTACGTACTGAAATTCTGAACACACATGGTTCAATCAGAACATAAAATATCCTTCATTATTACTCTGAATCTACTAAATCACAGTTTCGTGAAAATCTAATCACTAGTATACTCAATCTCGAACATGCATGGTTCAGCTACTTATTTTTGTTTAAATAATTCTAGAAATATTTATTATGCGAAGCAATGTAGTAAAACAGCACAAGGGATAACGAGTAAAAATAATTTGGTCAACATGTAGGTACTAAAGTCTCTCGTGAACGCCGTTGATCTTTAAAAATAATAATATGCATGACATAGTTATGCTGATAATAACGATCCTAAACAAAACAATTAAATTTTAAACCCGGATTACATCATTATTAATTTCTTACATAAATAAAGCTCAAATTGACCATAATTAATTGAAACTACCTAATGACTTCATAAGATTCAAAACTTTAAATTTATAATAATAATCCTACACTTGAGCGAGTCTACCTGTTCATCACATCATAGTGTTTTGTGAATTTATCTAATGTTACTGAACAATACTGCACTGCTAGCAATTTCGCAAAATGTTATTACAGAGCAGCCCTGGTCGAACCCTGTCGACGGTGCCTTTTTAATAAATTCTAGTTACAAACTCGATCGAAATGTAAACCCGACCACAACCGAAGCATTAAACTAATCATGATGATATAACCAATTTTTTTTTTATAAAATCAGTGGGTAGACTCACAAATAAAAATATCAAGATAATCACTATGCATTGTTTGCGACATAATTTGCCATCAATGGTAAATGCTCCTGATAAAAATATATATTGCCTATGCACTTGCGTATTGTATGCTGAAAACATCGGAGAGTAGCCCTGATCACGGTGTCAGCAATACTCTGATACGTAGTCAAAATATGATATAATGACTTCATTATGCAATAATATTTCAAATTACATACCTGGGTTCAGCCCCTCTTCTGACATGAAATGAATAGATACCACCAACACTATATTTCACCACTTTTATAGACTTACGAGTATTATAATTTACATCAGGATATTATACGCCTAGAAATATTGAACAACGAAAACTACCGTGCTCAATACGACTTGTCACTTGTCCCGACTGACATCAACTGCCCGTGTTCAATGGATTCTCTCCGAAGTTAGCTCGGTAGGCATCGACATAAAACCGTTTTCAAGGCCATGGCCGCTCGGCCTTCCTCACTCGGAACACGTTATTCACAAACTAGTGTTCCCAACTAAAAATACTGAAGATATCGTTGCCATCTTATAGAAATAATACTAGAAAGTTACAAATATATCAAATTATTTCAATAGATCACGACACGTTTTACCACTTTCGGGTGTGTTTAGCCAAATATGTGAAAGAGGAGCTTCCTTCACTGTCACTTGACAACAAATTCCTTGGCTAAAGGGCGAGATTGTGCATGAATGCATCGCGTGACCTCACCGCGTCGCACACGACAATCGGAGCGACGTTATCGCCCACCGAAATGAACAGGAAACGAGGTATAATATATTCCGTCACAATAAACCTTTTTGATGGGGCTCCCAATGTTTGAGAATTTCATGAATTTGCTGTTTTGTTATTGTAGTTCAAGTACTACTCGAACGAATGAACATGACACCTGGCTGACACGTGACTCGGAACTTGATGCTTCCCCCGCTCCCCGCGCGGCGCCCTCTTATCATTCAACTTATCATCAGTCAACGAATAAATAACGAGGCCCGGTGTCATGTTCATTCGCCCGAGTAGTAGTAAGGAACGTACGTAACGACAAAAACAAGAAAGCACACATAATTGTGTGACCCTGGAAATAAAGAAGGCTCACGATCGGAAGGGTAGAAGCATCCAGTAGGTACCTTACATTATAACGTGAAAGTCAAATCATAGTCAGAGCCGGAAAGTCAATTAGGGCAGTATCCATGTAAACTAGTGAGCTCGTTAGCGCCGTACGTACGTAGGTACAAAGCGTACGCCCAACTCTCCTGACACCGCCTTTTGAATGAGCTAAGACTGCCTAGTTCTCTCCTCAGTTTTGTTTTTCGAATTTTGCTTTTGAGGGAAAATCGAACGTTTTGTTATTTTAAAAAAATAATGCTTTTGCTGTAATATTTCTATAGTTTCAGCAAACAGAAAGTTTGAATAATATTATGCCTATGACTTTAATATGCCTCTCTGGAAAAAAAATGTGCACTTTCAAATACAAATCAGGACTCTATTGAAAATTCATGTTAGCCTTGTCTACTAGATTAGCAAAATAGGTGCAATTTCCCGTACCTAGTAGATAGGCATACTGTAGCGATTAGCTCGAGATTCCTTGCCCTACAATTATCAGGTCGGTCGCTCCATCGACGGCTGACGAGCACGCACGCGAGCGCGTGCCCCTCATGACACGGTAATGGAAAAAAAAACAACATATATGTTGAAAAAAAATTAAAAAGTATTTCTGGTACATAATATAATTTAGTAAACATAGAGTACTTGAATAAGTGTGCGGTATGAGATAAATAGGGATTCAGTTTACGGAGAAATGAGATAAATATGTAGGAATTAGATGTTGTCTATTCTAAAAACCTGTTGTATTGTAGTGTTCCTACATACTCTGTGTACTCACTCAAAATTGTGTGGCATACAAGCCAAACACACGAGACAATCAATTTGCACAATATGAAATATTCATCGCTCCACGGAATACACAGGACCGTGGCTTTGGCGTGCCTCGTACGCGCGCCGATGTGTATGTAGTCATAGTTATTTGAGTTACCTACATGTCAAATTGTATAATAATAAAAGTGAACTTAATGAATGAATAAAGCAACATAATCAATTAGGTATAATAAATGAAAAAGTATTAACGTAATACATTAATCATAAACATCATAAAGTTATTGCTCGATTAGCCACTTTTTAAGTTTCAGTTTAAATTGTCTCCTCAAACTCGCCTCTACGACAATATTTAGGAGACGGTAGGTACCAGTAGCAGTAGCAGTAGCAGTAGCAGTAGCAGTAGGTACAACCGTAGTGCATTGCACTGGTGCTTCATTGTGAGTTCATGGTCATTCATCATTAACAGAGCATTGAACCGATTCTAAATCTATACATATAATACTATCTCTCTGTTTGATCTGTTATCAGTTATCACCTAGAGAACGTCTAGCTCGGTTTCGTCACTTGTTTCATAGAAAAATAAATAATTTACCTTGCCATCAAAATAGTTGTAGCTCTCAAGCTCTACTAACCAGCTACTACATGGTAGGTCAGTTCCCAATTACCTACTACAGTACATTGTAGGTACCTACTAGGTACAGTCGGCTCTGTAATTGTCTTTACACCCAGCTTACGCCGGTTTTCTCCTGTGATTAACCCACTCACACAAACACATCATGTTTGTGTGTGAATAAACTACAGATGTGATTAAACCACATAAAATATACCCTATAATAATAATAATTATAGAGCCGACTGCGTGTACATCAGCTAAAGCGAGACGCTTGATATGTACTATCAAGCGTCTCGCTTTAGCTGATGTACACGCACACTATGGTGCCATGGAAAACTAGCGCTGCAGCATCAACTGTGATGTTGCAGCACCTGCTGAGTGGCGTCCAATTTTGAGTTACCGATTAATTTATAAGTTTTATTTAATTGTCAATGTGTAGTGTTAAGGTAACTCAAAATAAATATTTTTCTATTTCTATTTCTATTTATTTTTCAATCACTTCATTGAAAGACATTTGTCCTTGCCATTTCGATAGAACCACGAACCGTACTCACTCTGTGCTGGAAACGCATCACCTCTGGAAGTGGTCGGCTGGGGATGCTCGATGCTCGTCATCAGTCGGCGCTGACTGCTTTCTAGCTCTACTCACGAGTTGTTTCATGTATTACGGGAACAAAGAAGTAAATTCACTAATACTCTACATTGTGAAAAATAGGTATAATTTTTCTGATTGAAATAAATATTAAAAAATATTACTTATTAGAACTTTATATGTACTTATCCCATAATATCTATTTAAATATAGAGAAAATGTAAAATATTAAATAATTGAGTGATTACTTATCTAGCTTAGGTTTAAATAGCGTTGTGTAAAATGTACCTAACATTTCAATGAAATGAATGAAGTTGAAGAGATCTTTGGAGTAATTTGGAAGAGATTAGCCGCCCACGACACAGGGTATCCTAGTGTGGGGGCTAGTGCGTACCTAAACTGTAAATTACAAATATATTTTTAATTTTCAAATTGGTCAGTAATATGGCTTTCTCCAGATCTATAAGTAAAATGAACTTCAACTTAAATAAAGTTCTAAATTGAATTTATTAATTATAATGGAAATTGGAAATTTAGTGACTAGGTACACTAAAGATTTCCAAGTGTATAATTATCTCATTTGACGAGGTGATAGCGTGTGTCCACATCCATCGCTTGTCTCGCGCCGCGGAAACCAATAAAACTATAACTCGAGTCCTGCACACACCACACTACCGGCTACCGGGACAACGTACACCCTGCATCAGAGATACAACTTTTTGAATCATACATTGGATACTGATTATTATTATTAATTTTCGGCTTTAGTGACACTGCGACCGTACTGTCTATTTTGCTCGTTGGATGCTGATTACCAAAATATCAAATCATACTGAGACTTGATTACGAATACACTAGACTCTAGAGGTTGTTTCTACTATAAATAAAATAGACGTAGTTAATTACTGCTGTTGGAATGAAATCCTTTTCTTTATAAATGCTATTTTTGAGCAGATAAGTAACTACATTTATGAATTTATTCGAGTTGTAATGATAAACTATGCATACATTCTTAAGATCGTTTACTTTGTAAATCTAAACCGAACTAAAGCTTGATTTCATACAATGTAGTTACTTGCAGCCTTAAGCTGCACCCGTGTATTGAATATAATCTATACCCAAGTTTATTTGAACATACATTTATCCAACCATTCCCTCACTCACACATTTGGTCCACGTATTATAATGTGATCAAAAATATGAATTATTAGGCCCTAGGCAAACAGTGCAGGGTGACAGATGGGACAAAAAAGTTTTATCTGTCCCACCGTTGCTGAAAGGGGGTCAGATGGAACTTTTATAATTTCAAAAGTTATTAGGAATAAATTATTTTAACTGTACCCCTATTGGTAACAGGGGGACATATAGAACAATTTATTTCCATCTGTCCTCCTACCATCACATAATAACAAGGCTAGTTGCGCTACTGCTAGTGAGTGTGTACTCGGTGCGGAGGGCGGCGAGTCGTCGACCTCTCCGGTTATTTCCGTCCGCACGGAAACTTATGAATGACACCGCGCGCACGCGGCTTCACTCACCGGGACGTCCGCGCTCGCATCCACTCAATGCCATGCTCGATACATGCATAATATTAGAACGTTTATTAAATTTACCTACATGAAAAAAATTATAAATCGTGTTTCGTAAAAAAATAAGATAGACCAAGTCGCTGAAGAAAATTGATGCCTTGTAGGTAGATCACAGGAGGTCTCGCCGATATTTGAGAGTAAGATGTCATGAAATTAGACTTATAATGCCTGCTTACATTATTTGATAAAGTTATTTTTGATACCTGCGTAGGCTATTTCAACATTTCAACAAAGCAGGACACGCCGACTTGAGTAGTCAAAAGGCCATTCAAATAATTATTCCCTCGTAGCACCTGACGCTAATTTTAATTACTTATCTTAAAATACCTAGTTAGGGTAATATTAACCGAACTTTAAAACGCATAAAATAATTCAACAACAAAACGCTCGCGGAATGATAAGGCAAAGAAGAGAGACACTTTCGACCTTTGCTGACAGAGGAATAGAATAGAATAGAATAGAATACCTATATTTTTATTATAAGAACTAGATGGAGACAATGGAGAGTAGGTATTAGTTTTGCAAAAATGGACGAAAACTCGAAATTCGGAGGAGTGTTGAGGGTCTCGTTACAACTGGCGAGGGACGGACAATGAGCCCCGTTAAGGGGCGGCACGTTCCCCAAACGACGGCTCGGCATCCGCGCTCCCCGACCCTCTGAAGGATGGCCGGTCCGATGTCACGGAGGCCGTATCAATGCGGATCATTGGTTTACTTGCAAAGCCTTGAGTCTCCGCCACAGAACAGCTACATAAATACGAGCAGAGATGGAAGCGTCCAATCAACTAAATATGTATACCCGTACAAACAAACCCCACCCCAGCTATTCAGCGGTAAATAATTGAACTCGCGATAACAAAATAAGGTGTAATATTTACCGAAATAAAAGATTTGAATTTGAATTTGATAACACTCTGTTAAAACACAAATCGCAAATAAATGGATTTGCTAATGTATAAAATATATATGCGTCGGATCGACGATTGATTGATTCCATGTATCGTACCGTACGTGTATAGGCGCCATTACAAACACACGCATCCCGATTTAGTACGGACTTTTAAATAAATAACGGATTGCTTTCATTCCTCGCGTTTACGAGCGGCTCGCCGCGGCCGGGGTGAGCGCCGCCGTTCTCTCAAATCACTCATGTTCAATGTTCTGGCATATTATGTGCTCGTCTGATCATCGATGAACATCATAGTTTTAATCAAACTATCAAGAATATAAATTCTCATCATTGTTAACATTTTATCCCCTTGCAATAAAATATAATGTGTTATTTATAACAAGTTTAACAACGCAGTGTTCTCACGAGCGCGGGGCGCAGATACTAGACTTAACAATAAGTATGTAGGGCACTCGTCGCCCGCCCGCCGCTCTTGACCGAATTCTCACAAAGTTACATTTGAAAACCTACGCTCAATATTTTAGAAACTTTTTTGATGATAACGCGATTGAAAGTATGTTCCGAGTATCAACTTTAATATTAGCTTCGTGTGTGTCAACGTCGGGTATGATAATATTCAGCCGAAAGTTTGGCAATAACGGAGTTGAGCGGGAGGCGAGAGGTAACGTGGAAGTGGTTGGAATTAACCAGTAGCGCAACGTCGTTGAATACTCGACGCGAATCGCAATCTAATTATTATGGAATCTTCTACAATAAACAATCTAACTTTGTGCCTAGGACTCCATGGAATGATTAATTTTTTCCATGCCAACAATAAGTTTCACCACTGACGCAGTGCAACTGGCGATGGCGGAGCGAGGCGGAATGTGCCGAAGACCATGAAAAAGTTCAAGCATATTTCAGCGGCCAACCCTGAACCAGAAATTAACGACTTTCAAACTCAAGTATTTAAAAATCACAGCCTGAGTAATATTGCTCGACCCTGTTATTTCAGAAATCTTATACGAAATACGAAGGAGGAATATCTAATTAATTAGTTATTCCTTGAAGTAAAAATAAATCACGTCAATAAATTATATGTCACGAGTATTATAAATATTTTTCTTACTTATATTAAAATATCAGAATCGAGAACGTCTGAGCTTCTACTCTACGTAATTATCATATTATAAGTGACGAGTGAAATATTACCGGACTACTCACATCTGAAGAAATTCCGTATAAAAATAGAGCTGGTTCTTCCCATGATTATAATTCGACATAAAATATTTTTTTCCAAAATTTGTAGTACGTGCGGGATCCTCCACACAAAAAATGTAGAATGAGTTTGGCTGAAGGAGTGCGGGTAGTCTGAACCGCAAGCTAGGGTCGATAGACCACAGATTACCGCACGCTGGATGTTTCAACTAATTACCACCACACAGCACGCGATATTAAATAACTCCACCTTGATTTGGACCAACAACGTGATGAGGATCCGCCGGCTCGCGGGCTGGTTGATGGCTGGTTCATTTGTATTCAAATGATACGGGCCGTTGGTCGGTCGACTCTCGGCCCACATCATGGTATTTCTCGAAATTTCAGCGAACTATGCACGTCGGACCGCTTTAGCAATTATGTAGGTAAGGTTATTTTGTAACTTTGATGATTGGGTTGTTATAATGGTTAATGGTTATCAGAAACAAATGAGTGTAATACAATATTTATAAGGGAATACTTTTAAATTAAATGAAGCTGTAGAAACCTAAATAGGCATTAGTCTCTGTAAATAGGCTCATTACTACCTATGTCAATTGAATATGAATTCGTAAATTCAAAAGCAAATTGCTATTTTGTACTAATAAAATTGTGAACTCCGAAATAAGGTGAACGTAAGGCGAGACTCACCGATCCTTTCAATATAATTTGATTAGAACTCGCGACAGCTTTGCCGAGAAAATGTCTACGAAAATTAAAACTCAAGACAATTTCCTTTGTAATTCCCTAACGAGCCACATCAGAGGGCCTGAACGAATAAGCATGAACATTACTATAAAACAATGTAATTAGAGTTACAAGTTACCTCCGCCCTTATTACGTCGGAGTATTTGAGGTGTTTTTCTCCATAACGAGTGACCTTGTGAAACCACTGCAGATGGCGCCCAACTAACGGAAATTTCGTTTTGGAGCTACCTACTAGTATTCTAGTATTGTGTATAAATATTAGCATAATAATGTTTTAGCACAAGTTAAGGGGTAAGATTGTTAAATTATAATAATAAATGGGCGCCAAACGTGTCGTACAAACCCAACCCTAAAATTGTACTTACAATTGTTTATATATGAGTACAAAAAAATAATATTCGGTTCAATAAGTCACAAATAAACTCTTAGTCAAACACAATGCAAAGTCAGCAAATTTTATAATAAATTGGCACCTAATGTGCGACTTAGTGCCACGCCACCTTAATAATAAGCCAGTCCCGGGCCTCAGTGATCATAATGAAACCCGAAACAATAGTTATAAATTAAACCGGTACATCTATCATAATTTTAAGCAGCTTAACGGGATGTCGAGTAAGCTGTGGAAATTGCGGCGAGTGAATTAATGAACGGGATCATTGTTTAGGTCGCGCCGCCCGCCCGCGCCGCAACGCCCGCCGCCCGCCGCGCGTCTCGCAATCGTTTCATATTTGTGAAAGGTTGCAAAAATTACACAATACATCGTACCTTTACCAGCAATGAAGCTGTTTCATGCTGAACCGGCGAAATATCCATGTCAAAATTAGGGCGGAAGTATTTAAACTCGTTATTTATTGATTGGGATTCTGTAGAAGAGAGGCGAGATGAAATTCAGATATAGCGAGATCTTTTTTGACGTGACCACGTCTAATAAATCGATGAACGCCGACTGCAAGCACGAAAGCGTTGACGTCATTGTCCCGTTACGCTGATGACGTTGTCACGTTAAACTATCGTCCGTAAACCAACTTTATAGACAACTAATTTTTTTGTTTATTACTTTAGGTATTAGATTTTATATTATTCGGAGTAGTAAATCTAATAAAAACTTATAATATTATACCTAGATTTTAGTAGATAAATCCGGCTCTCATCCGAAGTAAGCTGCTTTTTAGGTCATAACTTTCTTTGTATAAACTCAGCAAATTGTAATTCGCTTTTTCATTTACTTTGAGTAAAACACACTTATTGAGATGAAACTCTGAATTTTCAAAAGATATCCATCGGAGCAGCGGCCGACTTAGCTGCAATTTTATGTGCGCTCTATTATTCAAGAATCGGGCTCTAGTTAGCCGAAGCTAAGAGGTTTTATTTAAGTTTGAGTATGTTGTATAGTGTGCAATCAAGAATACCTGCCTATTTCTTTGTATATACCTCAAATTGTGAGCAACACGATCGTCAAGTGTCGCCTCAGGGGATCTAAATGGGAACTTTTGTATCGGTTCCAGCGAGTGGCCGCGAAGTGTTCAATAGCTCGCCGGCCGGACGCGCCAGCTCAGCTTTGTGACGTGCAACTTTCCGCGTAGCACACATAAGTATGCGCCACAGCGGGCTTTATTACGTTCCGTGATATTCCTTGAAGCTGAGGCGGGAGTTGATGTTTCGTGACTGTTCTACTGCTTCTACCGCAAGCCATTTGTTGAAATGCAACAGAAGAATTGTTTTCCAACTTGGTAAGATTATAAATGAAAAACAGATTACATTATTCTGTTTTAATAATTCTGAACCAACAGATCACAAACAAGTTAACTGCCACCAATCAGTTAGACAAAATTATGATAGCCTTAAATATTGAACAATGAAGACTCTTTCTTTTATTTGTTCAGTACTCTACCGATAATATATAAATAAACAAAGTGGCTTTCATTCGAAAAGTAGCAGGTTCAAGGCTCGCGGGAGCCACATTTCACTGTTAGGCCTTTTCCTCGGCCGCTCGGTGGGTGCTCCTTCTCAGAAACCGCCTGCCTGCCAGGTAATGATCATCGATGGGCATCGCGCGCGCGGGCCGCCTACATCGCTCGGCCCTGCCCGGCCCTGTCCGGCCCTGTCCGGCCCTGTCCGGCCCTGCCCGGCCCTGTCTGGCCCTGCCCGGCCGCGTTTTGCGGAAACATCAAGCATAGATATCTCATAACTCTTCCCTTTTGTGTACTTATTGAAACAATTGCGGGAAACAGGAACCTTTTGATATTTATTTGGTGAAAGGTACGATTACGATCACATTGGGACCAAGGTAGAGGTTGTATGTTGAATTTATCAAACATAAGTAAAACAGAATAATGGAAATCATAAGTATACCAAAACTAAAGTGGTTTGGAATGTAAAGCTAATAATAATAATACACACGACTTTACTTTCTCAAGAGGGCCGTCCATATTTTAAATAGATAACCTACAAACAACTTTACAAATAAATCATGAAATTGAGGAAGGTAAACCTTACCTTTTCAGTTTTGTAAATTATATTGAGGGTCAAGGTCAAGTTTTATCAAATTTAATTTGGACATTTCTGACATGGCAATCTTCTGCCATTCGATAGGTATCATAATTTCAATTTATCCCCCTTGCACAAGACACCCAGCTTCAAATCTATTTAAAACATTGTAGGTATGTAATCATGATTACATGGTTATAAAAATATAATTAATTTTTGAAGGCAAAACTTTTTCGTAAGCCGCTTTGGGCGTTTGAAATTCGGAATGAATTTGAAGCTCAAAGATGTTAAGTCTTGTGCAAGGGGGATACTTATCAATGACGCTGTCCGTACCATGTATTTAGTATTCGTTTGTCCTGCTCAGGGCGCCGCCCGCCGCCGCCGTCGGCGATTGCGCCCGCGGGACCCTGACCAACGACCCACATTAGACGAGTACACTCCTAAAACAATTCCCATTTGAAAGACAAAACATTTCGAGCTAACGGACTACGCTAGGAATTTCTTTTTGACAGAAATTTGATTCCCTTAGTGACTTTTTTTACTTTTTAGTTGATTATTCACTACAATCTTTTTTTATTTCCGACGATCCGCGATTTTGCCAGCAGCATAGTGGTATAGTAAACACATTGTTCTGTAATTTTTTTTGTACATAAATAAAGGAAAAGTATCGTATAGTTCTTTCACATAATTAAAGTTGGTACAAATACCTAATAAGTCTATGATTTGTGACTCATGAATCTCTTCGACCAAGCAGGTCGGAGAGAAGAGGACAAAGTAGCCTTTATTTGTCGTGAGTTGTATTCGTACAAAGAAGTTAAACTTTTTCAAATTTTAAAAGTTCCATCTGTCACCCTGTTGCTGAAAGGAGGACAAATTGAATTATTTGGCCTATCTGTCACCCTAGGCAGACAGAGCAGGGTGACAGATGGGAATAATTCCGAGCGTACTGCACGGACGATGAGCCAGTCTCCTGTGTCATCTACTTTACAACTTTGCCCTATTTCTAGTCAATGAAGCAATATCAGTTTTCCTAGAGGCAGCCCCTCGGCGCGGGGTGGCGGGGGAGAGACTTAATAAATCGAAGAACTAATCTGGTTCCGGAGTTGATCGCCGAATTATCGGGTATTTGTCGATCGTCTCGTGATCCGGGCGAACCGCCGCGCCCGTCGGCGGCTGCACATCTATTATTCCCCGGAGACTGTCTGCGAGGAAAAGCTTTAATAACAATAGGTATTTCTATTGAACGAAATGTAATTAATGTGATGCCCTGCCATTAGTAATGTGTTTGGTTACACTCTGTGAACTCTAACTGAGGCTAGTTGCCTCGGACTCAGACCTCTCGCATCTCCTGCTGTATAATTTTTCTCCTGAACCCTTGAACCAATTTAGATCACCTACAAACTCAAAAAGCTAGGTATTGACAAACAGGGTAAGCGTTCCGAGAGTCGTCAAGCATGGTCTGACGATAGTAAACAAAAAAATTGGTACAAATTATTTTTAAAATATATACATTCAGTGGTACTCAATTACATTTAGGTGCATAATGCATTCAGCACCGTTCAGCTACAGTTCGCGAAGCCCTGAGCTCGCGCCACCGCGGGTTGCCGCCGGTTGTCGCCGGTTGCCGCCGATTGCCGCCGGTGCCGCCGGTGCCGTGAGCTGCTCCGCTGTAAGGCGACGCCATTGTAATAATTACTTATCTGGGACATCGGTTTCCAAAATAATAACACAATAACAGTTTGGCGATGCACCAACTTGCTAATTATTAGACATTAAGGCTTAACTATGGCAGTCGCTACATTGTAATCTGGAACATAGGCCAAAATGCTCAGGTTAAAACAGCGTCAAGGGGTGTTCATAAAAATAAAAAAAAAATATTATAATATTATCTGGTCTTTTATCTTGAAAATATCAGAGAAACATTTATTATATTCGCTTATTTAATATGAATAAAAAAATCTCAAAACAAAGCTGTTTCGGGATGGTTTTTTCGTATATCCTCCTGAACGGCATTATATATATAATTTATTTTTATACCATTCGCTAGGGAAAAAAATATATTTAAAAAGCTCGGTAAGCTTTTTTTGATACAGTATTTTTTCTTGCGACTACGAATTATTTAACGTAATTTTGCAATAAAAGTAGGCGTGCACCGCTCTGGACCTCAGTACCCATCTGACTACGGGACGGGGAGGCCGCGTCGCGCTGGCGCGCACCGCCTCGCGAAACGATCTTACGAAACATGACCGAATAAAGTAATATTCACACCATACATGATGGACAGAACGTCCGTTATAGATAGATTTATTTATGTATGCAAATGAGATGGTTATGGGTTTATTGTCGATACGCGCATGAAACAATATAAATTTTATAAGAAGCTCGGATTTGACTGACTGACAGACAATTTACGATAGTTATTTTTTTTTCAAATCGTTTTATAAACAACAAAGATAAGTTTATAAATACGAAGATAACAAAAATAAAAAAAAATGGGAAAAAAATCAGCTGGATTGAGAACCTCCGCCTTTTTTTGATGTCGGTTGAAATAATAATATTTACTCTTTCATACTTATTACGACAATATTTTATTATGGGGTCGGGGAGTTGCGACTTGGGGGTGGGGTGGGGGGGTGTTGGGGGAAGTTAATATTCTTGATATTATTTTGATATTTCACACAACGCCATCTTGCCCCAAACTAAGCAGAGCTTGTGCTATGAGAACCAGATAACAAATATAATAGGTAGGTACCTATTATATTTTTTTTAACTCACCATAAGTACAATGCATAACATAGAAAACACTCTGACTCAGGACAAACACCGATGTTCACCACACAAATTGTTTGCCCTAAAGCGGGAATCGAACCCGCGGCACCAGCGTGGCAGTCAACCAAACAACCACCAACCAAAGGCGCAACTAGGTAGGTAGGTACTTTAGAAAACTTCTCGAGCAGTTTCAAGTAGGTACCTCTGATTGTGATTGATCTGTGGTTCTTTGTATAGTCCGAGAGCAAAAAGTCCGAGAAAATTGAGATAGGTACGTACGAGACGTGTGCCTTCGATTGCGCGTGGAGCTAAGACAATCTTCGGGGGCGGGTAGCGGGAGGGTGGAACCGGCTTCTTGTTCATCGTAGCGTAGTATTTTATACCTATTATTAGTGTCCTAGTAGATGGTAGTAAGTAGGTACCAGTAAGTAATAATAAATAAATAACAGGCAAGGTTCATAGGTAAGTAGATACCTGGGTGTCCAACTGCCACTTACGTAATAAGTTTTAGTAGGTACCTAATTACCTATTATAGGTACCTACTAGGTAAAGGTTGTTTGCCTTTTCCACCTTTACCTTATCTGTGGGTAGGTACTACCGCAAATACTAATTACTTACAAATATAAGAGTAGGTACACTACCTACATAGGTAGTAGGTTCTAGGTACTTATCCCTAGTTGTGTTCTCCGTTCTACCCGTACCTATTAGGTACACACCTAATAGGTACGGGTCGTATGAAGAACATAATCTGTTTTATTACAAATATAATATAATATTAGGTATATGTTTTATAAATATAATATAATAATAAATCCATCTCTAGCGCGCTGTGATACGGTACATATTAGCTAAGACGCTCGCGGCGCACAGTGGTCCGCCCCCATAGAAGAGGTTGGAAATAGGAGTCAAAGTCGTTATTTAACAAAACGAAGTATGCTATTACAATTGTCCATCAGATAGAAACTATCATTTTTGATGTTTTTTTCGATATTGTACTTATACAGTGAGTAAATGCAAAATAACTGATTTTTTTGTATGGGGAGCGACCTATAATTATAAATATCTTCTTATTTTGGCCCATTTTCGTTCTGAGCTTTTGTACTGATTTCCGAACTATATTAAGCTATATTTTATCCAAAGACACATGGTGCTACTTTTGTGCACTTTTTGAGATATTCTCAAAAATGTGTAAAAATAATAAAAATCGAATACTCCCGAGTGTTTGGAGAACATATAGATAGTTTATTATATATATCTATTGATAAGCAACAAATTATGTTCTATTATTTACTGTGATTGAGATTATAGTTTAGGAGTTAAGGTAATAAAACATTTTTTTTAGTAGGAAGCAACCAATATCTATAAATATCTTTTTATTTTGGCCCATTTTCGTTCTGAGCTTTTGTACTGATTTCCGAACTATTTAAAGCTATATTTTATGCAAAAACTCATGGTGCTACTTTTGTGCACTTTTTGAGATATTCTCAAAAATGTGTAAAAATAATAAAAATCGAATACTCCCGAGTGTTTGGAGAACATATAGATAGTTTATATTATACATCTATTGATAAGCAAGAAATTATGTTCTATTATTTACTGTGATTGGGATTATAGTTTAGGAGTTAGTGTAATAAAACATTTTTTTTAGTAGGAAGCAACCAATATCTATAAATATCTTCTTATTTTGGCCCATTTTTGTTCTGAGCTTGTACTGATTTTCGAACTATATAATGCTTTATTTTCACCAAGGACTTGGTGCTACTATTGTGCACTTCTTGAGATATTCACACAAATATATAATAAAATTAATAAAAATCGAATACTTCGAGTGTTTTAAAATTATTCAAATATATCATTTCAGATGCACATTTTGAATGCTTAATTTACTGCAGAATATAATATGAGGTTTATAACGGGTCCTTAACTAGTAGTCATTAACCTAATAAATGTGTTATAATCGCATGTCTACCAAAATTACTGCAGAATATTTGTCAAAAACTTTAAATACTTACCTACCTACCTATGAAGGTAACTTGTTTATGTTATCAATTGTTGGAAAAGCTTACTTGTTCGAATTACCAAGTAGGTACCTACAGTAAGGCGAAAAATACCCCTGATTAGCCCTCTCGCTCACACCTACGAACATTTTTAAAGATAAAAAAATTACAGAGAAAAAAAAATCTACAGGTACATAAATATACATGAAATCTTGTTTGGAATAAATTTATTTTAATTTAATGTTTGTATTATTATTTTCTAGCGCCTCAAGGTCTTTATTGTTGTTTTTTTCTAATGTTTATCTTTGTAATAATAACCTTTGTATAGGTACATTTGTACTTTGTTCACTTTGTATTTTGTGATCTATTTATTAAGACTATTTAGTTGACTGCAAATTCTAAATTTTCTATAAATCCACTTGCGTCCTACATTTTGTGCACATTTAATTAAAAAAATGTGATTTGAAATACTAATTAAAGTTATAAAGCATAAGTGAAAAAACTAAGACCGAAAAATGGGCCAAAACAAGAAGATATTTATAGGTATACAATATACATAGGTTTCATCCTATTAAAAAAAAAATTACACTGACTCCTAAACTATAATTCCAATCTCAATAAACAATTGAAGTTGCTTTTCTAATCTAAATGTTTTTGAAATACTCGGGAGTATTCGATTTTTATTAATTTTATACATTTTTGAGAATATCTCAAAAAGTGCACAATAGTAGCACCATGCGTCTGTGCATAATATATAGCTTAATATAGTTCGGAAATCTGTACAAAAGCTTAGAACGAAAATGGGCCAAAATAAAAAGATATTTATAGATATTGGTTGCTTCGTACTAAAAAAAATGTTTTATTACACTAACTCCTAAACTATAATCCCAATCACAGTAAATAATAGAACATAATTTGTTGCTTATCAATAGATGTATAATATAAACTATCTATATGTTCTCCAAACACTCGGGAGTATTCGATTTTTATTATTTTTACACATTTTTGAGAATATCTCAAAAAGTGCACAAAAGTAGCACCATGCGTCTTTGCATAAAATATAGCTTTAAATAGTTCGGAAATCAGTACAAAAGCTCAGAACGAAAATGGGCCAAAATAAGAAGATATTTATAGATATTGGTTGCTTACTACTAAAAAAAATGTTTTATTACCTTAACTCCTAAACTATAATCTCAATCACAGTAAATAATAGAACATAATTTGTTGCTTATCAATAGATATATATAATAAACTATCTATATGTTCTCCAAACACTCGGGAGTATTCGATTTTTATTATTTTTACACATTTTTGAGAATATCTCAAAAAGTGCACAAAAGTAGCACCATGTGTCTTTGGATAAAATATAGCTTAATATAGTTCGGAAATCATTACAAAAGCTCAGAACGAAAATGGGCCAAAATAAGAAGATATTTATAATTATAGGTCGCTCCCCATACAAAAAAAAATATTTTGCATTTACTCACTGTATAAGTACAATATCGAAAAAACCATCAAAAATGATAGTTTCTATTTGATGGACAATTGTAATAGCATACTTCGTTTTGTTAAATAACGACTTTGACTCCTATGTCCAACCTCTTCTATGGGGGCGGACCACTGTGCGGCGCGACACTTGTAGGTAAATATAAATAAAGTTTGGTAGTGAGCGAGCTGACACGTTTCTGTATCGAACTTTTGTTGGTATGGATGGATGGATGATACATACCTTACTGAGTACCGTCCGATTAGTGTTTTTTTTTACTAATATGTTCTGTAGTTTATATTATGTAGTTATCTTTGACAAATTATGTAGGTAGGAAAATGCTATGCAATCTCATAATCTGTTTATTTTCTGAATAGTTGTTGAAATGTCGGTAGGCAAGGAGTTGAACGATGTAATTTTTTAGGCCCACAACAGTAAGTACTAAGTGGGCATTCAATAAATATCCTAAATTTATAAAAATATAATATAAATAAAAATTGTATGTAGGTACATTGAAACTTTTCTTACTATTTCTACTCAATCAAATGATTGTCTGAATGTGACCTTACGCAATGGCAAAGCCGCGCGATGTCTGTTTCTGTTAGTCGTCGTGCGCGTGCGGGGTGCGCGGGACAAATCAGAGTGATCCACCCATTTCTGCTGACGTCATAGCAGCCACAGCATTCTTAAATTACATTCGCGCTATAAAATAGCGTTCGCAAGCGATGTAACGTTGTTTGCCGTGATATTAAACTGCAACTAATTGGCTAACTGTACTATATCTATTAGCACTAAGTAGTTAATATGAATGTGGATCTAGGGTGTGTAATAAATAAGACCGCTCTCTAAAACTCAGGGTAGGTAGGCAGGTAGGTAGGTACTGGTAGAGTAGAGCACCCCATAACGGTTGTATACAATAACAACAACCGCAAAATATTTAAGTAACGGAAAAATAAACAATTGTCTAAATAAAGTATGGGACATTTCATACAACGCCATCCAGCCCCAAACCGATAATATTACTTATTCTTTGCCCAAACTAAGTAGAGTTTGTACTATGGTAACCAGATAACTGATAGACAATACTTAAATTCTTTATTTTTTTGTAATTACATACTTAGAATACATAGAAAAACACCCAGACTCAGGACAAACACCGATGTTCATCACACAAATGTTTATGAAGTTTATTTTATGAAGCGGTACATGCATGTTATGTACCTATATAGGTATATGCCTCCGTTTTTAAGTTAAGGCCTTACACTATCCTCATTACCATTACCATTCTCGTCATAATAATTCGCAATTTATAAAATAAGAATCTTACTACTAGTACGCCATTACTAGTCAAGCTGTTGTGACGCGAGCTATTTCGGTGGCGAGAGCTTGTTAGTGGGTAAATGAACACGCTTTGTGTTTCGCTGATGTCGTTCCATTACCGGAGCCCACGCGATCCCCCCCCCCCCCTTACTTACCCCTCGCCCGTGTTGTGTAGGGAAATCAGCTTTTTGTTTGACATTAACTTTGACCCCTAATAACATTTATCTAGAGCTTTATTCAGATCCTAAAATATTCAATCATGATTAGTACTAAAAGCAAAATGGTAATGCTTCCTTAGAAACAGTTTTGTTCAGAACTCTGTCTCGATTTACTGAAGTCTATGCATCGTGCTTCTATGATTTTTGTAAAAAGTTGGCTTTGGCATTACCGTCGCGAGGCACGACTCGCAGGACGGGAGTCCCGGTGAATGACGGCTCAGCCCCGTTCTACTTCAGGTTTATTGAAATGTAGTTTTTAAGTGATTACAAGGTTACATTTTGTTTCGATGAAACCTGAAAATTCTTAAAATTCCCATTTTTTTTTTTTAACTTTGGTTACCATTTATTACTCGCTAGTTACTATGTTAATAGTTATACCAAGTCCTAAAATACCCCTGCAAATAGTAAAACTCTTGCTACCTAGGCCACAGCTAGCTTATTTTGGGAGTTTAAATAAAATTAGTAAGTTTGTAGCTTTTGTTAGCTTATTTGACCTGTAGCCCGCTTCCCGCTCTCACTCGCCCGTGCGCGGCCGGCGGCCACACCGCGCGGTGCGCGTCACAATGACACATCGCGCACATTTGTTACGCGCATTTATCATAAATCATTCGCGATACGCCGCCGATATGTTTCCGATTATATGGTCCGCTCCGAGTTGATGCTACTTCATCGTTGCTTGAGTGATGACTAATACAATGTACCTGCTACGTATGTTCGGGTAGATAGGAGATCCAAACGCATTATCCTCTCCGAAAAGGAACTGTTACTCACTTATCGGGACGCTGATCACGTTTTGAGATAAATTAGTAAATAACATATGTTATTTACTCATTTATCTCACACAGATCACATCTTGCCTACTACCCGTAGTCACTACTCTATGGAATGAAATAGAATAATCGTAAAAAGAAGTTAAATCGTGTCGCTCGTAGTGGCACAGCATAGAAACGTCGTGATCTCGACAAATTGCATCGACAAAGCAACCAGTGCTCGACTCAGCCTTTGTGCTCGCCACAAAGTACGCAATCTTTTAGTGTGCCCTGTCGGCCGCCGTCAGCGCCACGCGGGACAGCGGCCGAGCGATCTGCAGCACCTCAACTTCAGGTCCATGAAACCTAACATAGCTCTGTATGATTTTGCTAGTATTGGCAACATTCAAACATAGAGTATACCTAATTGAAATATGGTTATTCACAACATTCAAGGCAGTCTGATTAACGAACACCTTTTCTTGGCATACTGAAATAATTGGTTGAAATTAAAACAATGACGAAACAGGGATTATTAACTATTCTAAGTTTGAAGAAACATTACTGTTCGAGCAGACACACTGGCAGCGCGGTGTTTGTGGATGGCTCTCGTGCAATCCAGCGGAAATACAACATCGAGTGTTGGTCATTCAATGCACTTGTCTGTATTGGGCCGCCCGCGCCGGCCGCCGCAGCGCTGTTCTGCAACAGCGTTACACAGACAACATTGTTTGGATTCCATTCGAATTTGATCAAATCAAATATCAAGGAAATTCGTGAAGGCTCTCTTAGTTCAGAAGCTTGCTTATTCGTAAAAAGAATAACAATATTAAATATGAATCAAATATGATTAAAAGACAAATTATAAAGATGTTCCTGATGAGAGGACAATGTATGCACATGATATTAATTAAAGGTTAGATAAAAGTTTTTATTTCGTAGAAAATTTCATTGCGAGTTATGCATTCGCAAAGGTCAAATTGTGTATATTTGTGTAATATGTGTAATATGTTTTTGACAATACTGACTGCACTATCGCATTGGGAGTTCATGTAGTTGTAAGCAGATTTCAATAAATACTAAATGCTACCAGACAATCTAAGCGCACAAAAGTTGTGATAAAATCTAATGTCCCAACATTCTGCGGTATTTATTTACTGAAAATCCTGAACACTTTGCACTGTGTGCCATTACAAGAATTAATTAGTTTTTGTTAGAGTTTGAAGTTGGCGAACAAGTTGAAACTAATGTGTCCACGCGCGAGCGCAGCGAAAGTTTCCAGACTCTTGCTTGGAGCTGGCTCTCTTTCCTGTTTCTCACTTGGTTTTGATAAAATCCGTTTTACAATTTTTTTTTGTATATCACCTAAATTACTCTACACTCTTCATTTTTCCATCATATAAGTGACGCAAAAAAGGCGCGTTCCTGATATTCAAAATCACGTTCGACTATGACCTAAATCATGCTGCAAGAACTTTTAATTTCATAATCTAAATTCCATTAGATCCATAGCTATATATAAGTAGATACGAGTATACATATACAGTAAAGAAATGTTTAAATTGCTCCAGCTGTTTGCACTAGCGGTCAGTGTCTGCGTGTAACGTTGCCGTGCCCGTTTTGTTTTGTTCAACATTGTTTTTGGCGCTGTTACTATTTGTTTCCGCACAAACAATCTTGTGACTAGCTTTCTAGGTAGTGGACCTCTACAATTGCAGCCTGCACGAAGCCCGAATGGCCGAGTCTCGTAATAGAATTCCCAATGTGTAGTTTAAGCGCCGGGTCGCAGGAGCAGTCGGGGCATCCAAGCAGTCGTGATTAATGTCCGATCGGAATCGGCCAGTGGAATGGAGCCGTTCAGGGACGACGACACAGTGCCTCTCTTACGGTAGGGAAGGGTCACAAGATTAGTGATGTATCGTTTAATCATACCGTCATTCTTGTGTAAGCCAGTCAAATTCAGGGTTAAAACTTATGGTAAATAAGACAACATGTAAGCAAATGTAATAAGCAATGCTGCTATAATTTGTAAGTCTTTATATTAAAAAAGATAAAATTTTTAAGTCATAGCTCCGGTAGCAGCTAGTCAATCCTATCAAATTGATGAAATCCGGTTCGCTTGGAGATATCCTTGCCTAGTTGCATTCTATAATAATACTAGATGCGTGCAATATTCCTATTGTGGTTGCTGTGGCATTCGCTTGTCACATAAATAACGTTCGACGGATCGCACGTCGGATGCTACGGAAGTCCGTAGAGTCGCGTAGCGGCGTAGCAGGGTCGTAGCGGCGTAGCAGGGTCGTAGCGGCGTAGCAGGCTCATAGCGGCGTCGTAGACTCGTAGCGCGCTTGTAGCCGGGCTCGTAGCACAGCGCAGTAATGATTTTTTTACTTTCTTTTTTCTGGTTACAATTATTGCATTCCGTTGAAAAATTCATTTTAAGTGGCATGTTTTTCATACTAATGTAATATATGGTATTTAATGCTGGAATATTTTAATTTATCAACTTTACGTTGATAAATATATTTTACAAAAAAAAGTCGTTGTAAAAAACTCAGTCATCTACATTAATCATGTATATTAAGATCTCCAATTCATTTATCAAAACTTGAAGGAAGAGTATGAGTCCAGGGGGGATGGGACCTTCTATGTATTATGTGTATGTATTTACAAAAAAAGTATATATAAGTATTCTATCAGTTATCTGGTTCACATAGTACACGCTCTGCTTAGTTTGAGGATGGATGGCGCGATACAAGAACGTTATCGAATAGTGAGTATTTCTGCAAGTAGAGCGGTGTGATGTGTATTCATTACGGAAGCATGGCCGTATCTCTCGGCGTCGCAGGGGGCGGACTTCTCTACTTGGACGCAATTACTTACAAGAACGCTGAACACAGGATTATGCTCCATTTACTAACTAGGAACATACGACGTAAGATTCTTTTGAAAACATCTCAGCGATCCTGTGCTGCTATAGTAAGATATTAAGCTTGGTTCTACATGCTCAATTTGAAAAGAGTAACTTATCTCTGTTAAGTATAAAAAAATACTAGTACAATTTTTTTTACCAAATCTTTATAAGTAGGTATATAGTATAACTTAGTTATCTTCGTCTCCTTTGCCTAGAAAATATTTACAGAGAAAGAAAAACACCGAGTCACACTCTGGATAAGCTATTTTTGTGGGCTTGTCTGTGTAGGTTCTAGATTATCTGAAGATTACCTGTAGATTTATAAGGTTTGCTAAACATTCCTAACAAAACCATTTCCAAACATTATTATTTCCTAACAAAACTTTTTTTGATATAAATTGATAGATTTAACATTGAACTTATGAATTTTCATTAGCTTTACATTTACTTTGATAAAACGTTCGAAGGGATACGGTTAAAGTAAAAAAAATACATATTTTCTGTACGTCAAAATATGCGAAACCAAATCCTATTCCGTTTCAGCTGAATATTTTTTTGTGAAATCTCTGCAGTCATCGTAATTGGCTGAAATAAAACGCGCCATTTGCATAAAGCTCCATTCGCGTACAGCTTCCTGATGGGGGATCCCCGATGCTGCGAGAGAAGCATGTAACGTACATAGATATCGGCAATTGCGTAAATTAGATTATTGAATAATTATACGAGTCCTTTTAACCATCGCGTCCCATACCTAGTCTGTAAGTATAGCATCATAAATAACAATAATTATAATGTTCCCACTACCGGGAATCAGGCAGTGGACTCAGGCCTACTCTCAGCTAAGAGAGCGAGTGCATAAGTATGTCTGGTCAATCTTTACTTGCTTATTAGAAATCATTGATCGTCGGTCGTGAGAAATAAACACCGTTTTGTTTCTAGTTAAAAAAATATATATTAAAATTTTCACGTAATTTTCCTGTCAAAATACTCAACGAGTGAAAAAGTTTATTTTCAATCGAGTTGTAATACTAATAAAGCTGTTCTCTTCGTTTTCTAGGAAACAGACTTGTTTTAATTTGTCTCGCGTGTCAAGAAGATCCGAGAAGAACAAACGTATTATTACGATTGATGGTAGATTGCCGCGCAGATGGCCATGGTCTACCAGGTTATACAGTGGTGCGGCGACATCGCGCGCTCGTGCGAGTACGCGATTTGCACGCAATAGGTACTCTACTTACTATTGGTTATAATGCGTACTTCACACTCGTTACTTTTTCTTGTTTGTCTTTGAAATATGATGATGAATATAATTTTTTCCTTGAGATTCAAACCAGAACAAATAGGTAGGTAGGTAGGTACCTAATTGTTGTAAATATGATAAAAATGTAATTAGCTGGGTGTTGTTAATGTGTTTCCTTTGTAAGTGGGTAGGGACTTAGATACCGAATTATGTTTCTTCTGATTAGGCATGGAAAGTATACCGAGTAACATGTTATTTGTCATGGTAAAAACTGATCACACATAACACTTGTTACATTCTGAGACCAAGTCTGTTACAAAATCACTGGTGATATCCGCGCCTCGGCAGGCGATTTTGCATGCTGTGATGTCATAATACTTGTCTCCATTCACAACTTCATTCGTATCGTATATAACAATAACAGACAGTCAGTAGTGTACTGACTGAGAGGGAGTGATTGCATCATATGTGAATTATTTTACCACATTGTGACATTATCACACTAATGAAAAAATCACCGGTGAACTGTTGCAAAATGAAATCATATCGCCATGTAACAATGAAATAGAAGTAGCAATCATTTTCATGCTTACTTTAGTTTGAGGCTAGTTATATTAATTACATTTTATTTACTACTAGTTGACACCCGCAACTTCATTTGCGTTGCAAATTAACAAAATTCCATTCTTAGTACGCGCCTACACTTCTTGACGAACATACCTAATTTCCAGCATCTACGTTAATGGTTTGGCCTGTGCGATGTCTGTCAGTCAGTCAGTCAGTCAGCCAGGAGCTAAGCCTTTTATTTATATTGATTTACAACTACATAGTTAGTTATATTCACCTGTTATATCCATATATAAGTCATTATTTTCGTTTCATGCATTTCAATGACCAAAAGGTGGACACTGGAGATATTTTAGCAACTCAAAGGCTATCTACTTTAAAGTACCAAACTATTAATCTATACAAGTAAATAATACAAAATAACTTTGATTGACTCGAATACGCAATTTATATCGTATGAGCAAAACAGCTCTTTTATGGCGTCTCCCATTTTGTTTGCTGAAATTATTCAGAAAATCCAGAGCGTTGTTATTTTATGAGTATTGCAATGACGAGCCACGCTTTTTTCCTTCACGTTAACATTTAGTTGAAGATTGACGCGCATAAACGGTTCGTCTGATTTAGCAAAACATTGTTTTTACAAGTAGGTAGCAAAAAGGATAAGGCTTTACGGGGCGTGACCATTTAGTGCGACCGAGTGAGAGGAAGATCACACGTACCGAGTACTCGGCCGAGACAGTGCTCTCGACCGAGTACTCGGTACGTATAAACATAGCGCTGAGTGCTCGGCTGAGCGAGTGATGTAAGCTTTCACTGTCTCGGCCGAGTAACATTTTACTGTCTCGGCCGAGTACTCGGTACTTGTGATCTAAGCAGGGATGAGCAGAGCGAGTTAACCAAAATATTATGTCAGAAGAATGCTCGCTGCTCGCTGCACAGGCACACACCCGTCTACTGAGCACAGTGCATCAAACCTTCAACAGTGGCCACATACCAGAACCTATCAAATCCGAACAGCGACCGCCACAACCCCCGCACGCGTCGCGTGACTGCGCCCATTAAGGACGGCCGCCGCCGCGCCGCGTCGTGGGGCGAATGTCGACTCTATATCTCCACGGAATAAGCGGCCGTCGATCTAAATGGAGTATCAATCAATGTAGTGTAGTGCAATAAACATTCTCCTCATTCACGTCGATTAGACTAGAGGACGTGGTGTCCGAGTGGATGAGGCCCTTGCCTTGCGATCTGATGGTCGCGGGTTCGAATCCCGGTGGCAGTCATACGTAAATGGGTTTTTTCGGTCGTAAAAATCTATATATGCATCCCACGTTCTCGCAACGGTGAAGTAAAACATCGTGAGGAAACCGGAATGTCAAAGGACAGAAAAAAAAATGTTCTGTGGCATGTGACATCCACCAATCCGCATTGGGTCCGCGTGGTGGATTAAGTCCTATTCGCTCTCCTGCCGAGAGTAGGCCTGAGTCCCAGCAGTGGGAACATTATAGGCTGATTATGCTACGTCGTCGATTAAACCAAACTCATCAGATTCAAGGCTATGAAAACGAAAGCATTAAATTCTCATGAATATTCATGATTATCCAGACGCGTCGCATGTTACATTACAACATTACGAGACCTATCAAATTATGAATTCTATAGCAAAATACACGATGTCGATGAGTGCGGGGCGTGGGGCGTGGGGTGTGGGGCGTGGGGTGCGGGGTGTGGGGTTTGGGGGTTATAGGGGCACGTCGCGCGGAGATCAGGTAACGGCCGCTAAGGTAGATCACTTGTCCAAGATGTGGACGTACCTAATTATAATGTAATAAAAATAATTATTTAAAAACCTACAGTTGTTACATTTATAAGTGCAGTATGAACAAATTTTGTCTAGAGCAGCCTTTTCCAAAGTGGGCGATAACGCCCAAATCTCCTTCAAAATTCATTTTGATACCCTACTCGATGTACTCGATGGGTTTGGTAAACAAAAAATTATTAACGACTTACTATTTAGCACCAAAAATCCACCATTTTGGCAAAAAAATTTAAACCCATCTACGAAGATCGAGACGAATCAAAGGATACCTTAACTGTCAAAATCCATCCAGCCGTTCGGAAGATACGAGGTAACCCAGAAATTTACATACATACATACGTACAAGATACCCCGAAAAACATAACCCTTCCTTGGTAGTCGGGTAATAAAAAGGTACCTAGTCCAGAATATAAGTTTAAAGGATACTAATACATAACACAAGAGTCCTCGCTGTGAACCAAGACCTGTTTCAGTACAGCCGAGCGCCATTATGGTGTTTCTTAACAAATTGGCAGTAAATTATAATAACAGTAACACTTACATTAGCATCCACATTACAAGTAACGGCGTAAGTAGCGGCGTGGTGTTTAGTGCAGATAAGCGAAGAACGAGTGACCGAATAAATTGAAACATGGGTGTCGCCTATTGCGTTACTTAAGTACAACCTACCCACTATCATTATTTACTTACCTACCTCATTTGCAAAAAAATGTAAGGATTGATGTGCAGTGTGAACACTTGTTCACTTGCTTGATTGGCCAAATCCGAAAGTATAGCAAAGAGATATACCTATGCTCACAAGAGTCTAGGGGCCGATTTTAACAAAAACTTCTGTTTAACAACCATTGATACGGATCCTGTTTGCGTGAGCAAAAATGAAATTTGGTATCCGTTTGCAACGATTCCCATTCTTTGGGCTTAGTTTACAGTTATCAAAATCTATTGGCGTAGGTAGAGTTGTTAGCTGGCCTTAATGCTCATAGAAGGATTTCACTCATTCATTTTGCTCAAGTTGGCCGACACTCATGAGACAGAGTAGCATGGGTAGCCAGTATCGATATGAAGATGGATGTCACTAATTCAGTAATCTAGGTAATGATGTTGAACGACTTCGTTCAATGATTAATTATTTGGAGGTGATGTCGAACCGAACCTGAGGAATGCCTCGGTTTGTACCGATATGTAAAATAACAGTACCTCAATGGTATGTTTTTGTAAGTAGAGCAATCTCGTAATATATTCTAGACTAGCTTTTACCGTTCAGTAGCGTATTTCACATTATTTCAGTTACAAGAGAAAAGAAAACATATTAGGATTCGTATAGCTTGCTTGCTAGATTTAGATCCTTGAAACTCCTTAAAATACACTCTCTGAAGATGCGGGTGTTTGTAATAGTATATCTGGGAGCCCGGCAGGGCTCCCACCAAGTCGAGCAAAAAAGTGTGAAAAAAGTTCATCTTAATTTTGTCTGACTGACTGACTGACTGACCGATCATCAAAAGTCTAAGGCACTTCTAGCAGACATAGAAGCTTCAAATATAGAAGCTTCAAATTAAGAATGCAATTAGTGTTTAGTGTATAAATCAAGAAAGAACTAAAATATTTTGTAATATCCGTCCAGATTTCAAGATACACCAACTGCATAAATAACTTTGTAATCCCATATAAATGTATGGGATTACAAAGTTACATTTGCAATTAATGAATTAGCGTACCTGTATATGTATAATTTAATGGAATAATAGGTGTAGATCATCATCATCATCATCATCAACCTATACCGTAAAAGAAAAAGAGGAAGACTACCTACAAAAAGAAATGAGATGCCATCAAAAACAATTTTGTAAAAATTGTAAAAACAACTTGTATCAAGTCTCGCTTTCTACCGTAAAAAAATCTGAGATCCATGTAACACCAAGCCGGTTACTTTATTAATTCCCTACTTAGTAATTACGTAATTAGCTAACCTAACAACATCTTATAGTGACCATTATGAATATTAAAAATCTTTTATGTTTTAAATAAAATAGATTGACTTGGCAATCGTACTAATCAATCTTATTTCATATAATAATTGTATTATTGCATAAAACACAATGTATCTCACAAGTAATAGTGTAAAGTCTCTCGTGCTGCTTCCATCGAATCATCGAATCGCCACGCTGAAGCCGCATACAATTCTCCCCACCAAAGTTTGTCGAAGTTTTGCTGAAACTTTGCCTTTAGGATTCTTTAGATTCTGTTAGGCAAATGTTGAATTTACATACTTGGCTTTCCGCGAGGGCAACTTTAAGAATGTTTCAATTCATGTTAAAAAGACTGTATTAAAGTTTGTGTGAAATATGATTTGCACTACAATGGCACTCTGACAACGAATAGTACTCTACATTTTCGTAGATAAGACAGAGTATCTTCACAGCTCGCGGCTATACAAGTCACGGACAATAGCGATCTTCCTATTGTCAAAGTATCCTCCACGTGGGAATGTGGGAATGTAAATGTGAACCGGCCTCTCTGGCGTGGGCATACCATTATACCATATATATGTGTATACCATTCTGCGTTCGGCATAATATTTTTCTAATGCGCTCTAAAGCATTCGAACGAAGCTGGTCTTGCCATGGTTGTACACGTAATACAAAATTTAAATAATACTGACGAAATAATTTCAATGTTTTATGTAGTTTCTTGAAATTGCATGATACATCACAGGAGGCTGCTTACGTGAATGCATAAAATAAATTTTGAAGATAAAAAAATATGATCATTGGAAGTTGTGTAGTGTGCATAGCCTTTGCACTAAAGGTGTCATAGATTACCATGTAACACTGTCATAGCGTATGTAGTTATTATCTATCCGAGCATTGAACAATACACTCGTGTCAATACCTGAAGATGTTTCATTATACAAGACTCCCTGAAAACCCTGAGAACCACCACACTTCAGTGGTACTTTTCTCACTTACTTCCAAGTCAAATTTGTTTCTTTTGGATTCTACTGGAGCAATTAGTAGTTCCAGAACGATAAATGACTAAATAATTGAGTCTTATTGAAAGAACTGTGGAGAGTGGAAGAGCTTCGGATTGTGAGGGTCCCGAGATCCCAAATCAACTTAGTAAACGCTTGGTTATTTTTAAATTCCTTACCATTTGGAAAACTATTGAGGTACTTGCCTATAGTGTCACTCCGTCACCTTACAAACTCTGGCATGGCCGTTCCTATTTAGCTAGGTATATATACCTACTATTTGTATTTGTTCACTCACAGATACCTCAACATAATTATAAAATTTTGTTTATTTTTCAAGGAGTCTGTCGTGCATTTGCAAAAAGATAATTGAATCTCGGGAGTGTTTGCCACTTTTCAATAAACCTACTTTCAGGAGGCGACGAATAACGAAAATAAGGTGCCTAGATCATCAGCCAGCTTGTAAGCTGATAGCGAGTCAGATTATACTTACATATTAAAAGTTATCTCCCTCCATCTCGGGTTTTTCGAGGAGATTCTGTGAGCTAATTAAAACAATTTCCTGGCGTTTCTTACTTCGGGAAACATTGGAAACATCGTGAAGTAAATAACCAACTATACCAAACTCTCGTATTGGTAAAGTTCCCGATCGATGTTCATAATTGAATGTCAGAAAACTACTCTGTAGTGTAGTTTATCGCGTCCATAACGCTTGTTCGGTTTAGTGCTCCATGAATATTTAGTCCGTGATTACTCGCACCCTCCGTGGATGCCCGTCACCGTCACCCGCGCCCGTGTCGCTCACTATCTATAGTGGACCTCTGAGAGACTTCCTCTCACATCCATTTTGATTAATTCAATGAATGCTTTTTTTTCATTTAGATTTTATACTTTTTTTAAGTTAGTAGGGTTAATTTTAAAACACGTATAAAATTCATAATTCGTGATTCATTTCGTGACATCATTTCGTTGTGCTCGTAGGCACTTCTTAAAGTAAATAAATAAATACTAAATAAATACATTTTATTAGATTCTACTCGCAAAAACGAGAACATCGATTATAATAAACATACAGTGAGGTTCATTCGTACAAACGACGTATTCTTCTATTTGGGTCGTCAGTCGTCACACGCGGCTCCGGGCCCGTTCGCCGCTCTTCATATATCGCTCATTTTTTTTTTATTATTCATAATAAAGTGGTAATAAACGTCGGATATAAGGGAATTTCACAAAAATCTGCAATTGTTATTTCATTATTACGGTGTAGTCGATTGATTACCTATTACAAAATGGGTAAGCAAGTACTAAGTAAGTAAGTCGCAAGTAAGTAAGTATACTTATGTATGTATGCGGGTGTCCCTCAAGGAGGTGTTCTTTCACCTCTCCTGTTTTCTCTCTTTATTAACACTCTTGTTTCTGTTATTCATCACTCGTCTTATCAAATTAATTGGTTAAAACTCTTCCTATGTAACCTGTTTTTGAAATAAATATTTTGTATTTGTATTTGTATTTGTATCACCTTTACGCTGATGACGTACAACTTTATCAGAGCTTTGTACCTGACGCTATCAATCGCGAACCTTACTGAAGATCTTAGTTTTGTATACGACTGGACCCAAAGATTTGGCTTACTAATCAACCCCTCTAAAACGCAGGTTATTATTATTGGCAACCGTCCCCAGATCGCTCAAAACGAGCACTCTCCCGCCGGTTCAATACAATAATTATCCTCTTGAGTATTGTAAGGAGGTTAAAAACTTAGGTTTGTACATCACACACAATCTTTCATGGGACTGCCATATTGCACAAATAAGTAAAAGAATGTATGGCACCATGCATTCTCTCAAAAGGATGCAAAACTTCTTGCCACAATCCACGAGGATCACACTGGTAAATGCGTTACTATTGCCTATCTTAGACTATGCTGACGTGTGCTATCCTGATGCGACGGAAGAGCAGCTAAACAGGCTGGAGCGCCTATTGAATCTTTGCATTCGATACATCTATGGCCTCCGGAAGTTTGACCATATCTCTGCTTTTCGTCAGCAGCTGCAGTGGCTCGATATCCGTGCTCGTCGGGATACGCACATCTTATCCCTTCTTTACTCTGTACTTCACAATCCTCTGTCTCCTCCCAACCTGAAGGAACGTTTCTCTCTTTTCTCTACTTCTAATCGTCCCATGCGCTCTTCTCAACATCTCCTACTCAGTTATCCCCTTCACAATGTGAGATCGTACTCAGATTCCTTCACGATAACCGCTATCAGACTGTGGAACAGCATTCCGTCTGCTCTTCGCGACGCTGTCTCTGTAAATGTCTTCAAATCCAAAATTTATAAACATTTTCTCGATAAAAATGCTTTGAGCTAATCATCTCCATGAACTATTTTCTATTTTTATTTTATTTAGATCAACTTTTTAAGTAGATACTTTATATTTATTTATTTATATATATATATATATATATATATATATATATATATATATATATATATATATATATATAGTATTATATATATATATATTTATGTATATTACATAATTTATAATATTTGTGTAGGATAATAATCATTCCTTAATGAAATCTGTTCTTCGTGCACTACCCACGCAACTGTTCACAATACACAAAGGTTTAGCTGGAAGATAATGCTACATAGCATTAAGTTCGCCTTTGTACTATTTGTTAAGTGCAATAAAGTATTTTCTATCTATCTATGTATAAGTATTTTGATATCACCAGCGATGATGGCCGATAAACCATTTTCGAACAAAAGCTTCAGGCTTTAATAATTTGTTCAACATTTTTAATCTGATTAGGAGGGTTTTAGATAATAACGAATACTAATTACATACAGCATTTACATTTTACTTTGATAAAAATGTAAATCTGGCATTTAATAACAAAGAACCAGATTTAATTGCCTTTGTAATCATTTTCCTGGGTCCAAGTTCCTTTGGGAAAAGATCAAGGATATTTTACTTTGTGTTTGAAAGTCATGATTAAATTACATTTATTTAACTGCTTAACTTAAATAAAAATCCGACGAATGAGTGAAACGGCTTTTTTAGTTTAGTATTTAAAAAATACTTTTCAAACTTTACAACGTATTGTGGTTGGTCAATGAAATCAATATTTGAGTTTATTCCCACTTCGCATGTTGAAACACATTCCTCCGGGGCGAGGGTGAGGTGGGGCGGGGGGCGCCCAACTCAAATAATAAAAAAGTTGCTTTGGTCGTTACAATGTTTGGACCACAAAGTGGCAGCGAACACGTAAGCTACGTAAGTTCTGTCTCGGGACGAATGTTGTGTTATTTAACTGTATCTTATGAATGTGTGTACCTACCACAAAACCACACAGTGGTAAATAAAAGATTTGAAATTATAAGAATATTTCACTATCTAATAGTATTTCTAAATTATATTTTATTCGTATTATTTTATGACTAGCTAGACTATCATACCTGCCTTATTTACACAATTGTTTTCTACAAGTTCTGAACGACTCGAGATTTTGTATAATTTCGTTACTCAAATGCCCGGCATGCGGCATGAGTGCGAGTACGATTAGCTATTGTAATAGGTATCTACAATGTATAACGACACAAAACCCTCGAGCCGCTCGGCGCTCTTATGGTAATGGAGGACGGTCTAAATGAAATAATTCACCCGGATAACATTGTTGCGTTAGATAATTTCATATTACAATACAACAAAGGTCGACATCACAATTTACCGCTAAAATTAGTCCACAAATTGCGGACAAACACGACGACGTGGAAAACGGCGCCCCAGCCTCCTCTGTGGATAAATGGCTCGCCGGCATCGGCAGGGACGCGCGACCGCCCCGACGCGATACACCTCAGCACCTCACGGCGATTAAACACTCATTGTTGCAAACGTATGTACAGTCAGCTGCAGAGACATGTATACACTCCAAAGCTTTCACATTTATATTGCTCTTACTTTTGCGAAAAAAAGTGCACGCAAGCATTATCAAATTAATGTAGTCATCTTACTTGTTAGAATTCGTGTCAGAAGAAGGATGTCTTAGCAAAATTAAGCGTATAATATAAATGTGAAAGCTTGAGAGTGTATCTCGACACACGATAGTGTGTCCAGCCACGGTCAGGCCCAGCGAACTGGCGGGTAGCACTGTGTGTGAGTTTACACGAACCATTTGGAGCCACTTTTGACCTTGTCATAGCTAAAGAACTAATCAATATCAACACACCAAATTTGGTTTATGTATTGAAAGTCCAGAGTTAATGAAGTACCTCAAATTTCATAAACACAGCTTAAACAGTTATTTAGATATTAACGTTCAAAAATCGTCATTTTTATCACTGATTGACTGACATATAGACGTAAAACCTAACCCACTTCCAGATGACCTAGACAGTTCAAATTTGGTATCCAGCTAGGTAATTGTGTAATTGTGAAAAAATCAGAAAACAGTAAATATATATGATTTGATTTTTTTTCAAATTATTCGATTTTATGAGGTAAATTTAGCGCCTTGCAAATTATGAGAGCAATTGCCTTGCAAACTTTTGCAGGATATTTCCATTTTCATGATGAAAGGTTGTTTTTATCGTTTTATGTACTTACTTTAATATCAATAATTTAAAAACTATTTACAAAAGCCCAGATGAACGCAAGCTAGTGGAAATGCAAATTGTCGGAAAACACTTTAATCTCCCGGCACATATGTACTTACTACCTACAAAGGCAGGTACCCACACCTTATTTACGCTATTTAGGTAGGTATGGTACTTAACTTATTGTACTTTTACCTACCTACATACATTTATAGGCGATGATGGTGGTGTGTAAGTGAGAAAAACAAATAGGTAGGTAACTATTATAATTATAGTAGGTACCTAACATATATACCTTTCAATAGTAATAAATTTATTTACAAAAAGTAATGATATCTGAACAAAACACATATAATATGTGAAAATAAAAGCCACGATCGAGAAGTCGTTTTCCCCGAAAAAAGACTTCAGATCTACATATATGGCTAGCCAAGGTCTACGTTATAAATAAAGTAATACGTTCTTATAAATAAATTTACGAATGTCTATAGTCGACATTGGCAAGCCATATATGTAGATCTGAAGTCTTTTTTCGGGGAAAACGACTTCTCGATCGTGGCTTTTATTTTCACATATTATATGTGTTTTGTTCAGATACATGTCTCTGCAGCTGACTGAACATTTAAGCCCGGGATACACTAGGGGACATTTCGTCCAGCAACACGACGCGCAACACTCAATTTACGTGACGCTGCAACGTTGCATAGTGTAGTGTCCCGCAACATGCCCCACAACATTGTACGAGACGCGGGGCATGTTGCTTGCTCTCGCCTCGAGAGCGAGCGCACGTGTCCCGCATCAGTGTCGCGCCATTTGTCACCGAGTGTAGTCGCGTCGCGTACGCAACGTGCCTGTCAATAATGTCCTCGGGCGACATTTCTATAAACACTGACTAGTATGGCCTGCAAAATGTGCCGCGACATTGGTCTCGTGACATTCACGTAGTTGTCGAACAACATGTTCCGCAACATGTCGCTCCGTTTGTCCCCTAGTGTATTCTAGGCTTTACTATGCAGGGCCCGGGCGCCATGCGCCAGGGTGCGACTATCAAACTGTGACCTTTTTCCAACGAAAAATAAATCACGCTCATAGCATATCTCCTACTATGATTGAAACCTAAGCAGTTATTTTAAATAAATAATGAAATTTTCGTACTTATTTAGTATGTGTATCTTATTTGGTATGTGTATCGTGACACGCATAACGTTTTAACTGACTTTAGGTGCTGACCCCAAATCTCAATAACTGCCTCTGAAATAAATCCAACACAAACTGGCCTCATTGATGGTCAGAAAACTTGGGGCTCTATTCAGTTTCAGGGCTTAGTATTCAATATGGATGTAAGGCTCCCTCGGAGCGGATCGAAAAGGGTGGCCGAATTAGTGTCGTGCCAGATTACATCTGAGCCGGGCCCCGATCAGGGCCTTACAAAATGAAAAGACCGACTAGCGGAATGGAACGCATCGACAAACCTGATTGTATTATACATAAATTATTATCTGCCTTACAATGTAACAATAAGCTATCTGTAAGAACTTCCTGTTTGGAATACTTACGTATATGTTCATAATGTAGTGTTTATATTTACAAAATTATAATCCAATAAATAATTTGGTTGTGTCATCTTTAAATAATTTGTTATCTAATAAATGTTTTGCTTAAATCAGTCGCTGGTGCCGCTAGCGTACCTACGCAATTCTACCATTATTTTATGCTATGATCTGCCGATAAATGAACACCCCGAAAGATAGCTAACAATACCTACATAAAGTACTCCACTCCCTACGTAGATAACTTTTATGCACTGAGTTCTTATATGCGGTAAAGTTAAATATTCAGTGGAAGTACATAATGTTGAAGTACATATTGTTGAATTTATTTTATTTGCAAAAATAAATCTGTAAACAGAGAGAGAAATGGGCCTGTTTCTGACTTCCTATGGAAGAATGGTCGTGTTGGCAGTCTATGGTTTAGCACGAAGCAAGTATTCTGTATAGTAGTATACAAGTTCTTTGGCACGAAGTTGTTGAATCTAATAATAATAATCAATAATCATTTATTTAGTAAATACAATATTTACACGTCACTGATGGTAATTAAATATAGAGTACCTATATTCAGTACAATAAATATACAGTTGTCTGTCATGATCGACTTAAATAGAAGTTATTACAATGAAATAGAAAACAATAAAAAATAGATTACAGTTATATACTAGCTATGAACTCTTCATAGCTATAGAAAGTTTTATCAGTGAGCCAGCGCTTTAATCTAAATTTAAAGGACACCATACTATTTGCATCTGTGACAGAGTTTGGCAAGGAATCTAACTTCATATAGAAAAGCTATCATCATTTTTATTGATTGAAAGTCTATCACTTTACTTCTTTACGAGCCGAGCTAGGATTCGGAAGAAGCATGTCTTATAAAAGGATTAATATATTTAAAATCCTTAACCAAGTCGTTTCAATTCTTCTACTACCCCATAATATTCGATAGATAATTTTTCACTTAGCTATGTATCTACAAAAAATGCAAGCACCTTATAAAATGCAGTTAACATTATTTTTGGCCGACATCCCGCGGCCTCCATTGCCAAGTGTACGCCGCCGGGTCCGCCCGCGGCCGCCCGCCCGGTTGGACGGCGAGTTTCAGTCTGATTCGATTATAAAATCTGCTGCGCTTTGAAAAATCGCAGATAACGCGATCGCGCTGCGGGAATTTCAATTGAACCCGCTCGCGCTCGTGCACTTTCGTTATTTAATGGAAGCCCGGTAGAGCCGACTCCTTTAGAATTTGTCATATTACTTGCAGGATGTCACGTTAGCTCTATATTTCTGGGTAGAATGTGGCATGCCGGCGACGTCCATGCGTCTGCAGGCGACACCAATAAATCCGCTCGCAGCGACTCCGCTGCCGCCGCCGCCCGTCCTGACACCGTGGTGCCGCGCTGCCGCCCAGATCGAATATTAGATTTATCTTTGTCGGAAAAAAAATCGACCATAATCCAATTAACTTTCAGATCTTAATAGCAGCTATGCGATTTATGTGCTTGTAAGCTCGGTTCATCCCATTTCCGAGACATTTCCCGGGCACCGGCGGAGACATCCACAAATATCGGAGAAGGCATCTACTCCAAGGTAAGTGCACTGACCTTGGAGTGGATGCCTGGTATCAGTTCCAGGGCCGAGCCGGAATGCGTGAATATTTTCATTTTCAAACTGATGCGTGGACCTCGAAGACTGGATGGAGAAAAACATGATGATTACTCTTTCACAGAGCTTTGTAACAACCAGTGTAATCAAGTGGCTCTTGACTTTTCCTTTAGAATTTATGCTAGATTAGGTAGGTCAAGATGTGGCACTTTTGTGTGATTTGTGTGAAAATTTCATCAATTACCTACGAATATAAAGTAAATTATTTATACGCTAAGCTAAATTATCGCAAAGTTTTCAATCAAATAAACCGCTCGTGGAACCCCCGATTGTGTTCAATATCGAGTGTTGGACACTGTTGATGTTTGCCAACTACAGCGACTCAGATTACCTGAAACTGGCAAGATCCACGCAGCCCCCGAGCGGCCACCACTTCAAAGCTCCGCAGGTACATCTATTCGCCACGCTCGCTCCCGCCGTGCGCCCCCTCCCGCTACCCTGACGCCACTCGTTAACACTAAACGATGCAATAGTTCTAAGATAATCCTTTCATCGCACATAGAAATGAAGAATAGAATAGGATAGAAATGAAAAGCACAAATTACTAAACTGTCTGCCAGAATATTTTTCCGAGTCACAAGATCGTTGGAGTCGGGGCCTGATCTAGTGGAGTCAGGTCGGGGCGATGCAAAGAAAGAAAACCTTACACAACCTAAAAGACAGGTTGTGTTGTCGAGAGCCCGTGCGATCGCTCGCCAAGGCCGGTTAAATAATAGACGATGTGCTGTTGTGCCATTCCGACCCTCGAGGGCCCTCGGCGGCTCTCCTCGGCCCGCGACGGCAAATACCATTAGTGGAGCCATGACCCGTCTCCGCCATTTCGGTTCAAGATCCCAGGCAATATTTGGGTCCGCAAAGATGTTTGACGAGCTCTTTAACGGTATGCTTAACATAGCTGCGTTAAACATTATATGTTATATGATAATACGTACGTGTATCTATTGACTTTCTTATTGTCTTGGTTTGATTTCATAATTGAAGTTACTAAGATAGTTGTAGGTATTTTTGGCTCCTGCTATCAATGGATACCGTTTGCGTTCCCGCTAGGTTCACAGATCAATTAATTCGTATACCATAAGTACCTACCCGCCGACAGAGGGGTAACCGCTAATTGTCACCTAGGCCGTCTTGAGGTATCTGAGCCGGAGTCAGATGAACCCTCGTTCACCGGAGGATCACAGGCAGGATCCTCGACGCGACATCCCTCGACAATTTGCACTCACCAAATAGTCTATTTGATCCGACACAAAGCAGGCATGCGAGCAAGAGTTAGTAATGTTAGACACATCACATTCACCAACTTAATCAAAACCCGATACCTATGTATATACTTAACCTTATTAGACGGAGCATTTAAATACTTGCTACCTTATGCCTCGCATATTATACGCATAATTCAACAGAAACTGGTAGTCATCTTCAAGTATTCGGAGTATAGAGAATTAAAACTCATTTGTTACTCAGTAGCATATCGTGGAGGCGTAGCTAAGACGAGATGAGGCGATAGCTGAACGTGAACGCCTGAATGCTTTGCTGCCACATACCGCGTGCACGGTGCGTAGCCTGACGTTTGTCTTGAAATATTTCGCGATCGCTATTGGCTATCGCTCATAAAATCTCTACGTTTTAAATAATTAATCAATGACTTTGTAAATATGTGAAATTGATACAATTTATTGTCTGTGCCCAAGATTCCAATAATATACGAGTATTTAAGTATTTTTAGTACACAATTGGGAGTAGGGACATTCATTTTACAATATTTTCAGACCGATAATGTATGATAATAGCAGATAGTTTCTTGAAGCGAGGCAGCTCTATACTAGCTCAGGTTAGAGACAGTAACCTGTTTGTTTCTAGAATATAGAACAGGTAACTTTAGGTCCTTTATGTGTAGGTACTTTGGGTGTCCACAGTGTACAGTGGTCGTTTACAGGAGCCGCGATGAGCCCAATCGCTATATTTAATCTATCCAATCGTTAATTTCAATTACCTATATTATTATAATAAATATTTATGAAATCAGCGCTGCGCCCCCGACCCCGCTGCGCTCACCCTGCTGGTCGCGCCGCTACAGAAGAGATGTCGTACTCGGCTCCATCGGTGCAGGACTGCATGGCGCAGCAGTGCCCATGCATTATTCCCAAACGTTCGAGCACATCCGTTTATTTTGACATAAAACAATTCCAACGGTGCCGTGCCGTTCGGATTCGGGCTGTAATCGAGCGTGAAATTGTCGCATCGCCAGTTCGCCAATCGGACGTGCCACCTTCGCTCCTCGGCGGCAGATGCGACCGGCGAACCGGCTGCCGGGCGACACGGCTGCCGCTCGCGATGTCATGTGGACTCCTCGACTACAGGCCGTTTGATTCGGTTGTTCTTTGCACGAGGAAATTTGCGAATGGATTAAGCCATTCGGGACTTTCACAAAGTTTGTCGTCGACGAAGCGAGCGCGTAGAATATGTGTCATGTCATGTGCAGCCTATGCGGCCAAGCCCGAGCCGCTGCACGCTGACCCATCAAACTTCACAATTCGAGATTTGGTCTGGCGGGTGCAAGACCCGGCCGCACTTTATGACGCAGGGCTTATTCGTGTTCTAACTTCCTTCTCCGTTATTTGATCACAGTGCAGTGCAGGAGGGAACTCCGGCAAATTAAATCACATTAGTCACATTACTTGGATCTACCGTACCGCTTTATGCTTTTCATTAGATAACAGGAAAATATACAAATGCAAAGCGTCAAAGTCGCATTTTGTAGCGGCTATCGGATTGATGCGTGGCGGCGCGCCATCGCAGCAGTATGCGGCATAGCGTTCGTCAGCGAAGCGGCGCGCGGCGGCGGCGGGTGGCACGACGGACGACACCACCTGTTGTTCTGATTCACCATCACTGACCCCTCGCGAACTTGCCTATTGTCACCCAATTTTGTTCTCCCTACTCTCGTTTCACGCCATGCTTCAACTCCAAGCGGCCCATACTCCCTTTCCATAAGTTTGCCACTAAACATTACTTCCCAGAATTTGATCCAAATAAGCTACACGCTAGATCTACATATATCTGTGAGCTACACTCTATGATGCGATTTTTTTCAAAATCAACTGGTTTGATTCAGGGTCAGGGCTAGTTTTAGTTTATATAAAAATCGTCTCCATGAGTTCATTGAGCGTTTTCGATATTACACATACCTATTTTAGGATTTGGCCATCCAATCCGAGTTAAAACAATAATTCTGTATACCCAGTGAACATCATAACTCATAGTCGGTGCATGACAGACCGCACGTTGGTAAATGGTCAGTACACAACACACTGTTCAAATTGATGGGAATCTGTGGCTCGAGCTGCCAGCTCAACCTGTGGCTAAACTAGAATGTAGAGAACTTTATAATTATTATTAGTTTGTGAAACATTTAAGAGTACGGTTGTGTTCGTTGACTCAGAGCACGGACGCGTACCTTTCATAGCTCCAATGGATTAAATAAGATAAGTTCTTAGTTATATTAATAGAGGTTGTGTATATCTTAGTGGGTACTCTGTGATAGAGGCAAACAAACTTGACCTAGACCAATCGATGCCCCGACATGAAATTCTTAAACAGTTACTCGAATGTCACACTACTTAAGTATTCCCTTTCAATATGACCCATAAAATTTAAAATAATATTATCGGAGCGTATAAAGTCGTTAGGGTTTATATTTGGAGGGCGGCAAATCGAATCGGGGCGGGCGGTACTCATCCATCTATTTTAAATAATACGCAGTAAAATACCACTAAGTATTTTGATAACAACTTTGTGTAAATAGTACCTAACTAATATCAACAAATTATATAAATATATTTAGTAATAAATCCGCTTAATTTCAAAGTTTAAAGATACGACACGTGTTTCGCCTCTACACGAGGCATCATCACGTGGTGTGGACTCGCCGAAGTCCGAAACGTTTATTATTATTTAATCGTTTAGCGGATTTATTACTAAATATATTTATATAATTTGTTGATATTTATGGATTTCCGCAAAGTAACGCCTGAATCAATCAATTACCTAACAAATAATATTTGTACAATAACTAAAATTTTGGTTAAACATTTATACATTATAACATAGTAGAGTATGACGAAATTTCACTACTTTTATCTGTTTCTATACATTTAAAACTATTTTGAGCCCATCAGAACTAACATTATTTACGGACATCAGAAGATCGTCTCAACCTCCCCACAGCATTGTATACATCATATACTGTAGGCTGGTGTAGTGGCACCTGGCTCCGCAGCCAGCTCACGCTAAGCCAGCAGCCAGTACGCTACGGACAAAGGTTACACTATTTTGTATTTTTTATTCAGTATAAATAAAAAAAGATATATACCTATATTGAAGTGTTATTAACACCTAAACAAAATAAAATACCGTTCGGGTACCATACTTTGCTAGTAATAAACCAACCTTAAGGCTAGGGTTTCGGGAAAAGAGCCGAAACTCACATTTTTCTCAACTATTTTGTCCAAATAAAATCCTTGTAGGTTACTTTTATGTGGAACGTAAACGTAACGTAGCTATGGCGATGTCCGTGATACCCTTGTTGTTGTAACTGCGCACATTTCGGACAAGTTCATAAACTTCCAAGAATGGTGTTTGGTTCTTGGAAGTTTTTTTAAAACTACATAAAGTGTATTTAGTATATATTATATATTTAGTATATAGTGTTATTCTTTGAAAAAAAATGTAACGTCTTAGAACCGTACCTCGACGTTTCCAAATATCTCTTTGGGAACAACAAACATAAAAAACAAACTAATTATTGCCAAAAACTCCAGGTTCATAAATTGAATGGTACCCATTTGACCGATATATTTGCTGGTCGTCGGCTAAGGCGCGGCGCGGCGGCTCGGCGGTAGCTCGGCGGTGGCTCGGCACACTGCAGGTAGAGTGGCCTGCAGAGCGCCCGCGGCTCCAAGGACCCATCAAATATGCAAACCCGCGAGCCCGGCCCCCGTCCCGCACCCTCGCACACTCCGCACACCCCTGCTACTCATTCACATTCGTGGAAATTTTATCAGCCAAATTAGGCTCATCCTAGCTCTACATTTTGGAGCGGACACGTTACAATGATTTTTGTGTTCAGCATTTTAGGTGTACCAAATAATAATAATAAATCTTTATTACAAAAACCAGCTTAAATAATACATTTATTATTGAATAACCAAATCGTGCAAAATATAACAAAATAGCGCTTGTCTTCTTGAACATGCAGCCTGAGTACTTATCCGACTTAGTTGCTAAAATAAAAGTCTTGTCTTTGAACAAAATGCAACCAAGGTACCAGGGTAGGCTAGCAATGAAACACTGAAAGATGCTTTACAGGTTTATTACTGAGTACATAGAGAGGGGGTTGGTTACAGTACAACACAACGACCATCCACTTTAACTAAAACGTAACGATAGCGCGAGTTAACTGACAAGTGCTGCCATCTAGTTATGTAACTGGAGTTTAAGGTTTAACATACCGCCCACCAAGAACAATATTGACACTTTCTCATTATTGTTCTTCAATCTATGCATTACACAAAATACAAAACAAAATCCTTCTAACAATAAACAAATTAACATACCGAAATTTAATACATTTAACAGTGTAGTAAATCTTATTGTAAAATTAAGATATATCTAGAATGTAGCTAATCAATTTTTTTAATTTAGCGAACAATTAAAAACTGTCTGACAATTCAGCCTAAGTGCACTTTATGCTCTGCACTAGATTTACAGCGCATCGCAGCTTTATGCGCTTGTATGTCTTCGGGGTCCGGCTCGTACGCCGATTCTTCTGCCGACTCACCAGAGTCTTCTGATAAAATGGAGGACATTAACTTTTCCCTACTAGCAGTTTTGGGATGTAACAATGTATGGTGATGACGTTTACAAACTCTACACTTTACTGAGCTTTTACACAACTTGGCCGAATGATTTGCTTCTAAGCATTTAAAACAGATCCCGTTTTTTAGCACCCAGTCTCGACGAGAGTCCCTGTCAAAAGCTTGAAATTGTTTACATAAATACAATTTGTGGTTCTCAGAACAAAATGGACAGTCTATATTTTGATCAGTATAATGCATTGACTTAAACGGTTTATGACCTTTATTTGTTGATTTTTGGCCAATAAACTCTAAAGCGCGAAATCGGTTGGTTATAAATTTACTAAATTGATCGAATGTCGGCAAAGTTTTTTCGGAAATGGTATTAGTCACGTGTAACTCCCATTGTTTACGAGACTCTTCATCTAACTTTAAGCTAATCATGTGAATCACTAAAATGTCCCATGAGGATACATCTACTTCTAAATTTATCATTGCTTTTAAACAGTCTGTCGTCGTGTCGATTAGCTCTTTCAAACCCTGTGCAGATTCTACAGTCTGGCATCTCTGGCCAAGCAATCTATTCAGTATACTGTTTGACAAATACTGTTTGTTGCTATACCTGTCTTCCAACAATTTCCAACTTTTGCTATAATTGACCGCGGCTATTGGGATTTGCCTGAGTAACTGTTCAGCTTCGTCCACCAAATATCCTTTTAGGTAATGCATTTTTGTTACCTCATCTAAGTTTACATTATTGTGGACAAGTGATACAAATAAATCTCGAAATGTTGTCCATTCCGTATATTTTCCCGAGAATTTCGGAATCACAATCTTTGGCAATGCAATTTGCGGTGTATTTGTGGTTACTGCCACAGATTCAAAAGATTTAAGAACCGTCTTTAGCTCCGTTTTATAATCGATATAAACCTCTTCAACCACATCGTACACATCCGCTTTAAAATATTCCTGCTCTCTTAAGTCCTTTCCATATGTTTCTAATAGCTTTCTATGACCTGTTACAAAATTGTCCCATAATTTTTCCAAATTTTCTAATCGCACTTGACAATAAACTTCGGTGATTTTATCTTTGGGTGTCTTAGTAAATTTGTTTCTAGCTTGAATTAAGTTACGGTGGCTATCTAATTGTAATATAATTTTCTTCTCCATCTTTTAAGCACCTACCTAGTTTCAATAAATTTGAATAATAAAGACTAACAACAAACACGAAAAAGTAAAAATTAAGTCTTAAGAAATTTTATAAGTTAAAAATATTTATACAAAAAATCTAAGTGTTTGGAAACAGTTTACATCGAATAAAAAATTGGGCATAGGTTCCCCGTCTGAACCAAAATTGTAAAATTATTCTAAGTCCTTAAACTAACATGCATTAAAACTAATAAGTCCAATTCTTGAATTTCCAATTAAGCCAAAGTACTCACAGTTGTCCAAGATTCACTTAGCAAACCACACTTCACTAGTCTTCGATCGCACTCGTCACATGCGATCTCCAGCCTGCGCGTCCAGTGCACGCTCCTCCGCCCTTACTCTCGCTCGTTACTGGTCTCCCGGCTCCGTCTGTAGACCTCCGGCGCGCGTTACCGGCAGTTCTACTTGGTGACGTCACCAGTATCCAGGCTCCGACTCAACAAGTAGGGGGGCCTCCGCCTCCGTCCGCACCCGAGTAGCGATCCACTACTCCTTCAGGCGCGGGGTAGTGGTTCTACACTAGAGAACCACTTACAAAAATCCTGCCTTCCTGGTAACCGACTATCCGGCTCGAAGGACCATGAACAAAATGCAACCAAGGTACCAGGGTAGGCTAGCAATGAAACACTGAAAGATGCTTTACAGGTTTATTACTGAGTACATAGAGAGGGGGTTGGTTACAGTACAACACAACGACCATCCACTTTAACTAAAACGTAACGATAGCGCGAGTTAACTGACAAGTGCTGCCATCTAGTTATGTAACTGGAGTTTAAGGTTTAACAGTCTTTTCCCCACAAGTCCTGATAAATCTGTGTTAGACACTTAACTTCCTATTAAGAGTTAGAATTATGTAAAATATTTTTTTTGTTAATTGTCGCCTCCTGCGAATGGGCGGTCTACCTAGCCGGTTCGGTTTGTAGATAAGTATAATTGGTTTTTCTATAGTCGTCCAGCTATTTTTGAAATTTTGTTCGTGAAAACAAAGTAGGTAAACATAATATCATAATATTATGAACTTAAGAATTTGTTAGAAAACGGCATCACATTTACCATGAGCGAGCATGTGAACATATCTCACGACATGAAATCGTGGTGAGACGATGGGTAGGTGGTTACCTGAATATGTATACGTTATGTAGCCTCGGCAAGGAGGCGTAGAGTCGGCCGAGCATTCAGGCAAGTGCACCGATGTTTGTTATGTACATATTATTTGCTCGCAACGACCAGACTCGCAAACACCGCTCGCGAGCAGGCTCTCTGGGAGGAGCTAACAAGCCTCAGTTGCCTCACCGATACTATTATTAAGTACTCTTTCAGAAAACACTATGATGCATATCTAATCTACTTGACCAGTATGCAACTCTAATAAGTAAATAGACACGTTTACGATCGATGCGAACGAAAACAATTCAAAACTAGGTTTTTAAGACTAAGATCTAGGAGCAGTACTAAATCACAATTACTGCTCCTAGATCTGTGCTACTACTGTTAGAGTACACGTCAACGCAAAATAAAAACACATTGAAACCAATATTAAAGTATGAAATGTTTGGAGTTTACTTACGAACTATTCTGTACGTGTTCGCGAGTGGCGCAGCGCAGCCCGGTGACCCGCTTCTCAGTCGCCGCCGCGAGCCGTATCTTATCGGGATCTTTGCTGCCATCCTCGCACGGCGCGGCACGGCGTGGCGGCAGCGTCTTGCATAAACCATGAGACCATGAGGGTCGGAGGCACCACAAGGCTATGTTGTGGCCCGTCAGGTGACTGATCGCGATTCAATTAGCTATCGTAGGACTACCATCTCACTATTTTTCATTTTCATACTTTCAAAATTATACACTAGTACCTTGATTCTTATAAAACCCCACGTGTATGAAAACAAAATAAGCAAATATAGTTCGGGCTCTACTGTAATGCCATAGAAGATCAATACTATACTACGAGGTAATGCTTCAAATGTAGGCTTCGTCGTAGTCTGGTACAAACATGGAGTCTGAATTAACTTCGGCCTCAGAATCACACGCAAATACATATAAAGAAGAAAGTTTGTGAGGATTGAGAGTTGGACTATTGCTATGGTGCTCTAGGTTTTAATATAATAAATGGAAACGACTGCATAGCGCGCGGAACCGAACAATTTTACTTAGAGTAGAGCAATAGCTAAGATAAAGAAATAAAAAATAATAAAAATAAATGTTTTATTGTCACAAAATAATAGGTACAAGTTTGACAAAGTCTAAAAAACTTTAGTAAGGATCGTACCTACCACCGTGGACTCTGTTCCCTGCACTAGGTCTTAAAAGCCTGTAATAATTTTACTTATTAATAAAACATACCTACTTGTTATGAAAGTAAACAATGTGGATTGTCGCTGACCGGCCGCGACGGCCGCTTCTTCAGCATTGGTCTGTAACCGCAGAACAAACAACTTGATTCGTTCAAACCGCGAAAGCGTCCAAAATACTTTTTAATGTGTACCTTCCTACTTACACATTATTTATACCTACTATTGATGGTCGCTTAAAAGTACAAATTTATAGGTAAGACCGTTTCATGCCAAATTGGGTGGATGCCCGGAAACTCGGGCAGTGCGCGTCAAGTCCTCCGCCGCCGCCACCCGGCTTCCGGCGCGCGCGGTGTGGTGCGGCAGGCGAGCTCGTCGCGCGGCCACGCGGTGATAAAACATGGAATAATTCCTTCAAAGAAACTCGGCTGGAATCTCAAACCAAAAACACGAATGAACTTCGCGCGTTGTCCGTCCTACTCGGGACTTCCCCAAACTCGGTCACTGTCTATGGTAATAATTAAGAGTCGACCTTATTGTGTACGAGATTGGGTTGGTTTTGCTGTGTCAACGTCAGGACTCTTATGACGTTTAGTGTATGAAACGCAGATTTCGTCACGCGCCCCCTGGATGATTTATCCGTAAGGTGCAATGCAAAAAATTGTCATTAGTTTGATACTGTATTTAATGTAAAATAAATCTCCACAAATAAAATCTAATGGTTCTTTACTCATCATTACCATCATTAGTAGATTCTTTTTACAAATTACTCGACTACGGCGAAGCAAAAGGAGGGTTATGATTTGTACGTTCATCTGTTCTCTCATATCTTCCAAACTACTTATCATAATTTGACAAATGAAGTATCGTTAGAAGCGTCTCGTTTGTCCTCTGCTAATAGACTATGTGACGTTTCACCAAAATTTGCATTCCACTGCTGGACGTAAACCTCTTTAAATGTGCGCCAATGCGCCCTGTCTTTGGCTTGCCGCATCCTGCATTTTGCATAACGCCATCCCCATAAAAATCAGGTAGGTAGTTACCTACTTAACATTATTCGAGTCATCAAGTGTTGCGTAGAAAAAATACATACATTCACATGGCTACATTCGGCATAGCACCGTCCCCATAGAAAATGTATAGGAATAACTTTCATCAAAAAAACATGAATATAGGCGATTAAAAGAGGAAATTACAAATAAAACCTTATCCCAACACTCTTGTGATGTAAATCGGACCGACTGACACACCATGTTACGGCACAAAAGCTTACCCGCTCCCGTTCTAATTGCAAAATTGAATCGTAATCTACTTCCGAGAACCGGAGTGGCGTGTGATCGACGCTCGCCCGCGCCTCACGATCGGCTCACGTCGCGGTTGCCGTAGCCCCGCGCCCGAGCCGCACGCCATCGGCGCGACATGCGGCATCGTGAACCCTATGCCGGACTAGAGCGGCACACACATAGACATAGGGGGTAAGAGGCATATAGGTATACCTAGCACTCGCCAAACGCTTATCGTAGGCATCGTAGCTAATAGGTTTATGGCTCACATGATGATAGTCGCGGCGCTCTATGACTACTTCTCTGACATAGATGTAGATCTATATCTGTGGGCTTCTCTCTGTTATCGCATTGTTACGACAAACGACAACATTATCGCTGAATAATACGTGTCGTTCAGTGTGCGGCTTCATTGAATCCTTGTAACGAGGCGGGCGACGTCGCTCGCGCCGCAGCAACTTTCTCAAATTGAAAGATCAAAGTTGTGTAACGGAGTGCGTAGCTGGTAGCGAGTAGTTAGGTTTTGTTTATGCGAGGAGATGGGGAAGCGAATGGAAGCTGGGAGACGCACGTAGCGAGATTAAGGCGTTAATGGGTTCGGCGCGTAAAGTTGGCTCGTTCCTCCCGCAACGAGCGCACGTCATCGCCAAATTAAAAATGTGCCGCTATTCCTTCGCACGGCTGGCGGCGGCGGAGGCGGCGGCGGCGGCGCGGCCGTAAGCTACATTAACCTGTTCGAACTTACATAAGTACTGAGTTGGCTTAGATTATCATACTCGCTCAGTATTTTCCCGACGAACGCCGACGGGCCGAGTAATGTTCCCGTCTACATAAAGTGGGTTCAGACTTCAGATAAATTACTTCACAAGCTATTTAATATAATAACACAAGTAGGTATGTACTCATCATCCATAATTTCTTATTAGATAAACTTTCTACACGAAACTGAGGAATTTTCGATTTATATAAATCCATTTGGTAGGAACGCTCTAAGGGCCTGGACAATCGGGAATAGGCCGATCGAACGAGCTCAATTTTAAGAACTCTGAACTTTAAAAATTCGCATAAATTTCAGTTGTTGCAAAATCGCATAAATTGTTTCACAAGTGCTTTTCTTATGTAAAATGTCATTAAATATTCCCATTCTAACATGGGAGGGAAGGCAAGTCATTGATTAGCTCGATAGCGCGGTGTGAGCGGGGCGGCGGGCGGGTGGCCCCGCTGGGAACCAGTGCGCGCCAAGCTGCCGCTTCCGCCAGCATGCTCCGGCCGGAGCACTGATGCACGCGACGTGCACCATTCACCCCAGTCAGTATGGTGTGTTGTACCAGGCACAGCACTTGCTACCAAAGTTGTGCAAACTGCAAAGCCAACAAAACTATTCAGAGATTTCATTCCGCAAATCACTTTTTATTTTTTTATGTGTAGTACTAAGGTAACTCAAAATAAAATATTTTTCTATTCTATTGTATCGCAAATTGACCATATGGACCAATATTTGCGATACAAAGATGTTCTGAAAAGACATATGAAACGATGTTGAAACTGCGTGAGAGGCCAAAGTAGCTCAACGTCCCGAATGGAGACGACTTCGAAACTGAGCGTGTCGGTCGTGATGATCTCGAGATGAGCTGAACGCTAGACCACAAGTGGCAAGAATTTATAATTACCTACGTCGGCGGTGCTTTGACATGCCCAAAGTGCTCTCGTACTTTCAGGCACAAAATCGGCTACCTACGCTAGTCATGAAGGAATCAGAGGGCAGATCAACGAAGCCCAACTATTTCTCGGAAGTAAATATGCCTGTCCAGAATATACATACAGTCGCCGTGGCCGAAATCGGTCAGGAGACATCATTCTATTCTAAATCGTGCGATCGTACGATTTAGAAGTTAGAAGTAGATATCCCTGAGATACAGGAAGGTAGGTAGGTATAGGTAGTAGTAGATATACCTTGAATACTCTACCTACCTACATTCTGGTTTTAAATCTAGCAATTATAGAATACCAGAGTACTCTACCTGAGTACTCTGGTTACGTAACTCACCTACCTACCTTCTTCATTTTTCCTCATTAACTATTCGCAATAAGTATCGTAAATAGAAACGTTAGGAAGGAAGGGTTTCGTCTACTACCAGCATGGAGCCTGTCATCGCTCGGTAGTCGGCACGCCGGCGCCGCCACCGGCAGCACGCGGTGCAGGCGGATGCGGTCACGGCGAGGGCGCGGGGGAGGCTGCAGGCACAGACTATAAATCCATTTGCGGCCGTCTACGTAGTGACAGCAACGCCAACAAGAAGACAGCTCTCTGCAGCGCTGCAGCGGCTTCACCGAGCCATTGCGCGCCGACGATGCAAAAATAAGGATGCTCAAAGCAAAGCAATGAAGAGTTACACTCGTCAGAACTACTGCAACAGGTGGTTGTAATAATGGACCGGAGCCAGCTATGTCCATCAAAAGAGCGTCTACAAATAGTTCCGCTAATAGCCTGCCCATAAAATATGATGTGTCTGGGAATGGAGGGATGGAGTGGTGGAGACAAGACGCTTGGCGTCGCCTGGAAGGCGGCGTGCGTGGCGCTCCGGCCAGCACGCATGATTGATAGCGTCGCGGCGCGCGTAGTTCGTCCGATCGGACCCACCGCGGATAAATCACGTGTGATAAACTGAATGAGCAAATGTGGTTGAAGGGGCTCAAATCCGCAGTAATCTGTCGGAGGGCGAGGGGCGCGGGGAGCACGGGGGCCGCGCACCGAGCACGCCACTTGACGGGCTTCCCGCCACAACGCAATGTGACAAGCCACTCCGGGCATGGAGCTGCTAGTTGGCTTAGAAAATAGGAACTTCACGACGGAAGCAGATAGACGACGCAAATGCGATGTAGGGAATTTCGCAGAGGGATAAGGTCACATGGCAAAGATGGTTAGGCAAGTTATTGAGGACCCAACACGTAACAAAAGTATAAGACATCGCGTTTTCAATGAGACTTTCCTTGAACACCAACCAAACTTCGAACATTTTGGTGCTCGTAAATTTCTGTTTTTGTGTCTTTTGTTTTTAGTTATTTTCCCTTCCACAATCCTTACCTATACCAAAGAATAAATAATATTATTACCTATACCTTCCATCCCTTCGTAAAATTAAATATCTCTTGTTCAAAACCAAATATTGTTTATAATTTTGTCTGTGATCATACTGATCATGTTGCTCTATTACAAAAACCTCATAAGCTCACATTCACGGAGAATCTCGACACACGACAGTGTGTCCAGCCACGGTCAGGCCCAGCGAACTGGCGAGTAGCACTGTGTGTAAGTTTACACGAACCATTTGGAGCCACTTTTGACTTTGTCATAGCTAAAAACTAATCAATATAAACACACCAAATTTGGTTTATGTATTGAAAGTCCAGAGTTAATGAAGTACCTCAAATTTCATAAACACAGCTTAAACGGTTATTTAGATATTAACGTTAAAAAATCGTCATTTTTATCACTGATTGACTGACATATAGACGTAAAACCTAACCCACTTCCAGATGACCTAGAAAGTTCAAATTTGGCATCCAGCTAGGTAATTGTGTGTATGTATACAAACGAAAAAGTCAGAAAACCGTAAATTTATAAGATTTGTTTTTTTTTTCAAATTTTTCGATTTTATGAGGTAAATTTAGCGCCTTGCAAATTATGAGAGCAATTGCCTTGCAAATTTTTGCAGGATATTTCCATTTCCATGATGAAAGGTTGTTTTTATCGTTTTATGATGAACGCAAGCTAGTGGAAGTGCAAATTGTCGGAAATGAATTGTACTTACTACCTACAAAGGCAGGTACCCACACCTTATTTACGCTATTTAGGTAGGTTAGGTACTTAACTTATTGTACTTTTACCTACCTACATACATTTAGAGGCGACGATAGTGGTGTAATAGTAATAGTAATAGTAATATTTATTCGGACATAATATGTTTACAAAAGAGTGAATCCACAGGTCCCGAACTAGCAGAAAGCTGTATTTCAGGAGCCTGAGTCTTCTCCTGTTTATTACAATTTGGGTTATGTCTATTACAAAGGGAAATAATTTAAATCAATTTTTAAATTAAACTTAGGTTAGAAAATTTACTTAATTTTAAACAATACAATTTAAATATATTCGAGAGAAAAAAAATAAATATAATAGACAGATGACCTCAGAAATAATTCAGTATAAAATATAACAATAGTGTTGAGTGTATATGTATGTGTGTGTGTGTGTGTGTGTGTGTATAATATATATATATATATGTGTGTGTGTTATATGTACCTATAATATTAGATATTAATAATAAAAACCAGACAGCATTTTTTCAATGCCGTCATAATCAAAATGCTTAACCCAAGCAAGTATATGTTTTTTAATTATGTTATTATTTACAGATTTAATGTTCTGCTCACTATTAAACGTGTTATATAGATTAGGAGCAATCACGTTAAATTGTTTCCGCGCAAATCTAGATTTCACTCTAGGAACAGGACATCTGTCGACTCTTTTATAAGTATTATCGGGAAGTAGGGGAACAATTTTTTTGTGATACCTTTTGAGGGTTTCAAATATAAATAGCTTACGGATACTTAGCACATCGGCTTTTTCATATACATCTGTAGTTGGGTGTCTATATGGCAGGTAGAGTAGTACTTTCAGAACTGCTCTCTGAGCACGTTCTGCCGCAATAAGGTGTGTTTTTGCTGCAGAACCCCAGGCACAGATACAATATCTGCATATGCATTCGCAAATCGCCTTATAGATTTGGATGGCAAGTTTTTTGTCAGCTACAGTTCTTAGCGATTTAAAAATATATATTAGTTTCCTGATTGTGTAAGTAAGGAAAACAAATAGGTAGGTAACTATTATAATTATAGTTGGTACCTAACCTATATACCTTTGAATAGTGATAAATTTATTTACAAAAAGTAATGATATCTGAACAAAACACATATAATATGTGAAAATAGAAGCCACGATCGAGAAGTCGTTTTCCCCGAAAAAAGACTTCAGTTCTACTTATATGGCTAGCCAAGGTCTACGTTATAAATAAAGTAATACGTTCTTATAAATAAATTAACGAATGTCTATAGTAGACCTTGGCAAGCCATATATGTAGAACTGAAGTCTTTTTTCGGGGAAAACGACTTCTCGATCGTGGCTTCTATTTTCACATATTATATGTGTTTTGTTCAGATAATTAGCTCACTGCACGCCCGCGCGGCTGCGCCTCTACTCACACATCCGGCGGATCACTCCGAGCCTCATTGTCGTTGCGAGTTACCTACCTACTGAGTTAGTACAAATACCTACCTACCTAATATATCGCGGCAGTTTCCATCTCATGTGATGTACCTACATAATGTATTAACATCACAGATTAACATCGAGAGCAAGCGCAGAAGGCGTTGTTGGCTGCAGTTTGTTTGTACACTGTTGTATCACTGCACAGCAGGTCGCCGACCCGCCTAAATATAAGTTTAGTTGAATTCCCGTCGTCGCACGCGTCGACATGGGAAAACTTCGTAAAATCATCATAGAACGCCTATTGCCCGGAATGAAATGTGATTATGTTTTCGTCCGCGCGGAGTCCGCGGGGAGTGATCCAAGCTAATGCATAGTGTGGTGTGGTGTGTGGACGAGCCGTAGATTTGTTTACCGCATTTTTCTGATCCGATGTAACTGTTGTGAAACAGCGGCTAGGGAGTCTTTTCCCCTTTCGTTGTATTCTCTACAAAATGAAGTGAAGTGAAGCTTATGATTGAGGATCATGGGAACAACTTAAAAATAGAGGGCACTCATGCGATACGTCCTTTTATTTCTTGACATCATCATTGTCTTTAACCAGGGTGAGCTTGGATTCAATTCTTTGCAATCGCACCGTCTTGATGCCCAATTGTTGACCCTTAGTCGTATCCTCACAGGCATTCTAAATAGTGCTGAACCTACTTAGAATGCTATAGCTACCTATGTGTTCTAAAATTTTAGATACTTACCTATTTCTTTTATTGTTTGATAATATTTAATACCTACTTTCTTTGTTTAAAGTTTATTGTTTTTGTGTAATAAACTATTTGTAAGTATTTAAAAATGTAACGATTTAGATATATTATTGTAATATGGTAATATTAGGTTTTTTTTTAATAAATAAATTCTAAATAAATTAATTTATTCTTGTTTATGGTAGATAGTAGGTAGGTAGTAGCAGTTCGCACTCTGAGAACATGCACCTATCTTATAATGTATAGGTACCTACTCTACCTGTGAGGATAATTATTGCAGTTAGTGAAGAGATTCCTAATTATCTTCTATTAGTCACAACTAATAGAAGAGGCGCAATGCGAGCCACGCCATCGCGCCGTCGCGCCAGTGTCCTCGTCTTGTAATTATTATTGTCTCTAATTGCGGCTGCGCGCGGCGACACGACAGTAAGATTCAGCTGTCGGCAAGCGCACGCGACATCTACACAAATCTAGCTCGATAATTCACTTCACCAGCTCGATATGGCTTGTGATTCACTAATTTTTAAGATTGCTGACTAATGTACCTACTCAAAGAAATTCAATTACTTGCACCGTATGCACATTGCACAGTTTTAGTTCGGCAACAAACTCGCCCGCCCAACCAACATTGTACTGTACACAACACGGCCTCTCTGTCTCCGCAGCATGACCTCTGCGTCAGCGGAGCGCGTCCGCTCTTGGCGCCATCGATCCGCTGACGATGCAGATCGCCCTTAGTCCCTTAGTAAACCCGTCATCGAGGCTAAAGCTTGTTCGCTAAATATTTTTCCTGCCATTCCACAGAGGAATAAATCGACCTCGAAGCGAGCTTAAACATACCTACAAAATTTCACAGTTGCGCCTGCAGGGCAGCTAGGTACCTACTGCGTGGGAGCTCTTATATTTGCCATCACACGATCCCACACGACGGCTGCTGGCGGCGGGGGCGGTTGCGGCGAGGAGATAATAAGCGCTGCGCTGCGACATCGGACGCGGTCGCAGGTCGCAGCTCGGACGCGGCAACAGGGACCCAGCCGAGCCCTGATGGCATTACACATTACTACAAACGGCGGGATGTGGCCACCACACCATACACTCACGGAAACAACTGCTTGAACTGTGAAATGTCCAACACGAAAAGCATCGCAATATATTTGAGCTGGGTCACAAATTCACAATAATATCAAACTATGGCTCTAACAATAAATCTACTAAACCGACGAGCCAACAAGAAAACTGCATTTGTTGGCCCTTGCAGTCGACGATATTAGATTACTCCGCGGGTCCATCTGGTTCGGATCACAGTGGCGAGCGACGAACTTCCCTCGTCTGTTTACGTTCTCGTTTAGGTCTTCAGATCAATCCCGCTAGTTGTGAAGTTAGTTAGTTGGTTTGCCGAGCTACTCAAAACTCGGCTCCTCTATATCCTCGAGAGTAGAGAGGGAAAGCTGTCAGCGTGCCGGCAAGTGAAAACTGTTTTATTATTTTTAAATGGGTAGGTAACTAGGTACCTACTTACTCCAAGTTAGGAATGAAATCAAATGCAAACGAACACACCCGATGCCGTCATCTCAAATCATTTGGTGGGAAGTCAACGACCGCGGCCCCCACCTTGAGAAGTGGGCTCTGCCACGGATTACACCATAGTAGCTGCTGAGCTCCACATTCGGTGAGCTCTGTCTCTGCCCCGCCGTCTCTGCCTCTGCGCGCGCCCCGGCCGGCGCCCGCCGCCGAGCGCAGTCAGAAAGTCCGCCACGACCGCCACTCGCCGACGAGTCGCGATCACGGTGCTTTACTACTTACCTACGACAAAAAAACATTGAGCGATTTTGCCTAGGCAACAAATGCAAACATCTGTTTACAGTCCCATTTAAAAAAAAACGATTATTTGCAGAATCGACCTGGATTTTTAATTCGACGGCAATCAACTGATAAAAATAACAAACATTGGTCTATATTATTATCTCAGGCAGGACGCGCAATGACGTAATTACTCTGTTCTTGGGGCTATCTTCATTATATTATAGACAATCATACTATACTATGACATTATTATAAGGCGAATGGAAAGCAAAGTTTACTCTCTTAACTTGCTTTATCAACAATTCACAAGTAAAGCATTATGTTGCAGCGGATACGCCATGCCCTATGAAAACCAGCCCTTTGTGATGTAGGTAGTACGCAAGGGAATTATTGCTTATTTTTACTTTCAGTTTAATTTGAATGTTTTGTATAAAAAATGGAGAAGAATTTATTCCAGGAACCTTTGTTTGTACGAGTTTAGTAAAAGTAAAACTCTACGTAAAGTGGAGGCTTATTGAAATGAAGCGTGTGTTCGTACTGACTGGTCATCGTGGTTGGTCAGGATCGTGAATGTCCTGTAGATGCTTGACTCAAAACTCTGCCTGAAAATAATAAGAAACTGTATCTTCAGTTCTGATCACAGGCAGGCGTGATCTCTTACCATCGAGATAGCGCACAGGGAGAGCGCCTAGCTAGATCGTTTGGTAAAAAGGATAAAAAAACTTTATCCTTCTTACCGCTTGTACTGCAGATGCTTTTGAATGTGCAGAATATAATATAAGTAGGTACCATCAATTCAAAAGCGCATCGATGCCGATGTTAAAAAACTTAAGGCAGAAATAAGTAAGGAATTTTTCTCGTAACTTTTATGTTACAGCACAAAGTAAAAGTTTTCCATAAATTCCAGTCTAGAAAGTCTTTCAGTCCAGAAATTGTGTTAATAAATGCCATGAGTGGTTAATTTACCAACACTGCAGTGCGCGCTCGTAATGTCATCATGAAACATGGCCGTGCGTCACGTTCGCGTCGCTCGCACCCACAGACCTCGGATACTTTCGCCTGTCGCCCCCGTCTAACTTTATGCTCGCACCATTAAGCTATAGGGGCGTCAGCCGAAAGTATCTGAGATCTGTGCTCGCGACCTTCCATTATGTCGCGTGCGACACAAATATCAACGTAACTTTTTTTTTTCGGAACGACTAAATTCGGACCCTTGGTGAGCGCAGAGGGCGTCGACATCGCGAGGGACATCGCGGCGGAGAACGTTTATATGCGACGGAGACGAGGCGCGGGCTCGGGGGCGCGGCTGGTCGCAGCTAGGCACGGGGGCGGACCGGCGCATGCACCGCGAGATGAAGCGGCTGGCTACCAAAGTTACATACGTAAACATGATCCCAGCGGAGGCGGGGCGGAGGTTCGTAAGTCACCTGTTGAAGTTATTTCGCTAGGCTTTTAATGAGCCGTTTGTCTAGCCTAGCCAGTAGCCCTAGCCACCCCTTACCGCGAATGCACGCCGCACGCAAAGAGTACTGTGTGGCCGGGGCCGGAAGCGAGGTAAATGACCAAAGGTACATACTACATACTAGGTTTGGCGCAGCGGCAGCGGACGAGTGGGCGGCTCTTGCTCAACTCGCGCGCACCTTGAATTTTAGGTTGGTCTACATTGTAGTAATCAATATGATAGCTATTCTAAATCGTTATAATGTATCCACACATCCGGTTGGGTCCTAGCCCCTCGGAGAATCAGGTTTCATGAGCCCTCTACCCAGCTCGCCGCCACGAGCCGGTCGCGATCGCAAGAAGCCCTTCAAATCGAACGTTCAATGGAAGTTAGCCCGTCCTTTGACTACATCCTCACCTGACGGTAGGTAGGTATATGCCGTCGTTGCGGGTTGCGGGGACTGACGAGACGATCGTGGCGTGGACTCATATCGAGCTAGAGTCGCGACCGCGTGCCCGCCGAAACCGCGCGGCTGGTACCTAATTGACGCTCGTTAATGTAATGTAATGACACTGTACGTTAACAACACCTCGTACGGCTCACACTCAAAACGATGAGGACTAAATTGAAACTGGTCGATGTTAATTGAGGCCGTAGACGGGGCGCGGGCGGCGTCCCGCAGCCAAGAGCTTAGCGAAGCCAGCCGCCTGCGCCAGCTGTCAATCAAGGTCCGCCTGCGTTGCATCTCTTAGTTCTCGCGCCCCTACGCCTACCTAAACTCAAGTGATAGCCTCTTTTTGATGTCTACAGGTCCACCGATGAACGATGAACTTGTAGGTATTTCTCCGTCTCGGCTAATTTGGACCTCAGGAAGAGCTCTGCTACTTAACACCAGATCGAGGCCCCTCACTGCGAGTATTTAATAGCCTCCTTTAATAGCCGCAACATGCGGCTAGCTGCCGTCGCTTTCCTATCTACACGGCCGGCAGTAACAAACAACGGCCCGAGACACCGACGGTAGCGATTAAACGTAAGTAAATAGTCCGTTATTCCGTGTATTTAATCATAATCAAACATATAATTAGGACGACAAGCTACGATTAGTCCGCTATGAGATTAGATACCGCGCCAACCTGCCAAGTGGAGGGAAAATATCGTAAGATTTGAATTTGGTGCATTAACCGCAGATAAGCGATCACTGAGTTGGATCAAACTCAGTGTAAGCGATTCTATTTTTTACCCGCTGACGGCAAAGTTGTTTAAGCTTTAAAAATGCCAGTCAAATAATCCTAGAATTAAAATGATATTCCTAGGTTGTTTATACCTAATTATTAATAAGGTCTAGAAAAATATTTTGAGGTTATAGTTTATTTAAGGAGTGACAATATATTTTGCCTCATTGAGACTTTTCTTGTTTTACGTTACGTAACTTAACTTTTTACGTTAACGTATTTTTTTTTTTCATTCTTAAAATTAGCTGGCGGCAGGCATCAGGGTAGTAGTCTGTCTAGTGCTCCTCAACTTTCCGTCCGCCACATCACACGCACACGCCTTACGCCATGCCACCCACACCGGGCGCAGCGTGGAGTGCTGCGTGTGCGTACGGGTGTACGTACGGGTGTGCCGCCACTGGGTCGAGTAGGCCCAGCGAAATGCAGTCCGGCGGCGGCACCCGGCACCTAGCGGGCGCGGGGCGGCGGTATGCGCCCCCCGCGCCCCGCCACCGCCTCCCGCCAGCCGCGCTCAGTCAGCCCGCAGCCACGGCGCCGGTCACGTATAGGTACGCGGATTATCTTAGCTCGCTTTCCGCATTTCTCTGTGAACATTACGCGATCCTTCTCTCGCGACTCGTCAGTGACTACCGGACCGAATTATTAATACAGAAACATTAAAAAGTGACGTGGATATTAATGTTTGTGTTCAGTTCTGTGTAGTGCTTATTGTTGTGTGGTCCAAGCCGGTTTACCTCGGGAACGAGGCCGGCTCCGTGTGCCGTGTGCCGTGGATTGTGCATGCATGGTGCCCGACTGCCGACTGCCCGTGCGCTGAGCTTTCTAAACGAAACTAGTCTTGAGTGGAATATACGTTGCTGCACTTTATTAATGCTTCTAAGTAAAGCATGAATCACTAGAATATCGCGACAGGTGAGACGCCGACCGACGATATCCAAGTGACTAGATCTTGATTTGTCTTTTATCTACACACACAGTTACCTGGGTACATCAGTATAGTTTAAAGTTAACTATTTATGTATGTATCAGGTAGGTAGGTCTATGTAACTATGTATCTAAAGCATTACATTGTCAGTCTTAAGGAAATTTGTTAGAAAAAAGTTAATATGTAAAGCGATCAGAAACTTTAACAATATAGAAATATATTATTTACAGTAGAATCTTCTATTTGTTTAAAAACTTATATTATAAGCAGTAGACCATAGACTCTTTTCATTCATAGGTTTTTTTGACGGAAACATCAAACGAGTATAAAATAATTGCAATACTTAGGTAGATAAGGTATATCCAAACGTTTTTTTTTTAATTGGAAGACGTTTGTTTGTTTCTTAGTTTATGTGTTCGTCCATCACGTAAAAACTACTGAACTAAAAGGATTTGACTGAAGCTTTATGATATCATAATTATCATAGCTGCTAAGCCAGAAAAGGACATGTAAAAGTACAGATTGAAGGTGATAATAGACATCAATTTAAATGAAAATATCTTGTAAGTAGGTATACTAAAAGTCACAATATAATAATCTCCGAAGAAAAGTACCACTAAGTATTTCAGTTTTCTGCTAAATTCAATTTTTGAGAAGGAACGAGCTTAAATTTTATATAAACTGAAAATCCGACTGCCAAAATATTATATAATGCATTGATTTAAGTATATAACTAACTTACATATCGTCGTTGCGCTTGCCAAAATCGTTATGTGTTTTTTATTAACTTTACAGGAGAGACAAAAAACTGATTTAAAAATCAGTGTTTGTCGTACCATATATCTAAAAATGCGGAATATGGCAAAAAAATACTTATCGGATCTAATTAAAATTATAATATTGCTTGTTTTCTACAAAAACGTTAAAAATCTCATTTTGTCACATAGTGAATTTGGCTCCCGGGGTGCCAATTTTACTATGTGCAAACACTTGAAATATGAACACATATCCGATTTTTCTAAGACCTTGTTGCGCTCAATAATATCTGAACAAAACACATATAATATGTAAAAATAGAAGCCACGATCGAGAAGTCGTTTTCCCCGAAAAAAGACTTCGGATCTACATATATGGCTTGCCAAGGTCTACTATAGACATTCGTAAATTTATTTATAAGATCGTATTACTTTATTTATAACGTAGACCTTGGCTAGCCATATATGTAGATCTGAAGTCTTTTTTCGGGGAAAACGACTTCTCGATCGTAGCTTCTATTTTCACATAATAAATGTGTTTTGTTCAGATATCATTACTTTTTGTAAATAAATTTATTACTATTCAAAGGTATATAGGTTAGTTACCTACTATAATTATAATAGTTACCTACCTATTTGTTTTCCTTACTTACACACCACCATCATCGCCTCTAAATGTATGTAGGTAGGTAAAAGTACAATAAGTTAAGTACCTAACCTACCTAAATAGCGTAAATAAGGTGTGGGTACCTACCTTTGTAGGTAGTAAGTACACATGTGCCGGGAGATTAAAGTGTTTTCCGACAATTTGCATTTCCACTAGCTTGCGTTCATCTGGGCTTTTGTAAATAATTTTTAAATTATTGATATTAAAGTAAGTACATAAAACGATAAAAACAACCGGCGACCGGCGGTAGAAGCGGCGACAGCTGAAAATATAGGAGTTCTGTGGTATATACGATATTCCTTAAAGTTCAAATACCAAACAAAAAATATTGTTTTGATTTGCTTTAGCTGACGTATGCGTAGGTATGGTCCTATGCCTACATTTTGTATGGAAACTTGTATTAATGAATTTTGAATATTTTTTAAGTGTTGAACAAACAACATTAGAGCAATTTTTTGTTATTTTACATTACAGTACCTATTTGTTTCTTATCAACTTATAAGACAGAAACATCAACAGGTATCATTTTGTTATGGTTTTCTTTTATGTGCCCAGGCGTCCACAGCCCCATACGCGAGCGAAGCGTGCGTGCACAGCCATTTTCAGAAAATAATCCAAGGCAAATAGTACTTTGCTTTTTGTATGATGGTCACCCTACAATTTCAACTAATGTCGAGTTTAACAAGTTTAATTCGTTCAACTCGACATTCTGACACAATTTGCCTTCGGCATATTAAAAACAGCGAGCGTTTGTAAACGAATGACACCGTTTGTAAAATGCCGAGTTATACAAAATGCCTGCGACACAGCCACTGCCATCACAATACATGTTGGTTAGGTAGGTACTCTTACACAGAGTTTTTCAAAAAAATTACCCTTTTCCCTTTGATTATTTAGAGAGTAAATAATCAAAGCCACCAAACCATTTATTTAAGTCGGTACTGTGATTTGATCAGGTAAATCTCTCAATAAATAAATCCTCTGAATAGAATAAAATAGAATCGTAAATATTATCTTATTTCGGAGGATGGATACCTATGTAAAACAGGTTTTATAAAGACCGATTTAAAAAAAAGCCGAAACAGGCAGCACGACCGTAACTACCTTTTATCGAAGCAACTCGAGGCACTTTTCAGCCTCTTGAATCTCTGTTACTGATTGTGGTAAAAGCTTGAAAATTATGTTACAAAGAGAACTTTGTATAAACAGGTAAACTTCCAAGAAAGAAGTTTCTAGCTATAAAGCTTTCCGAGATATCCATCTCCAAAGTTCCACTGTATCGTCACACACTCACTCACTCACGTATCACGTAGGTATAGTCGTATAATCAAAATCTGAGCCAAAACTAGAAGAGCTAGAAACTTGAAATTTGGAATGAAGTTAGTGTTAATGAAGTAAACCACATAAAAATTATAATATAATAAAAAAAACAATTTTTTTCCAAATTTTACATGAAAGTTATTTATAAGGTATGGAGGCTCTTCCGGTAGGTTTGCTACACCTGTGTTAGAAGGTTATCTCGTTATTTAAAGAAATTAATAAAAATAGTCACTTTAGTTCTAAATAGCGCCAAAATGGCGCAGGATAAGCGACATCTATCGATGAGCAGAAATATCGTTTGTTTATTCAAGAAAGTAGTCATTAAATATCAAATAAATTAAAATAAAAAACAAACCCTACAAAAAGAAGTGAGATCCCAGCAAAAACATTTTTAATGTAAAAAATAAAGCCAAAACGAGCTCTTACTGCTGCAAAAATAGGTGAAATCTTGTAATATTGAGCCTTGACTGGAACTCTATATATCGTTAATTCTTATTTTAAACAATCATTCATAGTAAGTTTGTAACAACTGAATTCGGCTTTGTTTATTCATTAAGGTTTCCTTACTTGGCTATCATCATGCAGGAATATGATGACTTTGGTTATAAATAAGCTGTTTAATATCGATGTTCCATACTTATATTAAGACTAGGCCTCAGGCCTAATCTAGGCTAGAAGAGCGAAAGAATCTTTATCCAGCACGCAGAACGAATGCAGATTGGTGATGAGGAGTATGCTATTATGGTGTTAATGAATAAAACAAAGCCGAATTCAGTTGTTACAAACTTACAATGAATGATTGTATAAAATAAGAGTTAACGATAAATAGAGTTCCAGCCAAGGCTCAATATTACAAGACTTCACCTATTTTTGCAGCATTAAGAGCTCGTTTTGGCTTTATTTTTACATTAAAAATGTTTTTGCTGGGATAAAAGTTTCACCAATCTTGTTTACCGACTGTCAAGGAAGGGTTATGCTTTACGCGTAAACTTGTACGTAGGTATTTAAATTTCTACGTTACCTCGATATCCAAACGGCTGGATGGATAAGGTAAGTAAGTAACGTTAGATTCGTCTTATGAACTCTAGTGTCCTTAGATGGGTTTTTAAAAGATAAAGTCTAAGTGGCGGATTTTTGGCGCTAATAGTTAGTAAGTCGTTAATATTTTTTTGTTTACTTATCAAAGGTAGTAGGGTATCAAAATGAAGGAAATTAAAAAGAGATTTACAAAAACATAACCCTTCCTTGGCAGTCGGTTAAAAATAGTCACTTGTTTATTGTCATAAGACTGTCATAGAACAAAAATGAAGTGTCAGTAATCCAATATGGCAATAATATTTTGGCAGTCGGTTTTTCAGTTATCACTGTTTTGTAACCTGTAGGTACCGGTACTGAGTAAGCTAAGCATGTAATGTAACGCAGCGACTCCATTTGACAGACGCGATCAGTGTCTGGGGCTCGCGTTGCGTTGCGATTGCGATGCGACCAGCGATGGGCAAGGGTCTCGCTTGCACTATCAGCTCACCGGCACCTCTCAGAGGCGCATGTGGCGATGGCGATATGCGGTAACGAGCAGAGGACGAACTATCGGTCGATTACCTTTGTGATTGTGTACTAACCACAACGATTTACGTCTACTGTTATAATCGAACTCCGTTCTGTTTTTACTTTTACCCAACTACGGCGAAGCGTGTATGAAGGCGTTATTTTTGCGACTTTTCATACACGCGTCTGAGCAATCGATGGTCAAAAACTAAAAAAAATATAAGTATAATCCGAATACTCTACTGTAGAAAAAAAAACGCTAATCGCGAACTCACTCGTTAAATCGTTAGTATTGTGTTTGTTGATTGATTGTGATGTGAGATGGCGGTACTATACAATAGACAATCGAATCAGAGTTCCAAGCCAAGGCAACAGGTGGCCGGTGGCCCGGTTTATATGCTGCTATCGAGTGTACATCCAGATATTATCTGTGATGGTCACATCTGTGCAATGTGCATTCCCTGCGCACCCCCTGCCGCTGGTACCAGCTAGGCGGCTGAGCGAACAGAATTTCTTCATCGCACTACCTTTATGGGCCTTCCGATCCTTCCGAATGTTTGTAAATATGAGTACGCGTGTGTGCGTGCGCGCAGCTGCCGCCAGCCCCGACATCCCGCCGCACCCCGCACCCCGCACCCCCACCACACCTGCCACCGGGCCCTGTATAGTAAAATTATAAATTGTAATTGTTTTTCACAAGTTACGAATCTACAAATATGTATTTTGTATATAAAGAGAATACAACTTACAAAACCATGGTAGGAAACCACCGAGATAAAACTTCATCTCAATGTAGAAAACTGACAAAATTGTACTCACCTACAATGCCTTGTGTCATAAAAAAATAATATAGTCAGAAACTTACAGTTTTGTACTTTTATAGGTACCTAGGTACAAAATTTTATTTATATTTTTACATTAAATAAATTACGTGAGGAAACGTAAAAAAATAATAGTAGCATTTTTTTGCTAAGAATATTCTCAATTGGTATACTTTTGTCTGTTATATGTATTGTATGCCCTTAGTATCAAAAAAACGGTATCACGATCGCTAAAGTGATCTTTTGTCATTCAAATATCATCACTTTCATATTTCTAGCGTATTTAGTTATGGTAATTTTCGCCCACGAACTGGCGTAGTTTTGGTAAAGAAAAACCAAATGGATGCCATTTCAAGCGGAGTGGAGTAGGTCGTGGAGGAAGGGTGGATTTACCGATAAAAAAACTTTAAAAAACATAACCTTTCCTTGGTCGGGTAAAAACAACCCCCTTGAAACATCGGTAACTCAAGACCGGTCTGATGTATATTATTATAGCATAATATATATATACAAGGAAAAAAATGAAACTGTGAGTTAAAAATGTTAAATAAATAAAATAAATAAATATTATAGGTATTTTTGAAATGTTTTTTTTATTAATTTCTCCAATAGGGCAGGCTAAATTCCTATATGAAAATACCACCTTGTCATAAATAGGACAGATTTAACGTTCAACGAAAAATTTTGGGTTAGCAAAATTACCGTCGAATATTTGCTCAGGCTCACACCCACACAGCAAGGTTTGCGTGGCACTGGATCAGCGGTGGGTGACTCGCAATACCATGATATAGTGAAGCAGATGTTCACGGTCGGTGGTGTAACCAACGGAAACGGACCTATACATAACTGCATATAAAGGATGTTTCTAGGTTTGTGGTCAGTAAATATTCGGAGAAGAAGTGCGCTGGCCAACTTTCTCGATCTCGATCTCGATTGTCTCGATAACCCTAGGTTGTTCATGAAATACCTAGAACAGCATAGATGGTTCGCTCATCACAATGGATGCTATGCTCCGCGCCAAAACGAATCCGCATTATGTAGACCGAAACGAGGATCTTCGTTTCGGTCTACATAATGCGGATTCGTGAATTCTTCTATGAATATTATGGTATGTTACTTGAATATCATAACTATAACTACTATAATATCGTGGACAAAGGAGATATTTTACGCAAGTGCAAGATGGGCAGGTTCTGTTCATGATGCTAGGATACTTACTTAGGTGCTCTTCGCTAGCACGAGAATGAGGAAATGGATGGAGACCATTTCCTTGTGCCATAATTCCTACTAGGAGACAGTAGCTATGGCCTATCAAAGTGGCTAATGACACCTTATACCTATCCGATACGGATACCTAGAACGTTAGCACTGGAAATGTATTTTCACACCACCTGTTCGACAATGACCAATTACATATCATGCTATCATCAAAGTAAAGCAAAGCATTACGTACCAAGGGAGGTAATGTTGTATGAAACTCCCAAGGGTTGTAATGTGATTTTTAATTTGGAACGTCAAATTCGTGTGGAAACTCGTGGAAAATACTAAGTAAAAGAACGCCCATATATGGCATCGTAAAAAGGTTTGTTCTAAAATCGAACTGGCCACTCATAAAAAAAAGAAACAAGCTTAAAGTTTTAAAAAACTGGAAACCCGACTGCGAAATATTTATACATTCACTGCCAATTCATTATTCCAAATTAAATTTAAAAAACATTGAATGATTGTAGTAGGTACTCAAAACATTGTAATGTGACAACACAAAGTAACGTGAAGGTAGCTCAGCGAAATAGGCTATGGAAGAGGCTATGCTCGAGGTTTCCAAAATTCAGAATGAACCCATCTAACAGAACGGAGAACTAAAGTGGTCGACATAGCTCAGACAGACGAGACGATCAAGAAGCTAAAGTAGCGGTTGGCCGACCACATCTACCAAAAAACCGACAGCCGTGGGGTCAACGTGTTCTAGAGGGAAGATCACGTCTCATCTACGCAAGCGCAGTGTAGGACGATCTCTGGCTGAAAAGAGCCATAACCTGCGCGTGATAGCTGGCAGAAGGTGGATGAGAATTTCCAAAGATTGCGATCAATGGCAATGAAAACTGCTGTATATTTATATGTGTGATGATGATGATGACGACAAGTAATGTTGTGAGTGTTTCAAGTACCTAAGGGTTCTAGCCGCATGTACCCGGAGAGGTGGGCAACACTAGCCACTCTCTGGATACCTGAAGACGGACGGCGGCGTAGGGGTCGGCCGAGAAATCGTTGGCGGGACGATCTGGACGGATTCGAGAGGGAATGGTGGGAGGCTGCAAAAGACCGTGACAAGTGAAAGGATTTGGGAGAGACCTTTGCCCAACAATATTTAGCCTATGTGTGTCACAGGTTAAACAAAAAAAAAATGGGTTCTTACCTGGAATAAACTTGTTTTCTATGTAACTACTTAAGCTCGTGAAGTTCTTGCTTCTGCCCGAAGTAATTGTTCTAAAACTACATTAAAGATACTAGTGCATGAATACCTACTTCTTTAAATCTGTTTATGAAGTTCAGTTTGTAAAATAAACTAGACGCAACTAAAACGCTCTTCTGATCGTATTACCCCAAAATTTTAAATACATACATACTACATGGTATGTACCTAGTACCTACTTACAAGATATGCGCGAAAAACATAACCTTTCCTTGGCAGTCGGGTAAAAAGAAAAGACAAAGCATTTTAAGGTACATACAGCGCCATCTAGCGGTAAGTAGCGGAAGTGCAGATTCTAAATATTTTATTGTTTCGTTTTAATTTTAATTAATAATTCCAGATAAAATGCGTAATACGAGGTCCAACACACACGTGGCCGAATTTTACGCTACCTTTACTGACCGCTTTATAGTTTTTGATTAGGTAGCGTAAAATTTATTGAAATGAATCCCTTAAATGCCCATTAATTATACCCAAACATATGACTTATATATATTTTTGTAATCTCCATTAAATTTCCTTCATTTTGATACCCTACTCGATAGGATAAGTAACCAAATTTTTTTCAACGACCTACTATTTAGCGCCAAAAATCCGCCATTTTGTTTTTTTTTATTAAAAACCCATCTAAGAACACTCGGGTTACTGAGACGAATCTAACAACACGTTAATTGTCAATATCCATCCAGCCGTTCGGGAGATACGAGGTAACCAAGAAATTTACATACATACATACATACATACATACAAGATACGCGCGAAAAACATAACCCTTCCTTGACAGTCGGGTAAAAAGGCGCGACTTCAAAGATTGTGAAAGAAAAGACGGTGTTTCTGCTGAGTTCGGAGCCGTGGATTTTTATTGCCTCGCAGAAGGTGTGAAAAGTAGAGTATGCTCCTCTGGGATAAAGCCTGTCTTCGTCTTGGGCAGCTTGAACCCCTCGCGTCACTCAGGACTCTACATAACTCCCTCGCTTTGCTCAGGAGTTAACTGAGCTAACGAGGGATCGTTAGCTCAGGGTTCAATATGCCACCCGCGACATAAGACACTGCTTTATCCCCTTAGTGCATAATCTACTATTACGTTACGTCCTTTTAAATCGAAGCGAGGAATGTTCGAAAATACACTGGGTATATTACAAATCGCTTAAAGTCGAAGAGCTTCAACAGTTGCAAAGTTCCGACTTTGACATACCGCTGTCAAACATAGGCACTTAATAAGAACCAGAAAAAAAATTAATATACACAAAGAAAGATGGCAAGAAGCTTATAAGGAATCAGACAAATGGACAGAATCACTAATAAAGACATGCGACGAAAAACTAAAACAAGAAATATTGTTAAATAGCTAAGAAGCTTAAAGTTTTAAAAAAACTAATGACCCGACTGCGAAATAATTTTATACTGATAATGAAATGAAATGAAAATTCCAAATTAAATTTAAACATAAACTTATATATATTTTTGTAATCTCCTTTAGAATACCTTCATTTTGATACTCTACTTGATAGTAGTAGATAGTAGGTATACAGGGTGGAAACTTTCAGCGGGGCAGTAAGGGGAAGTACCTTATCCGTGCAGCTACACGAATATGGTCTTAGGAGGCTATCCATAATTTTTTATGTAATTTTGATCTCCATTCACAGATTTAAAAAAATACAGTTAGCAAGAAAATAGCCATTTTACATAAAAACATTTTTTGATGCCAATCGATCCTGTTTCTAATACTGATCAAAAACTTCTATGGGACCAACCATCGTTGGAGTTAGGGCTTGCATTATCCGTTGATTTTTGGTATCCGGATAATTCGGATAGTAGTAAATCATATTATCCGGATATCCGGATAATTCGGATAGTATTAAAAAAACCTTAATAATGGTATTATTAAGGTTTTTTTAATACTATTAAATCACAATAGTGAGATAATTATACGTTTAATAACGTGTTGGATTGGATCACTTTCTGAGTACTAACGACTAAAATTAGATAAAAAATTTAAACAAAAAAAAAATTTTAACCGACAAAAAAAATTATAAAAAAAATGGAAAAAAATATTTTGAATCCGTAAACTTAACAAAAAAAGTGAAAGGTTTCATACTTTAATTTAGATTTTATACGTGTTTTTAAGTTAGTAGGGTTAATTTTAAAACACGTATAAAATCTAAATTAAAGTATTAAACCTTTCGCTTTTTTTGTTCACGAAATCAAAAAACATAGAAGAAACGAATAGTGTGTAGAAATTACTATAATACGGCGTACTTTTTGAGTATTTTTCCGAAACATTTTTGTATGGAATTCGGATTTGAGGATGCCCCTTAAGTGCATAATTGGACAGCTATTGATAAAAGAAAAATGATCTGAATGACAAATGATAAGAATAACATCATCAAGTTGTGTTAGTTGATAAAAAAAGAAAATTAAAACGCCTTCTTTTTGATATGTGTAAAAATCTACGTGATCATTTGTCTTTTATTTTATTTTTTGTATTTCAGTTACACAAATTCTTTACAAATATATATATCTATATCTATAAAACAAATATATAAATATATACATATATATCTCTATAAAAAATAAAGAATTGAATTAACAAAATGTAAGGGAAAAGTTTTCTGCAATTTGTGACTTTTTGAGTACTCCAACGATGGTTAGTCCCATAGAAGTTTTTGATCAGTATTAGAAATAGGATCGATTGGCATCAAAAAATGTTTTTGTGTAAAACGGCTATTTTCTTGCTAACTGTAATTTTTTTTTTGAAAATCTGTGAATGGAAATCAAAATTTCATAAAAAATTATGGATAGTCTCCTAAGACCATTTTCGTGTAGCTGCAACGGATAAGGTACTTCCCCATACTGCCCCGCTGAAAGTTTCCACCCTGTATATACAGCAATGTTCTATGTTTCTTAACCTTTAATTACTTCATAACACCAGAGACTAGTAAAAATACTACTTTTTACTTGTCTCTGAAAATACCAATAAATACTAATGAACTACTTATAGGTTTGGTCAACAAAAAAATATAACGACTTATTTAGCCCCAAAAATCCGCAATTTTGATTATATGTAAAAAAAAAACACTCGGCTGATTGAGAGAAATCTGTCAAAATCCATCCAGCCGTTTGGAAGATAGATACGAGGTAACCACAGGAGGTAACCGATTTATATGTATAGGTACATACATACATACATACATACATACATGAGATACGCGCGAAAAACATAACCCTTCCTTGGCAGTCGGGTAAAAAGTAGACAACTGTTACCGTTAGTCTTTTACTATGGTCTCTGATTATAGTTCAAGTTTCATTCATCATTTGGGAAACCCGGGTACCTAGCTCGAGCCAGCTCGCAAAATCTCGGTTCGGGCGCCGCACTCGCCCCGGTGGGTGTCACTCTGTCATTTTGTAGAAACCAAAAAATCTTACTGCACAGATACATCGTAGTACCTACCTACCTACCCCTTCTGCATTGCATTTCTGATCTGCATTATGGGTCCATCTGTATATAACAGGCTGCCGCACTCGATCAAGGTAGATGCAACCTCCACAATGATGTTTAAGACACGACTCCGTAAATGGCTTCTTGAGAACAGCTTCTACTCCATAGATGAATTCAAGAAGCTCCCAATTAATTAATTTGATTGTTAATAATAATAATATACAATAATACTTATACCTTTACATTTTACATTTTACATAAATTGTATTATGTACATAATATAATCTAGTTATAATACTATGTACAACCCCACTGACATGTAACTTGGTGTTATAAATAAATTTCTGTATTCTGTATTCTGTATTGCCCATTTTAGTATAGATACTTAGTAATTAAAAAAATGTGGTGTATTGATGATTGAAGAACCAACAGCTTTTACATCTAGGTAGAAATTGTTTTTTATACAAAGATTTTTTTACTCTCAGGTCGTATTTGACACAGCAGAGCGGCCACGAGAATGCGGTGAGATCGACCCGAGCACGGGCGCGACGTTCTCCTACATGATGTAAGTGACTTTGTGAACTTTATGATTTCTTACCTCACTACGGCGAAGCAAAGGGAGGGTTTGATTTTGACTGGTATGTTTGGGTATTTATTTATTTATATTGCAAGATAAAATATAAAAATAATTAAAATTATCTACCTTATCACTAAAAAAGTATCTGTTCAGCCGCTGCCTAGCCGAACTTACACTCGTAATGACTAGTATGTAGGTATGTATGTACATATATGTAAATGTGGGGTGGGTATGTATGTAAGTATGTTCATCTATTCCTTCATATCTTCCAAAAGTTCCAAACTACAGAGCAGAATTTGGGAATGAAACAAAACAGACACGAGGTATCGTAAGGCGTTGTCCTAATAGAACGCAATCGCGCAACGCGACGCGATGCCAATTGGGACGCCTATTTGACGTTAGTAGGTACGTTTGATCGCGGATTCGCGCGACCGACGTTCGCGTGCTATGTGACTTCACACGAAATTGAATATTTCCGTGTGGGGATCAAATGTAAGGGCTTTATTAGTTCTACTAGAATTATTTTTTAATAACAAATGCTGTTGGTACCTTCTCTTTCAAGATATTATAATTTACAACACATAACTGAAGCTATAAGTGTAGTTTTAGCATGACAGCCATAATAAGCATGTCATAAGCATTGCATGGATATTGAATGTGTCGCAGGCGCAGGCATTTTGTACAACTCAACTCGGATCAAAATTATAACAATTGAACGTGTTGCCAATTTGTTATCAGCGAGCGTTTGTAACGGACGAACGCCGTTAGTAAAATGCCGAGTTATACAAAATGCCTGCGACAGATGTCCTACTACAGACAGACAGAACTGGTTCACAAGAGGCACAGAATCCGGCGCGCCGCTATCTTGTTTGCAAAGAAGATTGGGAAATAATTTATAGATAGAGCCCAGGTTCCGATTTTTTGGTCAATCTGCATGCATTTTTTTTGTAATACTGCTCTAATAGCGCAAAATACAAATATATGCCTATTTTGCTGCAAAGCAGCGGGAATAATACCTTAGTTATTGGCTGTTTATAAGTAAAGTAAAAGCAAAAATGTTTATTTAACAGAAAAAAACGTGCCGGTACAATATTTGTTTTATATCATAGACTTACAATAATATAGGTAAACTAGTACCAAAGTTTGGTCCCTGTTCCCCGCACCAGGACTATAAGCCTGTATGTCGAGGTCACAGTGATTCCGCGATGGCCTAAGTGTAAACAATGACAAGGAAAGTTAGAAAAACTGTGATAAATCTCAAGATTTGTCACATATTATATCTGAAACGAATACTCAAAAAAACTTAACTGCAGTAACGTGCGATGCCCAATCTCCTTAGTAAATTTTTGAAGACATAAATGATTGCGTATAAGTTAAAAAAAGGGACACAGTTTTGCCCTATTTCCTTCGCTTATGTAAAACATATCAAAACAAACAATATACTAAAAAAATTCTTGAGGTTGTAGTATGTAACAAAAAGACCGCTCCACTTTTTTAAAATTTATAGGTACCTACTCGGTCTTATTATTTATATCTTCAAAAATGTACAAATGTACAAGCTAGATGGCGACGCGCCGAAATCTGTGCTATAAACGCATCTGAGACCAGCGCTTGTGACAGATAGACAGGAATGTTCATTCATATCACATATTCACTAGAGCGTCTAGTAGTTCTAGTACATACAAACCTACTCACTTGGTAGTTAAGGTGATCGGTTGTTTAGGAAAGGAGAACTTGTCTTCAGATCGGAGGTAAACAGTCCACCCACGCGATGCATCGCGGTGGCGGCGCCGGCTGGTGGCTGGTGCTGGCGGCCGTGGCGTGGAGCGCGCGCGCCGGGCCAGGCCCGCCCGCGCCCGCGCCCGCCGAGCTGCGCTTCACGCACGCGCTCTACAACGTGAGCGTGCCCGAGAACAGCGCGCCGCGCGTCTACTGCAGCGTGCCGCCGGGCGCGCCCCCGCCCGCCGTGCGCCTGCCCGCGCCCGGCGCGCGCGTGCGCTTCCGCATCCGCCACGGCGACAGGGACAAGTTCTTCAAGGCGGAGGAGCGCTGCGCCGGCGACCTGTGCTTCCTGCTGGTGCGCACGCGCGCCGGGCACGCTGACGTGCTCAACCGCGAGCGCCGGGACGAGTACCGGCTCGACGTGCGCGCCACCGCGCAGCTGGCCGACGGGCGCGCTCTCGAGGCGGACGCCGCGCTCGTGGTGCGCGTCGCCGACGAGAACGACCTCAGCCCGCTGTTCTACCCGACCGAGTACGAGGCGGTGGTGCCCGAGGACGCGGCGCCGCACGCGAGCGTGGCGCGCGTCACCGCCGAGGACGCCGACCTCGGCCTCAACGGCGAGATCTACTACGCGCTCGCCGAGCCCTCCGCCACCTTCGCCGTGCACCCCACCAGCGGCGTGGTGACGCTGACGCGCGCGCTGTCCGCCGCCGAGTGCGCGCTGCACACGCTCACCGTGCTGGCGCGCGACCGCGCCTCGCTGCGCGACAGGGGGCCCGACGCGCCGGCTGCGCGCGCCACGCTCGTCGTGCGCGTGGCGCGCGTCAACCTGCATGCGCCCGAGATGCGCGTGCGCCGCCTGCCCGAGCTGCCGGAGAACTCGACGGCGGAGGTGTACGCGATCGTGGAGGTGCGCGACCGCGACTCGGGCGCGCACGGGCTCATCGCCTCGCTGTCGATCGTGGACGGCGACCCGGACGGGCACTTCCGCGTGCGCGCGTCGGCGCAGCCCGGCGAGTGGGACGTGGCGGCGCACGCGCTGCTGGACCGCGAGGCGGCGCCGCGCGGCTACAACCTCACGCTGCGCGCCACGGACGCCGGCTCGCCGCCGCGCTCCGCCTACCTCACGCTGCCGGTCGCGCTCGCGGACGTCGACGACAACGCGCCCGTGTTCGCACGCGAGCTGTACGAGGCCAGCGTGCCCGAGACGGCGCCGCCCGACACGCCGCTCGTGCGGCTCAAGGTGAGCGACGCCGACGCCGGCCGCAACGCGCGCGTCTACATCGAGATCGTCGGCGGCAACGAGGGCGGCGAGTTCCGCGTGCACCCCGACACCGGCGTGCTGTACACGGTGCGCGAGCTGGACGCCGAGACGAAGGCGCAGTACGCGCTCACCGTGTCCGCCATCGACCAGGGCGACGCCGGCGCGCGCAAGCAGTCCTCCGCCAAGGTGCAGGTGACCGTGCTGGACGCCAACGACAACGAGCCCGCCTTCGAGGAGGCCGAGCTGCGCGTCAGCGTGGCGGAGAACGCGCCCGCGGGCGGCGTGGTGGCGCGCGTGGCGGCGCGCGACCGCGACGCGGGCGACAACGCCTACGTGTCCTACAGCCTGGCCAACCTGCAGCCCGTGCCCTTCGACGTGGACCACTTCACGGGCGCCGTGCGCACCGCGCGCCTGCTGGACTACGAGACCATGCGCCGCCAGTACGAGCTGCGCGTGCGCGCCAGCGACTGGGGCGCGCCCTACCGCCGCCAGGCCGAGATGCGCCTCGTGGTCCGCCTCGAGGACGTCAACGATAACCGGCCGCAGTTCGAGCGCGTCGACTGCGTCGGCCACCTGCCGCGCCGGCTGCCCGTCGGCGCGGAGATCGTCACCCTCTCCGCGATCGACCTCGACGCCGGCGACGTCGTCTCCTACCGGCTCGACGGCGGCAACGAGGACGGCTGCTTCTCGCTGGACTCCGGCACTGGTGTGCTGAGCCTCGCGTGCGACCTGGCCGACGTGCGCGCCGACACGCGCGTCGTGAACGTGACCGCCACCGACGGCACGCACTTCGCCGACGCCACCTCGCTGACGCTGCGCCTGGCGGGCGGCGGCGGCGGCGCGCTGGAGTGCCGCGACACGGGCGCGGCGCGGCGCCTCACGGAGGTGCTGGCGGCCGCGGAGCGCGCCAACGCGCCGCTCGACCTGGCCGACGAGTTCGCGGCGGCGCCGGCGCGCTACGCCGAAAACCTGCACGCGCCCGAGTTCGTCGACTTCCCCGTGGAGGTGAAGGTGAACGAGTCAGTGGCGCTCGGCACGTCCCTGGTGCGGCTGCGCGCGCGCGACCGCGACCTCGGCTACAACGGGCTCGTCACGTACGGCATCTCCGGCGGCGACCGCGATTCCGCCTTCCGCGTGGACCCCGACACGGGCGAGCTGCAAGTAATCGGGTACCTGGACCGCGAGCGCGAGACCGAGTACTACCTGAACGTGACCGCGTACGACCAGGGCTCGCCGCGCCGCGCCGCCAGCCGCCTGCTGCCCGTCACCGTGCTCGACGTCAACGACAACGCGCCGCGCTTCGAGCGCGCGCTCGCCAGCTTCCGCGTCACCGAGAACGCGCTCAACGGCACCGTCGTGTTCCGCGCCAACGCCACCGACCGCGACTCGGGCGACTTCGCGCGCGTCACCTACAGCCTGAGCGGCGCCGGCGAGGGCGAGTTCTGCGTGGAGCCCGGCTCCGGAGCGCTCGCCGTGTGCGCGCCGCTGGACCGCGAGCGGTGCGCGCTGTACGAGCTCACGCTGCGCGCCACCGACGGCGGCGGGCTGCACGCCGAGGCGCGCGTGCGCGTCGCCATCGACGACGTCAACGACAACGCCCCGCGCTTCGGCCTCGCCTCCTACTCGGCGCGCGTGCGCGAGGACGTGCCCGTCGGCACGCTGGTGGGCGCGCTGGAGGCCTTCGACCCGGACCTCGGCGAAGGCGGCGTCGTGGCGTACTCGCTGCCGGACGCCGGTGAGGACGCCGCGTTCGCGGTGGACGCCGCGTCGGGCGCGCTGCGCACGCGGCGCGCGCTCGACTTCGAGGAGCGGCAGGTGTACGGCGTGACCGTGCGCGCGACCGACGGCGGCCGCCCCGCGCTGTGGGCCGAGGCGGCGCTCATCGTGGAAGTGGAGGACGTGGACGAGAACGCGCACGCGCCGCGCTTCGCCGAGCACGGCGTGCTGGCGGGCGCCGTGCGCGAGGACGCGCCGCCGGGCACGCGCGTGCTGGCCGCCACCGCCACGGACGCCGACCCGCCGGGCCGCGACTCGCGCCTCGGCTACTACGTGGTGGCGGGCAGCGGCATGGCGCACTTCGGGGTCGACGATGCCGGTGAGTGGCGCGCGCATTCGAACCCGACCACGGTGTCCACGGTGTCCACGGTGTCCACGGGGCGGCGGCGTCGTTTGTCCAGTGTACTTTACTTGTGTGATTTCTCATACCTGGGTGTATCCGAAAATACCCCATGTATGTCCCGCGATTTTTAGTAGTTTAAAAGTTATGATTTTTTTAATGTATATTTTCGAATTTACTTCCGGAGCACCTTCAAAAAATCATAACTTGTTTAATAGTAAGATTTTTTCTCTAACATGATTGTCTTAAATTACTCTTTCATACGTTATAATCAACTATACAACATTCTTCATTACAAGTTACCGTAAAAAGGGTCGAAAGTGAAAATTTTAGGTTTGAGTTGAACGGAGTAAAATTTTCAAAATTTTCTTAACAGTACAAAATTGTTGTTTCATAGGTTTAAACTACTTTTAAAAACTTTAGCACTTTGTCAGCTAGCCAAATAATAAAAAAAGTTGCTCTTAACAGGCAATTTTACGATGAATTTGGCACCGAACTTAGTTAGGTGAGCATGCGTAAAGAAAAAAATTGTCCGAAAAAATAGTTTTACTTTATTTATTTCATTTGTATGGTCTACATCATTTGTAAGGTATCATCAAAAGTAGTCTAATAATCTCAAATTAAACAATCAGTGACACATTCAAAAACAGTTTACTCCAAAAAAAGTTTGGGTTAATACACATTAATACGGTTATTTTGGTTTGTTTAAGTATCAATAAACAATAAAAAAATTAAGTTACATTACTTTATAATATTTTCAAAATGAGCCCTTCAATCGATACACAGTCGGCAACGTCTTAAAAAAATATCTTAGTATACGGAAACCTCTTGAATTTTCTTTGACTATCACAGCTGGGCAATTGAAAACCCACATCTTTCAAGAGCATCAAATTTAGCATCGATAGAGCGTAGACTAAAAGATATTTTTTAAGACGTTGCCGACTGTGTATCGAACTTGAAGGGCGTCATTTTGAAAATCTAATAAAGTAATGTAACTAATTTGTGTGTTATTGTTTATTGATACTATAATAAAGCAAAATAAACGTGTTAATGTATAAAAAAAACAAACTCATTTAATGTATCACTGATTGTTCAATATGAGATTATTATACTGCTTTTTTTTATTATTTAGCAAATTGACAAATTTTTAAAGTTTTTAAATTTTGAAAATTTTACGCCGTTCAACTCAAACCTAAAATTTTCACTTTCGACCCTTATTTCGGTAACTTGCAATGAAGAATGTTTTGTAGTTGATTATAACGTATGAAAGAGTAATTCAAGACAATCATGTTTGATAAAAAAAAAAAAAAAAAACTTACTAAATGTTATATTTTATTGTTATGATTTTTTTAGTTTAAGGTGCTCCGGAAGTTAATTCGAAAATACGCATTAAAAAAATCATAACTTCTAAACTACTAAAAATCGTGGTATGATCCACGATATTTTTAATTCATGGGGTATTTTCGGATGCACCCAGGTGTGAGAAATAAAAAAAAAATTTTGACGTCACTTTTTGGATGACCCTGTATATTATGTTTTATTGTACATTGTACAGAATCAAAAAGAATAAGTAGGTATGTATGTTTATTGTAAGAACTGTGTGAACATTGCCGCTCCCGTGGATAAAGTTTTGCTTATTTCTACGTAAAATGCAAGCATGCGTCAAAAGATGATATGCGGTTTACGCGTACACAAGCGTACGCGCGTACGTAGGTAAGCTTAAGTGTTAATGCGATCGATAAAAATTTGCAGGCATCATTCGAACATTGACGCCTCTGGACCGAGAGTCGGTGGACCACTACTGGCTGACGCTGTGCGCGCAAGACCACGGCCTCGTGCCCAGGCACGCGTGCATCGAGGTGAGTGCCGGGGCGGGGGCGGGCGGGGGCGGGAGGGGCGCGGGGTGAGCTAGTGAGCGAGTGTGCGTCCGCCGCAGGTGTACGTGGAGGTGGAGGACGTCAACGACGTGGCGCCGTGGCCCGCGCGCGCCGCCTACGCCGCCGCCGTGCGCGAGCACGCGCCGGCCGGCACGCGCGTGCTGGCCGTGGCGTGCGCGGACGCCGACGCCGCGCCGCAGCCCGCGCCGCTCACCTACGCCATCGTGGCCGGCAACCCGGACGGACTCTTCTCCATCGATCAGCACACCGGTACCTAACACTCCATTCATACCGTACTCGATACTTATATTTAAACAGTAGGCCCTAAAGGAGATTGGGCATCGCAGGTCCCAGGCAGCGCATTGGGCATCGCAGGAATTATAAATCGGGGTATACATGTGATATACTTATTAACAATATTATTTAAATGGGTGGCGCGCATTCGAAATGTCCAATTTTCTCTTGCATTACGTCGATTGATTGATTTATTTAAAATTCGGAAGTCTCTATTGAAGACCCATTACAACTTTATATGAAATAAACTATTGAATTTAATTTAATTTTTTAGTTTGACAGTGAGTACGAACATTGACATGACATGTTATGTAGTAGTTCTCGACACAGTATCAAGGTTCTTTAATGCTCGCTCTTATTCATAGCGATTTATATCGGCATCTCTCTCATTAACCCTAAACCACCATACCTAGTATATTTATTCAGTGCCACAAACCAGGCCGAGGAAAACTATTAAAGTTGGAAAACCATTTTTAGGGATTACCACAGTCGAAGTGAATCATATGGGAAAACATAAACCCTTTGCCTGGTAAGAAATTAAAAAAACAATAGTGCGACTATTTACTATTTGAATTTTATAATTAAAAGAAAACAAAACGTGTGGTGTGTACACCACAAGAAAAATCCAGAAATAAAATGAAGCCATTGACTTCATCTAAATAACACGGGCCAGGCCAGCGCTGGCTTTTCTGAGCACTGGCGCCAGCGTACTGGCTTCGTCTAAAACTTGCTTTACACCCGAGCATTGGGCACCAAATTTCTGATAAAAATTAAGAATAGTGACCAAAGCTTGGTAAAGGGTTAATCAATCTTTACCTAATATATACGCTGCCAATAATTGACGTCATTCGAACCAAAGAAAAGACAGTAGATATAAAATTATTACCATCTGCACTTAGTATTACAATAGGATGTTACACCAGGCGTTGGGCACTCCATCGCCCAGTTCAATTCACTCCCCATAAATAATTCTGTACAGTGTGCCTAAAGATGTTTTCACTTCAAAAATATATAATAATAACATTCAACAGTATTGATAACTTCCTCCTTTTTTGAAGTCGGTTGAAAATACAAACACTTTTTCCACGGGAAGACGAAATCGCATGTCGCCGGCTAGTTTTTAACCTAATACAATTTAATCGTTAACGGCCATCCTAGTGGAGTGGGTGTTGCATGCGGTGGGAGGGCAGTGGCAGTATCGTGCGCGTTGCAGGCGAGATCGTGACGACGGGGCGCGCGCTGGACCGCGAGACGGCGGCCTCGCACGCGCTGGAGGTGCAGTGCTCGGACGGCGCGCTGGCGGGCGCGGCGCGCGTGCGCGTCGCCGTGCTGGACCTCAACGACCACGCGCCCGCCTTCACGCAGCGCTTCTACGAGCTGCGCGTGCCCGAGCGGGGCGCCGAGCGGGACGCCGAGCAGGACGCCGCGCCGCAAGTAAGACTCGAGCTCTACCGACCTTGTTTATGTTTGGGTTGCGTTGATTGATCTACCACCAAGTTATTAGCATGTTTTTTTGTTTTCTGCGAGTGAATCCATTCTAGCGTTTGTTGTGTTCTACGGTCGAGTGGTGGTAGTCCACGAGTTCCGTGAGCGGCGCGTCGTGTTCGCGTGTGACGTGTGCGTGTGTGTGTGTGCAGGCGGGCGGCGGGGAGGCGGCGCAAGGGGACAGCGCGGAGTGGGACAGCGAGGACGAGGAGGAGGGGGCGGCCTGGGAGCACGCGCCCGACCCGCCGCCCGGGGACCGCCTCGCCACCGTGAGTACCGGCCCTCGCGCTGCCCGCCGCGCCGGACGCGTCTCCGAGATACCGATCCTACCTACTGCAGGTGCTCGCCTTGGACCCGGACGCCGGCGCCAACGGCACCGTGCGCTACTGGGCGCGGGCGCGCGGGGCGGCGCGCGGCGTGCTGCGCGTGGCGGCCGACAGCGGGCGGCTGGTGGTGGCGCGCGGCGCCGCGCTGCGGGCGGGCGACACGCTGGAGCTGGCGCTGCGCGCGTGCGACGGCGGCGCGCCCCCGCGCTGCGGCGTGGCGCGCGCCGTGGTGCGCGTGGCGGCGCGTGGGGGCGGCGCGCCGCCACGCCTCGTGCCGCCGCCCCCTTTGCAAGTCGCCGAACTGGACGCGCCCGGCTTCCTGCTCGCCGTGCTACAAGCCACCGACCCGGATGATGACCCGCTCTATTATGACATAGTGGGTGAGTGGATAGGACCCATCGACGCTTAGGGTTTATTTATTTATTGGAGAACCGACTTTATATATCTAGGTAGACATCGGCTAAGCTTTAGAGAGGTTACATCACACCAATCACAGGTTACACCCCCTTTCCAGACGGCGACCCGCGGCAGGAGTTCCACCTGGGGCGCGCGGACGGCAGCCTGCTGCTGGCGCGCCGGCTCGTGTGGGAGCGCACGCCCGCCTACACGCTCAACGTGTCCGTCAGCGACGCGCGCCACACCGTGTACGCGCCGGTGGGTGCGGGGGCCGAGGGGCGGGGCGGGGCGCCCGGCGGCCGCGCGGTGACGTCACGGCGTGTTGCAGGTGTCGGTGGTGGTGGTGAACGACGGCGACGAGGGTGGCGTGGCGTTCTCGCAGGACACGTACTCCGTGGAGGTGGCGGAGAGTGCGGCGGTGGGCGACGAGCTGGTGCGACTAACGGCGCGCGCGGCGGGGGGCGGCCGCCTGCTGTACGGGCTGCACGCGGCGCGCGCGCCCGCCTCGCTGCCGCTGTTCCGCCTGCACGAGCTCAGCGGCGCGCTGCAGCTGGCCCGCCCGCTCGACAGGTACGGCCCGCCGCGGGACGCGCCCGCGCCGCGTCTACTGCTACCGAACCGTCCGAACTCGTCGCAGGGAGAGCGCCGGCGTGCACGAGCTGACGGTGTGGGCGCGGGACACGGCGCCGCGCGCGTCGCGGGCCTTCGCGCGCGTGGTGGTGGTCGTGCGCGGGGCCGACGAGCACGCGCCCACGTGGGGCCGGCGCCTGGCGGAGGCGCGGCTGCCGCGCACGGCCGGGCGCGGCGCGCTGGTGGCGGCGCTGCGCGCGGCCGACGCCGACGCCGGCGAGGGCGCGCGCGTCGTGTACTCGCTGACGGGCGGCGACGCCGGCGGCCTGTTCGAGGTGGACCCGGCGCTCGGCGACGTGCGGCTGACGCGCGAGCTGCCACCGCGCGGCCCGCGCGAGTACGCGCTGCACGTGCGCGCCGCCAACCCGCCGCCCGCCGCGCGCGCCGCCACGCTGCCGCTGCACGTGCTCATCGTCGAGCCGGACGACGCGCCTCCGAGGTGAGAGCGACCGCCCTCCCCCCTGCCCCCCCCCCCCTTCGATCGATTTGATCGACATTCATGACGGCGACGATGACTCTTTCAGATTCACATCCTCCGAGATAGTGTGCGAGGTGTACGAGAACGAGCCGGCAGGCGCGGTCCTGGCGGCGCTGGAGGCGCGCGGCGGCTCGTCGCCGTGGTACTCGCTGGAGGGGGGCGACGGCCTGTTTCGCCTGAACCCGGCCGCCGGCCTGCTCACCACCGCGGCGCCCCTGGACCACGAAGCGCGCAGCGAGTACAACCTCACCGTGACCGCCCTCAACATGGTGCGTGTCGGTCTCTCGTATCCGTCGGCTCCCCCGCCGCAGCCGGCTCTGCCTGACCGTCGCGCCGTTGGTCCCCAGGGCGGCGGGTCGGCGCGCGCGCGCGTGACGGTGCACGTGCTGGACCGCAACGAGTTCCCGCCGCGGCTGAGCGCGCGCTCGTACCTCGGGCGCGTGTCGGAGGCGGCGGCGCCGGGCGCGCTGGTGGCGGCGGCGGCCGGCGAGCCGCTCGTGCTGCTCACCGAGGACGGCGACTCGCCCGCCAACCGCCAGCGCACGTTCGAGATCGTGGAGCCGGAGGCCGCGGCGCTGTTTCGCATCGACGGCACGACCGGCGCGCTGCGCACGCGCGCAGCGCTCGATCGCGAGCGCGTTGCCTCGCACCGCTTCACGGTGCGCGCGCTGGACGCGGGCACGCCACGCCTGCCCTCCGACTCGTCCGCGACGGTGCTGGTCGAGGTCGAGGACGTGAACGACTGCCCGCCGCGGTTCTCGCGCGCGGCCTACGAGGCGACAGTGCTGCTGCCGACGGCGGCGGGCGTGCTCGTGCTGCAGTTGTCGGCCGTCGACCCCGACCCTCCGCCGCCGCCCGACGCCGAGGTCAAGTACGACGTGATCGAGGGCGGCGAGGGCGGCGCGTTCTCGCTGTCGGCGCGCGGCGCGCTGAGCGTGGCGCGCGCTACGCTGGCGGCCGGCGCGTACCGCCTGCGCGTGCGCGCGTCCGACGGTCGCTACTCGAGCACGGCGCGCGTGGACGTGCTGGTGCGCGAGGCGGACAATGCGGGCCTCGCGTTTCAGAAGAGCGAGTACCGCGGCTCCGTGCTCGAGAACTCCACTAGGCCCGCCACCATCGCCGTGCTGAGCGTGCTCGGCGCCGCGCTCGGCGAACACGTCGAGTTCCGCATCCTCAACCCCGAGCCCGGATTCGAGGTAACACATCGACCTCTTGCGTGGCGTCACGGCAGCGCGGGGTGCGCCATGCGACATGCTCATGCGTCATCGGCGGCAGGTGGGGCCGACGTCGGGCGCGGTGCGCAGCACGGGGCTGGCGCTGGACCGCGAGGCGCGCGCCGCGTACGCGCTGCTGCTGCAGGCGCGCGCCGGCGAGCGCGTGGCGCGCGCCGTGCTGCACGTGGCCGTCACCGACGTCAACGACAACTGCCCCGTGTTCGTGGGGCTGCCGTACGTGGCGGGCGTGCGCGCCGGCGCCGAGCCGGGCGCTCCGCTGCTGCGCGTGCGCGCCGACGACCTGGACGCCGGTGACAACGCCGAGGTGCGCTACGAGATGAAGCGCGGCCACGGCGAGCTGTTCCGCGTCGACCGGCGCACCGGCGAGCTGTCGCTCAAGCAGACGATCGAGGCGCACGAGCACCCGTACACGCTGGTGATCGCCGCGTTCGACGGCGGCGTGCCGGCGTGCGGCGCCGAGGCGGAGGTGGCGGTGCGCGTGTGGCGCGGCGGCGCGGCACCGGCGTGGGAGCGCGCGCACTACGCGCTGGCGGCGCGCGAGGACGTGGCGCCGGGCGCGGCGCTGGGCCCGCCGCTGCGCGCCAGCTCGCCGCTGCAGCGCCAGCTCATCTACACGCTGCTGGACGACGCGGGCGACGGGCCGCTGGAGATACACTTCGACTCGGGTGAGTGCGCGCGACGCTGCCTCTCTGCCTCTCTGCCTCTCTCCTGCGGCCGCGCGATCTTACTAATGTGGCTCGGTTTGTTCCTCAGCCCCCGACGGAAGCAATAACCCATGTGAGTACTGAGTACTACCGACATGCCTGCTACTGTGCAATGGCGTTGGCCTATGACTTGTATCTGTGTCACCGTCGCCGTCGCGTCTCACTGAATGTCCTCACGCACGCTCATCATCACCGTAGCTTAGTGACCGTGTGTACTCACCTGTATGTTTCCCATGCATGCCGATTGCTAATTTTGTCGATTTCATTAGAGCGTCGATCCGCTCTTACATGAGAAAAGATTTAATATTTAGTTTAATTTACAATATACAGGTATCGTAACGGTTTAATAGCGCTGACCTTGAATGCGCAGAAGTCGAGATAGGATGTGTTTGGCGGGAGGAGTGGGGTACGACGGGAAAGGCGCCGGTGCGGGCGTCTAATTGGTCCCTTAGTCACCTTCCCGCCGCCGCCTCGTTCACGCGTCGCATATCCCTTAGGCATCGTCCTATAGAGCGCGATTTAGACGCACCTCGATAAATACTGAAAATGAATCTGGTGTTCCTCAGGAGTCGCATTTGGGCCCAATACTGTTTGTCCTCTTTATTAATTATTTACCCTAATGATATTACACTTCTTCAAAATGACCTATCAAGTATACAAAACTGGTGTACTAGTAACTCTATAGAACTACGTGTCAATAAATTTTCTCATGTTCACTTTTCTAAAAAACTTAACCCTACTATCACCTCATAGGTTTTACGGCTGGACGCTCCACAAACTCAAATCTTTTGGTTTACACTACTTACATATGTTCTGCGTTTAATGACAAAGTACAAGTTCACTCCGTGTACACTGACTTCTCAAAGGCATTTGATAAAGTTCATCACAATATTCTAATATCTAAAGCAACTCATTATGGTATACACGGAACATTGCTTTGTTGGTTATGCTCATACATATCGAGTCGTTCACAGCTAGTGGCTGTGGTGCATGGTGTTGAATCACTGCCTATAGTGCCTACCTCAGGAGTTCCCCAAGTATCGAACTTGGGGCCTCTATTGTTTATAATATTCGTGAATGACCTCCTCAAGATCATTGACAGTGAATGCTTAGCTTATGCGGACGACCTAAAGGTATATCGCAGAATAGAGTCACTTAATGACTGCGAGCGACTTCAAAAACAAATCATCAACCACTGGTGCATTCATAATTGCATGGCCTTAAACATTAAAATATTACAAGTTATACAAACGCCGAGCAGGCCCCGAGGGCTCTACGTGACGTCTGTGAAAATACCCTATGCTGTGACCCTAGTGTGTGGTGTATGTCTAATGTGTGCCCTGGCCTAACCATAAGTGTGTGAATAGATAAATATATAGATACGTGCGGGAAGCCTGTTGCCAGAGACCTAAGACAACAGACGGACAGTTGGGAGGAAAGTGGGATGTGTACGGCGTGCAATGTACACGGGAGTGGGGGTTTTCTCACTGTCCAACCTACAGACTCATAGGCTGGCTCGACAGAGTCGAGGGCTAAAGGTGTCTTGGCCCAGTGAGAGGAGGCTGGTTAGGAGGGCCCGCAGTGGTTACTGGGCTGGCGATCTTCGTGACGTCAGGGCCCGGCCGGCTGTCGGGGTCGGCTCGGCCAGAGGTTCCTCGTGACGTCGGGGGCCGCCCGCTGCTGGCGCTGGACTCGTGGATCTTCCGGGCAGCCCCTCCAGTAACCACTGGGTCGTCGTAGGGTCTTCAACAGGGCGGAGGAGAGAAACTCGACTCGTCGTTGTAGTAGAAGTGAAGACATTTATTTAATACAAATTACATCTTATATACTAAATTACTCTATTTTATTCTAGTTTATTCTAAAAAATTGTGTAAAAATTTTTCAAATGTCCAATCACCTCATCTAAATCCATAAAACAAAAAGTAAATACACATTTGAAACTGACCTCCATCTTGAATTTAAAATATAACAAAAATTCTTAATCATTATCCCCTTATTAGTTAAAAACGACACCCATGAGCAAAAATTGTAAATGGTCCATCGTGTTGGATTCAAATCCGTCACAAAATATTCAACTCCGTATTAGTCAAAAACGATAAAATAAATTACAAAAAAAAAACAATTGGTCGTCTTGGATTTCAAATCTGAAACAAAATTATTAATCCTCAACCCCTAATTAGTATATTAGCGTCTATGATACACAAATCATGACACAAATAATATTTACTGATTTTAGGAATTTGTAAATTCAGTGATTTGTGACATTAGGTCAATTTTACGTCATATATCATTATTTTCATTGGCTGAAATATGTTTTTTTTTATGTTTTGAACTCCCATATCTCCGCCATTTTGAAAAAAAATCCAGAAACTGAATCGAGGAGAACAGCCGCCGACAGACGCCGCCTGGACAGTGGCCGGTGGCCGCCCAGACTGACATACACAAGCATATTTGGCCAACCTGAAGTAGAGACCTTCGGTTTTCGCTTCGCGCTCGTTAGGTCAGCTAATAATACTTACCTACTACTATAAACTACTATAGGTATATGCAGCTTTATATAAAGCTAAAGCTAACTCATTATGTAGGTACTATAAGTACATAATTCTAAAATATTACTTGTAGGTATCTTGTACCCAATACAAGCATACTCGGTATCTGTGTGTAGTGTTTCAAAAGAATCTGCTGGTGGTAGATTCATTACTGTGGTGGCGTCCATGTCAGTTTCCTGAGGCTGCCCCATTGACTTGCAACGATCTTCAGTATCTAGTCATACTGATTTTCATAAACTATGGCACTGAATATGACTTCACAAACTAAATAATGTCGTGCATAATTTAATTTGTGAAGTCTGTCATCGCGGGAAAACTGACACAGGTCCGGCCTCCGTAAGCGCCAGCGCGCGACAGAGCGAGCCTACCAAGCCGCCGCGCTCGCGAATTTGTAGTTATTTAAACTTAGTAAAAAAGAAAATCGTTTTATCAAGTCAAACTATGTTGTATTTGGGACGGACAAGTGAAACGAACCGTGGCTATAGACACACTGTTTATTCGCAGGAAGGATCGCGGCGGACACAGCCGCTCGCGCCGTAGGTACCTACTTATATGTAGATACACAACACTTCCTCCCCCATTTGACAAAATCCGAAAGTAACAATTATAAAGCAGTTTACAAATGAGGTCTATAATCAACCCTTGGGATGTTACGCAACAATCTAGAATTTGATCTAGAAGCGAAACTTGGTGTAGCTACGGCGGGTGACGTCACCGTTAATCTCCTCTCCCCACTGCTGCGCTGAGCACCGCGCGCAGGCGAGCCCGCACTCTCAGGAGTGTCATGCACTTCCTGTACCAGGTCAAGGTCCAGAGGAATACTCTTCCCATCATCATTGCCTTTGTACAAGATAACCTGGTTTTTATGTTTCTTTACAACTTGAGAAGTCTGACAGTCATTTATCAAGTACATTACTTTACCAAGTTTTCTTTGAATAGTTCCTCTACGCCAACAAAAATTATCCTTATTTGTATATTTTTTATATAAAACCTTATCGTCTATGGAATACGTATGAGTATTTTTTCCACCATAAGTTTTACTCTGCAAGCACTGTTGACGTTTCACATTATTAGCGACGCGTGTGGGTGGGGCTGATGATGATGACTCACTTGGATTCATTAAATCTAATCGCGATCGCAATTTGTGGCCAAAAACAAGTTGTGCAGGCGAAAACCCAGTCACAGAATGCACCGAGTTCCTATAGTCGAAAAGATATTTTAGCAGTTTCAGTCTCGCATCTTTACGATCTCGTGATGATAAAATACTAGTCTTTATACCTTTTTTTACAATCTTTACATAACTCTCCGCCTGCCCATTACTGGCGGCATTGTATGCTGCCGACGTTAGATGCGTAATTCCATTGAGTGTGCAAAAATACCTAAACTCGTGAGAAGTGAACGCAGTCCCATTATCACTCACTATAGTATGAGGTAACCCATACTTAGACATATATTCGTACAGGTTTGCAACAACCGCACCTGACGTGGTATTATTCGTCATGTCGTACACTTCGACCCATTTGGAGAAAGCATCTACGATCACAAAATAAACATACCCACCCAGAGGTCCTAGAAAATCAATGTGGATTCTGTAAAATGGCTTTGGTGGGTACGGCCAGGGCGCGAGTGGGGCGCGTGGCGGCGCGGGACGCATTCGCGAGCAAACGTCGCATGCGCTTATCAGCGCTTCGAGCGCTTTGTCCACTCGCGGGAACCAAAAGCGAGACCGCGCTTCTGCCTTGCTTTTTACAATACCTAGATGAGAGCTGTGTAACTCGGATAGAACTAGCGATTGCAAACATTCCGGTACTACAACTTTATGCCCTCTCATAACACACCCGTTTTCGTAAGATAATTGATTCCTACATAGAAAATACGGTCTTAGTTTTAAATCTGTTATATTTTTTTGCCAACCATTTAAAATAAAGTCTATTACCTTACAAAGCGTTACATCTTCGTGAGTTTCTTTTTTTAAAATGCTCATCGTTATAGGAAAATTCCCTTCTACCACAAAATTTACATAGGTAGCCTTATCTACAGGAATATCATCATGCCTATGTGAGATGCCTCGGGTCGCGGCTGCCGGACCCCCCGTGCCCCCCGCCCCCGTACTAGCACCGCTTTCGTCTGCCGAGGGTAAACTGGCGCGCGATAAGAAATCAGCGCTATTGTCCGCACTCTTTACGAATTCAATTATATAATTATAAGCGCCTAGAAAAATTGCATATCTTTGTAGCCTATTAGCAGAAACCTCGGGTATGCCTTTATGAGGTCCGAAAATTGAAATAAGAGGCTTATGGTCAGTGCGTAAAATAAATGGAATTGACCTGCCGTACAAGAATTGATGATAACGGCGAACTCCAAAAATTATAGCGGTCGCTTCTTTTTGAATTTGCGAATATTGTTTTTCAGCCGAGTTCAGGGTTCGTGAGGCGAATGATATGGGACGCTCTGATCCATCGTAGTCAACCTGTGACAGGATTGCTCCTAATCCATTTGGTGAGGCGTCTACTGTCAATATTAACTTTGCATTTGGATTGAAATGCGCCAGCACTTGATCGGATGCTATAGCGTTTTTTATCATAATGAATGCGTTGTTTTGTTCAGGGCCCCAATTCCATTTCTCTCCCTTTTTGAGAAGATTATACAATGGGCTAAGGATACTCGACGCATTTGGCACAAAATTTCTATAATAATTCACCAAACCTAGAAATGATTGTAATTTATTTACATCGGTGGGGGTCGGCGCCTCCACCATAGCTTTCACCTTATCTGTAGTTTTCTTAAGGCCGTTCCTATCTATTACATATCCTAAATAATTTATCTCGTCCTTGAAAAATTCGCATTTCTCTTTTTTTAGAGTTAACCCTGCATCTTGCAGGCGTTGGAGGACGGCCTGGAGCCTTTCCATGTGCAAAGTGGGGTTTGGGGCAGTGATAAGCACGTCATCAATGAGGCATAAGACCCCGTCCATACCGGCTAACAAATTTTCCATTACTCGTTGAAAAATTGAAGGCCCGCTAGAAATGCCAAATATTAACCTGGTATAAGCAAATATTCCCCGGTGCGTATTTACACATGTATATTTCTGTGAATCCTCATCTAAAACTAGTTGAGAATATGCCATCGAGAGATCTAATTTCGAAAATTGTTGTCCCCCGTGGAGCCTTGAAAACAATTCCCGAACAGTAGGCAATGGGTATTGTTCTATTACCAATTGTTTATTAATTGAAACTGAGTAATCTGCACATATTCTTACAGAGCCATCTCGTTTGAGCACGGGGACAATCGGTGATGCATAATCGGAATGTTCCACCTGTTTTAGTATACCTAAATTGACCAACCTGTCAATCTCCTCATCTACCTTTGGTCGTAAAGCAAACGCCATGGGGCGCGCCTTGAAAAATACTGGTTTGGCATCATCTTTAAATTGTAATTTCACTTTGTACTTCGTGAATTTACCCAGTTTATCAGAAAATACTTCGGGATATTGGCTTTGCAATTGTAAAGCTATGTGATCATCGGTTGCCGTTACAAAATTACAGGGTGTAAGTTGTAAATTGAACAAGCAAAGGAAATCCCTACCTAAAAGTGGCGGCCCGCCATTCCGTATGACATGCACTTTCACCGTATGAGTTTGCTGCATGTACGACAAAGGCATAATCGCTATACCTAAACATTCCATACTGCTACCTACGTAGGTATATAACGGATTCCGAATAGCTGAGAGCTGAACACTGCTAAAATATTTTTTGTAAGTGGATTCAGAAATAACAGTCACGGGAGCACCACTATCAATTTCAAAACATAATTCGACCCCGTTTAAAGAAACCGTTTCGGTCATGGGTTCTCCCCGCATCGTCCGAATATTGTTTAAGCACTTACCATCATCATCTTCATCATCCCCACGCACATCCGTGCTCGTCACCAAATATTTCACTTTATTGCACATCCTGCGTAAATGCCCTTTTGTATTACACTTACTGCATGTGAAACTAGCGAATTTACACTGCGAGGACTTATGATTAGCACGACCACACACGCAACACTTTTCTTTCTTTCCGGCAATAGCACTTTGACGACCTTTCTGCATCTTGAACAATTGGTCGTTGGCGGCTCAGGCGACGGCTGCGACGGGTGCGCTGCTGGCGGAGGGGGCGCGCGCACATCGCACGCTCTCGGCCAACTCCACCGCCTTTGATAGCGTCAAATCCTTCATTCAGATCCAGATCCTGCGCGAAAAGCTTTTCCCTTTCGGCTCCTGGCGCTATTCCCATCACAAAACGATCACGTAATGCTTCTTCGACATCCTTAAATCCACAGTGCGCTGTGAGTCCTCGAAGTCTCGCGGCCCACTGATGATGAGTCTCACCCGGCAGTTGCACGGCTGAATAGAAGTTGTACCGCTCGGCGAATCCACAGCGTTTCGGTGTGAAATGATTGTCCAGGATCTCGATAATCGTCTTATATGGCACCAGTTGTACATCTTTTGGTAATGCCAAATCAGCCACGAGTTTGTAGGTACCGTCGGTGAGTGCGCTTAGCAAAATTGCTCGTTGCTTGATTAGTATCGCGTCCGTAGTGCCGGTTATGTCGTTCGCAATAAACCTTTGCGTCAACCGGCTCTTGAAAGTGCTCCAATTTTGTAAATTATGGTCAAAATTTGTCAAAATTCCAAAATGGGCCATTTTTATTCCATGGAAGTGGGTAGGTTAGCTGCGCCAATGTTGTATTTGGGACGGACAAGTGAAACGAACCGTGGCTATAGACACACTGTTTATTCGCAGGAAGGATCGCGGCGGACACAGCCGCTCGCGCCGTAGGTACCTACTTATATGTAGATACACAACAAACTACGAAATTGTCTAGAAATATTTATTGTCTATAGTTAGGTGCAAAAATAATTTGTAAAATATCATTAGGCTAGTCATGGTTTTGAAAAAACACTACAAAGAGGGGTAACTTTGGGATTTTTTCTATAGAGTGAAGTACTTATGATCTTGTAACTGGCTACGAATTTGGCTAGACTATATCCTCAACTTATGCATATATTTTTTTCAGAATTTGAAACACTATTTTCGATTTCTCAGATGGTTTTAAAAAACTCAAAATGCGGCCTTAGTGCGACTGCGCCGCCTTAAAGTATCTGTGACAAATTGAGTCTTGTCATCCTTTGCAAGTTTTAAAGGGAGTTTTGGCGGGAACATGAAAAATGGCGCATTGGCGGCATTAAATTAATTGACAAAACTTGTATAACTTTGAGTGTTTAAGTGTAAAAATTGTGGTTTTTTATCCATTAAGTGCTCGTGAACGTGTATGAGTGTTGGTGAATAGTGTAATACTGTAAAACGTGACTTTTCGTGCTGCCTCCAAAACTCCATAGAAGCCTCTAGTAAAGTCGCAACCACCACTACTTTACAGGGGCATGACTTGACTTAACGACTCTGACTTATGACAAAATAATCTCTCCAATTACTTGACACTGGCTATATACCTTTGATGTGAAGCCAAAACCGAAGAACTTAGGTTCTTCGAAAAAAAAAAAAAAGTTATAAAGGTTCGATTTTGACACCAAACATCTTATAAAGTCTATTAATCCACGGTGCGTCATACGTCATTTAAAATATAAAAAAAATGCTGTTTTAAGCGACATGTGTCTACTAGATAATATTAGATATGTAGATCGTTCAAACTTTAAAACGAAAATCAACACCACAAACTTTTAAAATATGTTCTAATGTTTTTACGAAATCAAAATATAACATTTATTTAAACATTTTATAAAATAAGGTAACAAAAACATTGATCCAATCTAAGTACATAATAACGTATGGAGGAATTTATGGGAGGCCTACGCCGATGAGGCGACTTCAGCAGAAAAACTAGATTAGTTTTAATTAAAAAAAAATAAAAAAAAAATAGATTTTTTTATAACTAATAGCGCTAAATGTACTATTAATTTGTGTATAATTTGTATTACCTAATCATTTGATAAATAAATTGATCTGATTTGAATTGATTTGATTTAAGCAGTTAAATAGAAGCAATAAAGGCTTTTTTTTTTAATTATTTTAGTACATAATAAAACATATTTTTATTTTGTCCGCTTTGGGAACGATTCTCCATCATTAGACTGAATACTTATCATTTTTGTCGTAATTCTGGATTTGATCATTATTATTGTCATTTGTGTTTGTTGAAAGTATTTGGGTGTTTTCGATGGCATATCAGAGGTCCATTGCAATCACCACAAATTATAGAGCATCTTAGTTTGATTCATGTTTCTGGTATCGTTTGTCAGCGCTTTGTATCGTGTGCGTGTGTGCGTGTGTGCAGGCGTGGTGGCCGCGCGCGCGCCGCTGGACTACGAGGCGGCGCGCGAGCTGCGTGCCGTGCTGCGCGCCACCGACGGCGTCACGGGCGCGCACGCCGACGCCGCGCTCACCGTCACCGTGCTCGACGTCAACGACTGCGCGCCCGAGTTCCCGCACGACCTCTACCGCGCCAACGTGTCCGAGGCCGCGCCGCTGCACCACCTCGTGCTGCACCTCGCCGCCGCCGACGCCGACGACGGTGAGCGACTCTCCTCCGCCCCTCACCCGCCCCTCACCCGCCCCTCACCCGCCTCTCCCCCGCCTCACGAGTGCCCGTGTGTCGCAGGCGCCAACGGAGAGTTGACCTACTCGCTGTCTGCGTTGGAGGGCGCCGAGCCGGTGGCCGAGTTCTCGATAGAGGCGACGACGGGGCGCGTGCGCGTCGCGGCGCCGCTCGACGCCGAGACGCGCGCCTCCTACCATCTGCGCGTCACCGCCACCGACGCCGGCCGCCCGCCGCTGCACACCACCGCGCACCTCTTCATCACAGGTGAGACGACGCGCGACAGACCGTCATGCACCCGTGCGTGTGGGACGTCACCGCGGCTCGCTATATGGGGTGTGGTGTGTCGCAGTGGAGGACGTGAACGACTGCGCGCCGCGCATGGAGCGGGCGCTGGTGGCGGGCAGCGTGTCGCGCGAGGCGGCGCGCGGCACGGCGCTGGCGCGCGCCGCGGCGTGGGACGCGGACGCGCGCGACGCGCCGCGCCTGCGCTACCGGCTGGAGGGCGCGGCGGCCGCCACGCGCGCGTTCCGCCTGCACGAGCGCACGGGCGTACTGTCGCTGGCGGGCCCCGCGCCGGCCGCGCCGCCGCGCTCACTCAACGTGTCCGTGTCGGACGGCGCGCACGCCGCGTTCGCGCGCATCAAGCTGTCGCTCGCGGCCGCCAACACGCAGCCGCCCGCGTTCCCGCACCTCGTGCACGAGGCGCGCGCGCCGGAGAACCTCCCGCCGCCCGTGCTACTCACCACGGTGAAGGCGCACGACCCGGACGCGGGCGAGTACGGCGCGGTCGCGTACTCGATCCCGTCGGCGCTGCTGGGCGAGACGTTCGCGGTGGACGCGCGGAGCGGCGCGCTCACGACGCGCGTGCCGCTGGACCGCGAGGCGCGCGCCGAGTGGGAGGTGCCGGTGCTGGCGTCGGACGGCGGCGGGCTGCTGGCGCACACGGTGGTGCGCGTGCGCGTGCAGGACGCCAACGACAACGCGCCCGAGTTCCCGCTGCGCGAGTACCGCGCCGCCGTGCCCTGCGACCTCGCGCCGCGCACCCCCTTCCTCACGCTGTGGGCGCGGGACGCGGACGCCGGCGACCACGCGCGCCTGCACTACGAGCTGTACGCGCCGGACGCCGCGGACGCCGGGGACGCCGGGGACGCCGACCTCTTCCACGTGGACGCGGCCACGGGCGCGCTCTCATTTGCACGTGACGCCACTTCTTTCGGTAATCTACTTGCTATTATTTTAGCTATGTAATGTAACGAATTATTATTATTCTACTTCTTTATTATTATTTAATTTTTTTTGTGACTATAATGCTATATTGTTTTTTCTCAAACATGCTTGAAAATTCGAACCTTATTTTGACAACCTTCTTCGAGTTAAATCTACTTCGCCGGCCTAGGCCAAATAAATTACTACGAAATCTCATATCATGTTAGGTTACTTAACAAGCATAAAGTTTAAAAAACTAACAACACGACTGAAAAATAATTATACATTCATTGTCAATTCATTATTCCAAATTAAAATGTAAATATATAACATATACAGGATGGTTTTTTGAGAAGAGTCCTGATGACCAAGTCCGAAACCAAGAGAGTTAGAGAAAAGTTGTGAAAAGAGTCATGTCCAAAAACAATAACTGCATATTTAGTTTTTTTAACTAATCTTTTACTTTTGACGGAAACCGAACCGAATGATTTAAAATAAAAAAGACTCCCTGTATTATTGAACCAACAGATTATGTTGCTGATAAGGATCATTGTTTGCAAAAAAACTGTATTACTAAAAATTAAAGGAAGTAGCAAATTTTTACAAATAACTTTATAATTCTCAATTTTACCTAAATAACAAATTGCTCAAAATGATTTACGTTGACTCCAATGCATAAGTGAATAATGCCCGGTTGCACCAAACTTAAAAAAATCCTAAGCAATCATTTTACTCGCTAGGGAGAGATCTTTACGATCCAGATTCATTGCACCAACGATTTGAAATTATTTTATGCCTAAAGAATTCCTTAACTTTGGGAGCCGGTTTTCGACCGTAATAGCACTTAGATTTTCCCTAATTTATCAATAAGCAGTTATGTCGTCTCTGTCAGGATATATATCTGTCTCTTTCTCTCTTGTTCAGCAAGATATACCCATACCTACCCAGACGTACGCTACTTATTAAGTACCTATTCCTAGATTATCTATCCGTGGGAACCTGTTATTGGCTCTCTAAAGCTAAACTATTGTCTACCTAGAAGTATAAAGCTGTTGGTTCTCCAATAAATAAATCTAGACAGCGGCGGACCCTTACCCTTCACTTACCTGAATAGCCCTTCATAAAAACACATTGAATATAAGCGAAAAATATATAATTTTACAAAATCAATTGTAACGTATAATCACTATAGAGCCGCTGAAATTGGCATTTATATTCTTCTCAGCTTTGACTTTGTTGTTCTTGAATCATTGCACGATAATTTCCATAATTTAATTCCCTTTTCTTGTTGTAAGTAGGAGTAGGAACTATTTTAATTTATTTTCGACTGTTTTCTCATTTTTGTCCATCTCAGCTTCGTTTTCCAAATATCTGAGCCTATTTTCCTAAATAATTGTTCGCTTTATACACAAAACTCGGAAAATATCATAAAATATATTTTGCTTTGTTTTAATTTTATTGTGAGAAAGTTATGTAATCGAAGTACCTAATCAAATCAAATCATTTATTCATTTTTAGTTAACTAAGAGTCATTCATAGAAATAAGCTAGATTAATTCATTATTATTTTATATTTTGTTGAATTTTACACGTAAGTCAACAGAATAATAACTAGTTAAATTAAAAATATTGGTTATTTGACTAAGGTCAATGAACCAATAAACCATAGAAAATCTAGATGGTTGCGAGATTTATCGCTCTTTCATTCATTTCATTCAATTATTTCTATAAAATCACCAGACTTGGGAGTTACAGAACACGCTATGTAACTCCCAAGTCTGTTGATTTTTAAATAGGTGAATGAAAGAACGAATTTAATGTTGTCTTGTCTATGGTTTTTTGAATACTTGACATAACTTTGTCACAACAAAAGTAAACAAAACTGGATAGCAAAAAAAAAATTTTATGATATTTTCCGGGATTTGTGTGTTTAGCGATGATAAATGTATTTCTCCATTATAAACTAAGACAAGCAGTCAAACAATTATACAAAAAGGGCTCAGATATTTTGGGAAACGAGACGGTGAGATCGAATCAACGTAAAACGGTCGGCGAATTTCTCCGAAGAAAATAAATTATAATGAGTTCTTACAACAAGAAAACGCAAGAATATTGTGTAAAAAACGTTTGAAGATTCAAGAACCAAAAAAGCTGTGAAGAATATAATGCCAGGATCTTAATTCTAGCGGTTTTGTAATGACTATACGAAACCGGTGTTTGTTTTTAAAATTATATATTTTTGGCTTATCAATGTGTTTTATACGGTTATTATGAAGGGCTATGTAGGTAAGTGAAGAGTTGGGGTCTTACAGGTTCCAGATTCTGACCGTTAAGAACTGCCAAGCGAGTAAAGTAATTGCTTAGGCACTTTGAGAGTTTCGTGCAAGTCGGCATTAGAGTCGTGATGCACGCCAAAGTCTCTAACTTCACTTTAGTGCCTAGAAGTTGACCCTTTAAAAAGTATTTAGTCTGAATAGGAGACTTTTTACGAGAAAACCTTACTACTGAAAATTTATAAGGGTTCAGGTTTAAAATAATTATAATCACTTTCAATAGATTTCTATTGAGATGGCTATTAGGGAAATAGTTTATTTCATACTCGATGCTTTGGACAAGACACATAAAGCAGCTTGTATTTTCTGTGACTTGTCTCAAGCATTCGATTGTTTAAGGCATGATGTTCTTATTCATAAACTTAACTTTTACGGATACGTTGGTAAAGAACTCCATATTATTTATTTGTGGGTTCAAAATTCCTGACCACTGTTCACTGTTTCGTCGGGTAATTCTGGGGCAGGTACCGTCCTGGCGCCCGTTTAGTGCAGGAAGCGACTGCGGTGCTCTTCGCTTTGCCTGGCTAGGAAACGGCAACATCCATCCAGAAGTAAAAGCAGGGTCCACACTCTTTTTCTTCTCGGATCGTGACCACCGGCAGCTTATCTACTAAAAAGCTAGAAATAAGTAAGTACAGAAGTGTGGGGACGGTTCCAGCGTCGCGCAGCGTGGTGGTGTGGGTGCGCGCGCGCGACGGCGGCGGGCTGGCGGGCGAGGCGCCCGTGGCCGTGCGCGTGCTGGGCGCCGCCGAGCGCGCGCCCGCCCTGCGCGCGCCGCCGCCCGCGCTCTTCCTGCGCGAGGACGCCGCGCCCGGCGCCGTGCTGGCCGACCTGCGCGCGCCCGCCGCGCCCGGCGCCGCGCCGCGCCCCGCGCCGCGCCTGCGCCTGGCGCCGCCCGCGCGCCCCACCGACCTGTTCGCCGTCGACGCGCTCGGCCGCCTCGTGCTCGCGGGCCGGCTCGACCGCGAGGCCGCCGCCGACCACGTGATAGGCGTCATCGCGGAGGACGACGCCGGCGCCGCGCACGCCATGGCCGTCACTCGCCTGCACGTGCTCGACGTCAACGAGCACGCGCCCGTCTTCCACTCGCAGCCGTACGTCGTGCACCTCGCCGAGAACGCGCCGCCGCACTCCTCCGTGCTCAGACGTGAGTGTCGGCGCCGGGGTCGGGGGGCGTCAGGTGCGTCGGGTGTGTCGGGTGCGTCAGGGTGCGCGCGTGTTGCAGTGATGGCGGAGGACGCGGACGCGGGCTCCAACAGCGAGGTGCACTACTCGTGGGCGCCGGCGGAGGAGGGCGCCGACCCCTCGGACGCGTTCGCCGTGGATCCGTTCACGGGGTGGGTGACGACGCTGGCGGCGCTGGACCGCGAGGCGCGGCCCGAGCACCGGCTGGCGGTGCTGGCGGCGGACGGCGGGACGCCGCGGCGCGTGGCGCGCGGCACGCTGGTCGTGCGCCTCGTGGACTACAACGACTGCCCGCCGGAGTTCGAGCGCGCCGAGTACACGGCGAGCGTGCGCGAGGACGCGCCGGCGGGCACGGTGGTGGCGCGACTGAGCGTGCGCGACGCGGACGCTGCCACGCAGCCGCTCTCCTTCTTCGTGGCGGCGGGCGACGCGCGCGCGCGCTTCCAGCTGCGCGCCTCGGGCGAGCTGTACGTGGCGCGCGCGCTGGACGCCGAGATCGAGGCCGCGTACGAGCTCAGCGTGGCCGCCACCGACGGCAAGTTCACGGCGTACACGCGCGTACGCGTCGCCGTGCAGGACGTCAACGACAACCCGCCGTACTGCGTGCGGCACCGCTACCTGGTGCGGCTGCCGGAGGACGCGGCGCTGGGCGCGGCCGTGCTGACGCTGGCGACGGGCGACGCGGACGGCGCGGGCCCGCCGCCGCGCCACTACCTGTCGGGTGCGCACGCGGCGCACTTCAGCATCGGGCGCGAGTCGGGCGCCGTGACGGTGGCGGCGCCGCTGGACCGCGAGCGCGTGGCGCGCTACACGCTGGCGGCGCACGCGCAGGACCGCGCGCGCGCCGACTGGCGCTGCGCCTCCGAGCTGGTGCTGGAGCTGGCCGACGTCAACGACAACGCGCCGCGCTTCTCCGCCGACACCTACAGCGTCACGCTGCCGGAGGACGCGCCGCTCGGCACGCTCGTGGCCAAGGTGAGCGGCGGCCGTGCGCTGCGGACCTCGCAAGTCTAGTGCTATTAGTCTCTTTGTAGTAGTCTGTGGAGTACGAGTAATCCAACCAAAACAATAAATTGTGAAGGGTTGGCAAGTTCTTAAGCAACGATGTACCTAACCTAGTAGGACCTAGTAAAAAAAAAAGAGTGAAAATAAAGACCTAAATGCAAGTTCAAAAGCGCTTCATTGCGTATTGTAATGATGAACACATTGTACAACATCATTGAACACGTCAAGTTTTCATTTTCACAGGTATTTGTTTATCAGATTACAATTATCTACTTCAATTTAATTATCATTACGAAAACTTGACAAGTTCAATTATAAAGTACAATGTGTTCATCATTACAATAGGTACGCAATGAAGCGCTTTTGAACTTGCATTTAGGTCTTTATTTTCACTCTTTTTTTTTTACTAGGTCCTACTAGGTTAGGTACATCGTTGCTTAAGAACTTGCCAACCCTTTACAATTTATTGTTTTAGTTGGATTTCATCAATTTTTTAAGGTCTAGTTATATATAAAATTACATTATAAAAGCTGGCCACTGGCTCACACGACGAGGAAAGAAGGAACGTAAGGTCATAACCATTTGGTGATTTTACCCTAATAGATTGCATAAATAAAACCTTTTATTGTAACTTTTAGTATTTAGTATTTATCTATTTACTTTAAATAAAACGGTTAGAAACCAATTACAATATTTAAAGATAGAAACATCACATTAAAAATTAAATTATTTAAAAATTACTTACATTATAAATTCAAAATAGTCAAAAATTATAATAATCTCGACACACGACAGTGTGTCAAGCCACGGTCAGGCCCAGCGAACTGGCGAGTAGCACTGTGTGTAAGTTTACACGAACCATTTGGAGCCACTTTTGACCTTGTCATAGCTAAAAAACTAATCAATATAAACACACCGGATTTGGTTTATGTATTGAAAGCCCGGAGTTAATGAAGTACCATAACTTTCATAAACACAGCTTAAACGGTTATTTAGATATTAACGTTCAAAAATCGTCATTTTTATCACTGATTGACTGACATATAGACGTAAAACCTAACCCACTTCCAGATGACCAAGAAAGTTCAAATTTGGCATCCAGCTAGGTAATTGTGTGTATACAAAGGAAAAAATCCGAAAACAGTAAATTTATAAGATTTGATTATTTTTTTCAAATTATTCGATTTTATGAGGTAAATTTAGCGCCTTGCAAATTATGAGAGCAATCGCCTTGCAAATTTTTGCAGGATATTTTCATTTTTATGATGAAAGATTGTTTTTATCGTTTTATGTACTTAATTTAAAATCATAATTTAAAAATTATTTACAAGAGCCCGATGAACGCAAGCTAGTGAAAATGCAAATTGTCGGAAAACACTTTAATCTCCCGGCACATGGGTCGATGTACTACCTACCTTAAGGCAGGTACCCGCACCTTATTATGAAAGTAATACATTTATTTACAAAAAGTAATGATATCTGTACAAAACCACATAATAATAATCGAAAATATCAAGCCACGATCAGATGGATTGGATTATGATGGAGAAGACGCTTTCCCCGAAAAAAGATTTGAGATCTACATATATGGCTTGCCAAAGTCTACTGTAGACATTCGTAAATTTATTTATTTATTTATTTATTCATTATTTATTTATAACCGTATTACTTTATTTATAACGTAGACCTTGGCAAGCCATATATGTAGATCTCAAATCTTTTTTCGGGGAAAGCGTCTTCTCCATCATAATCCAATCCATCTGATCGTGGCTGTAGGTATTACTGGTAGGTATTACTGTACAAAACCACATAATAATATGTGAAAATATAATTTCACATATTATTATGTGGTTTTGTACAGTAATACCTACATAATTAATTATACTTAAATCAAAATTTACATTCGCAGAACCAATGGCAATCTGAGATTAGCTCTCTCCATTGGTCTGCAAATTAAATTTATTTTTTATTTTATAATTATTCCTTGGTAGTCATACAATACACCACTTACATACCAAATTTCATGGTGCTGGGACCACGGGAAGTGGCCTAGATATTTTGATTTATTTATTTTTAATATATTTATTGGAGAACCAACAGCTTTATACTTCTAAGTTTACAATAGTTTAGCTTTAGAGAGCCAATTACATGTTCCCACGGATAGACATTAGAACATTAAGAAAATTATGGTTAAAGAACTTAAGATTAGTGCTTACATAAGAATCAAGAAAAGGAGAACAACAATATAAAGCAACTCAATACTTAACTAATAAACAAATGAATACCACTGGCATGTTATTTAGACATTTATTATACGCTAAGCAGAAAAGAAGAACTCCCTGCTCAGCCGCGCTCGTGCAAAATTTCACAAATTTATCTCGATTAGAACTAGGGTTACGGAGTGGGTCAAAATGGCTAGAAGCGTTTCGTGTAAATAGTGCCCTGTGCGCTGCAGGCGTTTTCTTTAAGAACTTGCTTGCGCACTTGGATGGTACAAGTCTAGTATTCATTTATTTACCTATTTTTATTTATTATATCTGACTGTATTAAGTACCTAACACTGAACAAAAAACAACAACTATTATTTAAAATAGTAACAAACATAAAAAAAAATTGAGAACCTCCTCCTTAATGAAGTCTGATGAAAACTGTGGGTATGAACAGGAATGATATTATTAACAAAATTTTTAAAGTTTGAAACCACAGATCTAAATTTAAGATATTATGTCTGTGTTTGAAACAGTTTAAATTAGAGCGGTCGCATGGCGGGTACGAGTGTGTACACGGCTTCGCATTGTGCAGGTGCACGCCAGCGACGTGGACCTCGGCGAGAACGGCACCGTGCGCTACTCCTGGGCCGCGGGCGGCGACGGCGCCTTCGAGCTCGCGCCGCACTCCGGCATCGTGACGCTGCGCGCGCCGCTGGACCGCGAGACGCTGGCCGAGCACCGCTGCGTGCTGCGCGCCAGCGACGCCGGCCGCCCGCCGCGCACCGCCACCGCCGCGCTGCGCCTCACCGTGGCCGACGTCAACGACAACCCGCCCGAGTTCCAGTTCCGCGCCTACCACGCACTCGTGCCCGAGCTGGACGCGCCCGGCGCCGAGCTGCTGCGCGTGCGCGCCCTCTCGCGCGACGCCGGCGTCAACGCGGCCGTGGCCTACGCGCTCGTCGCCGGCGACGGCAAGGAGGACTTCGCCGTGGACGCCGCCTCGGGCGCGCTCAGCGTGGCGCGCCCGCTGGACTACGAGCGCCGGCGCCACTACGCGCTCACCGTGCAGGCCGTGGACGGCGGGACGCCGCCGCTCAGCGACACCGCCGCCCTCAACATCACCGTGCTCGACGACAACGACAACGCGCCCGTATTCGCGCGCGCCGAGTACGCGGCGCGCGTGCGCGAGGACGCGGCGCCCGGCGCGCGCGTGCTGCAGCTGCTCGCCGACGACGCGGACGCGGGCGCCAACGGCCGCGTGGCGTACTCCATCGCGCGCGGCGACCCCTCCGCCCGCTTCGCCATCGACGCGGACACGGGCCACCTGAGCGTGGCGGCGCCGCTGGACCGCGAGCGCGTGCCCTCCTACGCGCTGGAGGTGCGCGCGCGCGACCGCGGCGTGCCTGCGCTGGAGGGCTCCGCGCGCGTGCTGGTGGAGGTGCTCGACGCGAACGACAACCCGCCGCTGTTCGCGCGCACCAACTACTCGTGCGTGGTGCGTGAGGACCGGCCGCTGGGGCACACCATCCTGCGGCTGGAGGTGACGGACGCGGACGCGGCGCCCAACGCGGCGCCCTACACGTTCGACCTGCAGGCGGGCAACGAGGCGGGCGCGTTCCGGCTGGAGCAGGACGGCTCGCTGCGCTCGGCGCGCCGCTTCAACCACCGCGTGCGCGCGCAGTACGCGCTGCAGCTGCGCGTGTTCGACAACGGCGCGCCGCCGCTGTACTCGGACGCGTGGGTGCACGTGCGCGTTGTGGAGGAGTCGCACTACCCGCCCGCGGTGGCGGCGCTCGAGGTGCACGTCAATTCGTACCTGGACGAGTTCCCTGGAGGCGCGGTGGGCCGCGTGCACGCCTCCGACCGCGACGCGTACGACACGCTCGCGTACGCGCTGGCGCCTACGAGGGGTGCGCCGCCCGACCGCCTTTTCGAGATCGACGCCGCCACCGGCGAGCTGCGCGCCGCGCCCGCGCTCGACGTCGGCGAGTACCGGCTTAACGTCACCGTCGACGACGGCAAGTTCGTCGCGTCCGCGCCCGTTCGCGTGCTCGTCACGCTCGTGACGGACGAGGCGCTCGCGCGCGCCGCCGTCGTGCGCTTCCGCTCGGTGACCGACGCCGACTTCGTGATGCGGCACCGGCGCGGCTTCCTGCGCGCCGTGGCCGAGGCGTGCGCGCGCGAGCCCGCCGACGTGCTGCTGCTGAGCGTGCAGCCGAGCGAGGCGGGCGAGGGGGGCGAGGGGGCCGAGGCGGGGGGCGAGGGGCGCGCGCGGCGGCAGGTGGCGCGGGACCTGGACGTGGCGTTCGCGGTGCGCGCGGCGGGCGGCGGCTGGCTGGCGGGCGAGGCGCTGCGGCGGCTGCTGCACGCGCACCTGGAGCGGCTGGAGGAGCGCACGCAGCTGGTGGTGGAGGAACTGGTGCGCGGCGCGTGCGGCGGCTGCGAGCGCGGCGCGTGCGCCGAGCGGCTGGAGCTGCGGCTGCCGGCGCGCGTGATCGCCACGGAGCTGGTGGCGCTGGTGGCGCCGGGGCACGCGCTGCGCGGCTGGTGCGCGTGCCCGGCGGGCTGGGGCGGCGCGCGCTGCGAGGCGCCGCAGCCGGAGGGCGGGTGCGTGGCGTGCGCGGGCGGGCGCGTGCTGCACCTGGCCGGCGACGGCTACCTGGCGTACCGCGTGGAGCGCGGGCCGCTGGGCGACGCGCGCGTGCCCGAGGACGAGCTGCTGGCGTCGCTGCGCTTCCGCACGCTGGCGTCGCGCGGTACGCTGCTGGCGCTGGGCGGGCGCGTGGACTACGCCGTGCTGGAGGTGGCCGAGGGCTACCTGCAGCTGCGCATGGAGCTGGGCTCGGGCCCGGCGGCGGCGCGCGCGGCCGTGCCGGTGGCGGACGGGCGCTGGCACGCGGCGCGCGTGGAGCGGCGCGGCGCGTCCGTGCGGCTGACGGTGGACCGGCGCAGCGCGCAGGCCAGCACGCCGGGCGCGGCGCAGGTGCTGGACGTGCGCGCCGCGCGCCGCCTGCTCGTGGGCGCCGACCTGCGCCGCCACGACCCCGCCGCGCCGCACGACCAGGTCACTGCCACACCCACGCCTACACCCACGCCTACACCCACGCCTACACCCACGCCTACACCCACGCCTACACCCACGCCTACACCCACGCCTACACCCACACCTACTACACCAACATTACTGTCCGGCTATGTCACCTCGTTTAGAAATCGATTTTCGAGGGAAAATTTTGCTAACAACTAGTTAACCAGGTGTTACAATTATTAAAACAAACAAAATTCTGCAAAGCTGGGACAAAAAGGCTCTTAATTTTTCTAAATGTTCTAATGTCTATCCGTGGGAACCTGTAATTGGCTCTCTAAAGCTAAACTATTGTATACTTAAAAGTATAAAGCTGTTGGTTCTCAAATAAATAAATAATCATCTTCACATATCACAGGTTAAATAATAATAATTTAAAAGTTTGAAGAGATAGAGTCAATTAAATTTTTAGGTACCTATATATCGTGACAAAAATAACTTGACGAAAACTGGAAATTACAAATTGATCAAGTTTACCCTGAACTCAGCAGATACGCATATGAACTTAAGAGGCTTCGTGAGACTGCATCAGTAAAAGTATCCTTAAATGCTTATTATGGTTATGTTGGGTCGGCTCTACAATACGGCGCTCTATTATGGGGAAATAGTGTGGAAGTGGATAGAGCGTTCAGAGCACAAAAAAGATGTATTCGGTCACTATGCGGTGCCCCCTTTCTACAGCCCTGCAGACCACTATTTAAAAAATACAAAATGTTGACTCTCCCTTGTGTCTACATCAAACAGGCAGCAGAGTTCGTAAATCGATATCCTGAACTTTTCAATAAACAAGCTTAAAGTTTAAAATAATTATACATACATTGTCAGTTCATTATTCCAAATTAAATGTAAACTTATAACATATACAGGGTTTATTCCAAATTAAATGTAAACTTATAACATATACAGGGTGGTTTTTTGAGAAGGGTCCTGATGGCCAAGTCCGAAACTACGATAGTTAGAGAAAAGTCGTGAAAGGAGTTATGACCTCGATTTATAAAATAAAAAAAAAAACAATAACTGCATATTCAGTTTTTACCCGACTGCCAAGGAAGGGTTATGTTTTTTTACTAATCTTTTACTTATGACGGAAGCCGAACCGAATGATTTTTCAAGAAAAAAGACGCCCCGTATTATTAAACCAATAGGTTATGTCGCTGATAAGGATCATTCTTTGCAAAAACTGTATTTCTAAAAATCAAAGGAAGTAGCAAATTTTCACAAATTACTTTATATTCTCAATTTTACCTAACTAATAAATTGCTCAAAATGGTTTCCGTTAACTCCAATGCACAAGTGTCTATGTCTCTCTAATGACTTTACTGCATTTGATAATAAGATAGCATTGATCCTTGATAAATTATCCAGTAATATGCTTTGTAAGCTCCCAATTTTGATTTATGAGGATTACCACAGTATCCCACCAATAAGAAAAATGAGTTTTACACATAACGACCAATAAGTTTGAATAGGAGGCGAGTTTTCTTCCGCGTAAAAATTAAAAATTGTGAAAATTTGCTATTTCCTTTAATTTTTAGTAATACATTTTTTGCAAAGAATGATTCTTATCAGCATATGCATACATAGATTTTTTCGGTCGAAATAATCTATGTATGCATCCCACGTTCTCGGTGTAGCAAAACATCGTGAGGAAACCGGCATGTCGCACACCTACTTTAGATATAAATTAGGACCAACACAACGTCAAACATTTACATGTGCTGCAAGGTTTTTAATAAGTTACCAACTAACTAAAATTTAAAAACGGGCTGTTTCTATACAGTAAACGATTTTTTAACGTCAGGGACACAAACATATTATAGGGACATAAATTTAATTCATATAAATTGATATGGGCATACATTCATATATGTAATGCAGTGTTCACTGCTCTTAGAAATAACACTGATTTCTTTTATAAGTAGTTAAGTCAAAAAATTGTATCTTTTAGTGATATTTTCAATTAGTGAACCTAATAATATATAAAAAAAAAGTAATAAATAAACTTTTTTTTTCTATTTAATAAATTTACAAAAATATTATAAAATTTGCACTCAAGGTAGAACATACTTAGGACATCAATTTATTTAAGACCGTATATTGTACTTGTGTTTTGGCAAATCAATTATCTTTATCTTTATCTTTAAAGAACCAAAGAAAATGTCTTTTTTTTTTTTTTTTTTTTCATAGTGATATGATTTTAGTCATAGTGACCTATTCGTATTCCGTTATAATAAGTAGGCATCCCACGTATATGGTAGTGGCCAGTGTAGGATGTAGGGTGTGGCGTGTCGTGGCGTGTGGTGACGGCTCGTGCGCGTGCGCAGGTGACGTACGGGTTCCGGGGCTGCATCGCGGAGCTGGCGCTGGGCGGCGCCGCGCTGCCGCTGGAGGCGGGCGCCAGCTCGCGCGACGGGCGCGTGCAGCTGACGCGGCGCGAGCGCGTGCGCGTGCTGGCCGCCTGCCCCGCGCTGCCGCCGCCCACGCCTTGCTCCTCGCAGCCCTGCCTCAACGGCGGCTCCTGCCTCGACGCCGACGCCGAGGGCGAGGGCTACGCGTGCACCTGCCACGCGCGCTTCCTCGGCGCGCGCTGCGAGCTCGACACGCAACCGTGCGCCTCGCAGCCGTGCCTGCACGGCGGCGCGTGCTCGCCGGACGCCGAGGGCGGCTACCGGTGCGCCTGCGCCGCCGGCCTGAGCGGCGAGCGCTGCGAGCGCGGCCGCTGGTGCGCGGCGGGCGTGTGCGCGCACGGCGGCGCCTGCGAGGAGGGCGAGGGCGCCGCGTCGTGCCGCTGCCGCGGGTACTACGGCCCGCGCTGCGAGCTCGACGTCGACGAGTGCGCCGGCGAGCCGTGCCTCAACGGCGCCACCTGCCTCAACGAGCCGGGCTCCTTCCGCTGCCTCTGCCCGCCGGACAAGACCGGTGAGTGCCGCCGCCCCCGGCCCGCCGCCCCGCCGCCGCGCCCGGCTGACCCCCCGCGTCTGCCCTTAGGTATGAACTGCGGCAACCCGCTGTACTCGGACGCGGTGACGGCGGGCGGAGGCGCGTCCGGAGCGCGCGCTCTCGCCGAGCTGTGGCGCTGGGCGTTGGCGGAGCGCTGGCCGCTGGCGGCGAGCGGCGCCGCGCTGGTGCTGCTGCTGCTGCTGGCGGCGGTGCCGCTGTGGCTGCGGCGCCGGCGCGCGCCGCCGCCGCCGCCGTTCCCCTGCAAGCCGGCGGGGCGCGCCTCGAAGCTGTCCAACCTGGAGGCGGTGCGGCGCGAGCGGCCCGCCTCGTGCGCGGAGCCGCCGCCGCTCAACAACGTGGACACGCTGCGCAGCTACGGCTCGGCCGGCGACGAGCTCGAGGGCATCCCGCCCGACTACCGGCGCAACCTCAACATCGACCCGCCCGACCGCAAGCCCTGGTCCGAGCAGATGCACCTGCACACCTTCGTCGACAACAAGATCTACAACGGTGAGTGGATAGAAGAAGACTAGAATACATGAAGAAGTAAGCTGGTGCCTATGCTATTGTAAAAGAATAAAAGATTAAGAAAGAAAGACATTGCTAATAAAAATGACCATTGGTGGAGCGTCACATATTTAAATTTATTTTTGTTCTTAAGAAGTTGTTCAAAACTTACCCAGTTGGGGATTTTTTATCAAAGCACAAGAACTTCACAAAGAGTGATGAAAATAGGTTATTACGTAACCACTAGATATTAGGAAATTTCAAAATTGATTCGGATCTGGCGCGGCAGACGACGTCAATTACGGTGACGTGCGCGCAAGTCCGTGGTGTCAGACGAATGTCGCTCGCTCGCGGGAGCGCGGTCGAGTGTTCGAGACCCGAACGCTGTAGCCGAATGTGACCGAACATGGCCGATCCCAAGTATGAAGTTTAAATTATGACGTTATATATTCCTAAGTAGGTAATAGGTACCTAACCTAGATTAAGAAAACGTTCTACAACGTTACAACGCGTTCTCTCGTTGCAGACCTGAAGGGCACGCGCGTGAAGGGCGCCGGCGCGGGCGGCGCGGGGGGCGCGGGCGGCGACCTGGTGGGCGGCTACCACTGGGACTGCTCGGACTGGTGCGGCGGCGGCGGCGCGCTGCCCGGCATCAGCGAGGTGGCGGGCTCGGAGCGGCCGGACTCGTCGTCGGGCGCGTCGCCGGCGGCGCCGGACGACCCGGACGCCGACTCGGAGCCGCCGCGCCTCGCCACGGGTGAGTCGCGCCCGCGGGCCCGCCGCCGCCGCCGCCGCCGCGCCGCGCTCGCCACTCACCGGCCCTTGCGTGTTGCAGCCGCCTCCTACCTGCTGCACCCGGACGAGTACCTGCCGCGCGCCAGCCTGCGCACGCACTCGGACGGCGAGGGCGAGGGGGAGGGCCGACGCCTGCGCCGCGACCCCGACGCCGCCAGTCTCATCACGATGCTCGGTGAGTACGACGAGCGGGGTGGTCGGCCCGCGGGTGTCGTGTCCTCACGTCGGCGTGTCGTCTGTCCGTTGCAGAGGAGCGCACGTCGCTGCTGGGCGGGTCGTCGGCGCGCTCGTGCAGCTCGCTGTCGCACCGCCTGTGCGAGATCGAGGACTCGGACGAGGAGGGCGCGGGGGGCGCGGGGGGCGCGCGCCACACGCACGTGTGACCCCGGCGCCCGCGCGCGCCCGCGCCGCGCGCCCCCGGCCTGTAGCGCCGCGCCCCGCCCGACTAGTGCAGTGAGTGCAGTGAGTGCGGTGCGGTGCGGTTGTACGAGAGCGGACTCGGCCCGCGTGTGCGGAGCGCGCGCACGACCGCGCATCGTTAACTTTTATTGAAATGGTGCTCCGATTATAGTTTCATATCATACTTTGAACTGTGCATTTATATTATACTACTTATCGATAAGTCTTGTAGGCTAACGAGATTGAATATTATATTTTTATAATGTAGATAAGATAATGAATGAATTCGTGAACGAGCGAAGCTACACGCCTATCTAGAATTTCGGGTAAGACAGTTGTAGGCAATTTGACATTGTCGATATCTTACTGAGGAAGAAAAATATTAAGGTGTAACTGTGCCTATAGAGTTACCATCGTTCTGTTATATGACTGTAATGTAAATTCTTAACAAAATAGCCCGTATTTTGTGAAGCCTTCCTTTGTATACTACTCACGGAGCATGCAACATAGGGTCCCCCCGAGCCCGAAAAGTCTCGATTCCCACGAATCCTAACTACTTACTTTTGTTCTGCGACTTTGGAATTTCAAAGGTTTCGTTCATTTCCGTTCATTCCCGTGCTCCTCAAACAAAATAACTTTTGTGATATTTTATTATATAAGATTTGTTTATTATATAAATAATTAAGTATATGATTGAATTGAAAATAGTACATTATGATATAAGTGCGGTAAGTTGATGATTACAGCCGAGGCGATATTGCTACGTTTGCTTACGAGAAAGCAGAGGCTGTAATAATCAAACCGCACGTATGTCATACGACGTTTTATAACACATTTGCGAGGAAATAAACAAAACTCGGACTTCACGGCATTTTCAAATAAAAACAATACAGAGAAAAGAAACAGCGCGCGGAATAATTTTTGCTTGTTCTCAAATTAGCGATGCGCGCGCATCAGCGCTTCTTTTTAAAGGCAAAGGCACAAAAACAGACAGTATTACTAATAAAGTAAATTAATATTTTTGTGTTTTGTTACATTTAAATGGTTGTAATTTATGGTCAATATAAATTAAATTAAATAATTAAATGTTTATTTATTATATTTTATCTCCCAAAGTAAATTTTATTCATAAAATGTTGACCACTTTTCTGACATAAAAACTCTTTGCCTAGATTTAAAAAAGTAGTGTTCGTTTTAATGGAGAACCTTGATAAACCTTCCTTTTTTATATACATTACATTACCGCACTAGTGCGTAATGAGGTACAATACGATATTTAAATTAGTGAAATAATAGACCCTTTACGAGCAAATGTGTTATAAATAATATTTATAACGCAGTTACACTGTATAAACACTCAGTTACACAAGGAGTCCCGCGGCCGGGCGGCGCGGCCGTGTGAACCGCGCGGAGGGTTCAGTTCCCGCACTACATTTACTACATTATAGATTTTACTCAGTTTGTGTCTCTTTTCAAAATTTAATGGCAATCGTTCAATTTTTGATACTAGTATGTACAATTATGTCAATGTGAAATAGGCGTGTGTTTTTGGCACGCATATTGGGCGAGCGACTTTTGTAAAATCTTTAAATACAGTTTAAATATTTTCATTTCTGAAATAATTGGTTCACGAACTTTTAGTAATGAGAAGTTTATGCTATTATTTGTGTATTATATGTTTATGTATTACCGACTTAAAAAAAGTTTCCATCAAGTAAAACTTAATTATTTAAAGTACTCGTCCTCCATGTCGCATGGCCGCGGGACACCTGTATAATATACATATAATTTGATTTTTTTAACTGAGTTTGGATGCCCAATTCCTAGAGTAGGTACTATATAGGTAATATTTTAAAATGTTCGAAGGAGAATTTTATTTTAAAATAAAATTGTAAGTAGTGCTTATAAAGATCAAATTTCTTTGGAGGGCTCCAGCGGTAGCTAGTGCAAACTACTGGGCTCTCGCGACTGACCCGAGCCATCCCGAGCCATCCTGAGCCATCCCGAGCCATTCCGGGCCATCCTGTTGAGTGCTTCCAAGTGCTTGTATCCTGATACAAGCTCTCAGCACTTACTCATTATGTATTATACACAGGTGTGTCCTGTTTTGCTCTCGGGCAGGCGTGATCTTTTACCATCGGAAGAGCATAGTCCGATTTATGATTTAAGTACGTAATAATAAAAAAAAAACAATCCAAGGTTTTTATCAAAATCAGACGAGCCTTCTTTCTTTACAGTATTTTTCGCCGCGCATCGCAGTTATATCGATAATATTAAAAAAAGATAGTGATCTTTTAAGTTTTTCCGTTACAACTGTACATTTTGTTGAGTATAAAAAAATCTGAAACATGAAAGCCTGAATTCTGTGCGTGCGCCGTGCAGTGAACTGTCCGCATGTTACATAGTGTCGCAGACTGCTTTGTGTTGTATGTCCTAATTAAATGATTTATTGGAGAAATGTGTACCTGCTAACACTTACAAACCTACTATTATATAATTATATATATAATAAAGATGATCAAGAGCATAATACTTATGTGTTGTGTTTTATTTTCAACTAGCTGACTATAGTGTGTATTGTCCCCGCGCAAAAATAGGTGGCCCAAAATAATAAAGAACATAGATTGATGATGGTATTAAACAAGCTTAAAGTTTAATAAAACTGAAAACCTGACTGCGAAATATTTATACATTCACTGCCAATTTACTATTCCAATTTAAATTAAAAAAAAACATTGAATGTAGAGTAGGTACTCAAAACATTGTAACGTAACAACAAAAAGTAACGTGAAGGTAGCTCAGCGAGATAGGCTATGGAGGAACTCTACTACTACTAACTATGCTCGAGGTTTCCAAAATTCAAAATGAACTCATTTAACAGAACGGAGAACTAAAGTGGTCGACATAGCTCAGACAGACGAGACGATCTAGAAGCTAAAGTAGCGCTTGGCCGACCACATCTACCAAAGAACCGACAGCCGTGGGGTCAACGTGTTCTAGAGGGAAGATCACGTCTCATCTACGCAAGCGCAGTGTAGGACGATCTCTGGCTAAAATGAGCCATAACCTGCGCGTGATAGCTGGCAGAAGGTGGATGAGAATTTCTAAAGATTGCGCTCAATGCCCTAGAGAGAGACTTAAATTGCGTCCAGCAGAAAACTGCTGTATATTTATATGTTTGATGATGATGATGACGACAAGTAATGTTGTGTGTGCTTCAAGTACCTATGGGTTCTAGCCGCGTGTACCAGGAGAGGTGGGCAACACTAGCCACTCTCTGGACACCTGAAGACGGGCGGCGGCGCGGCGTACGGGTCGGCCGAGAAAGCGTTGGCGGGACGATCTGGACGGATTCGAGAAGGAATGGTGGGAGGCCGCAAAAGACCACGACAAGTGGAAGGATTTGGGGAATCCCTTTGCCCAACAATGGGACACCACAGGTTAAACAAAAAAAATGGGTTATTACCTGGAATAAACTTTTTTTCTATATCACTACTTAAGCTCGTGAAGTTCTTGCTTCTGCCCGAAGTAATTGTTCTAAAACTACATTAAAGATACTAGTGCATGAATACCTACTTCTTTAAATCTGTTTATGAAGTTCAGTTTGTAAAATAAACTAGACGCAACTAAAACGCTCTTCTGATCGTATTACCCCAGAAATGTACATAGGTACCTACATACATACAAGATACGCGCGAAAACAAAACCCTTCATTTGCTATCGGGTAAAAAGAAAAGACAAAGCGTTTTAAAGAACATACAGCGCCATCTAGCGGTAAGTAGTGAAAGTGCAGATTTAAATAATTATTTACTAATTTTTAATTTTAATTTATAATTCCGGATAAAATGCGTAATACGAGGTCCAACACACACGTGGCCGAATTTTACGCTACCTTTACTTACCGCTTTATAGTTTTTGATTAGGTAGCGTAAAATTAATTAAAATGAATCCCTTAATTGCCCTTTAATTATACCCAAACATATGATTTATATATATTTTTGTAATCTCCTTCTAATTTCCTTCATTTTGAAACCCTACTCGATAGGTTTGGTAATCAATTTTTTTTCAACGACCAACTATTTATTTTATTTTTATTTATTTATTTTTTTGGTGTTCGACTCACCGACCGAATCAGAAACTCGGTGCTACGCTCACGAACTAAGGTTCAAGATGTTACCCAGAAATCAGCCCAGCTCAAGTGGGATTGGGCCGGCCACGTCTGCCGCATGCCTGACGATCTTTGGGCCAAAGCTGCCAATGATTGGATCCCTCCCAACGCTAGAAGGCGGCGCGGCAGACCGCGGCGAAGATGGCGCGATGAGCTAGATAAATACCAACCTGACTGGCCCACTGCAGCACTGGACAGAAAATTGTGGAAGAAAGGTAGGGAGGCCTTTGCCCTGCAGTGGGACAGTACAGGCTAGTAATAATAATAATAATAACTATTTAGCGCCGAAAATCGGCCAATTTTTTTTTTCTAAAAACCCATCTAAGAACACTCGGGTTATAAAGACGAATCTAACCATACTCGGAGACCAATGGGCAGTGAACGCTTTTCCTTCACTGCCAATGGGTAAGTAAGTAGTTTAATAAAATCACTCATTATACTTAAATAAATTATATTTAATGATACTTAGGTAAATCTATTTACATACTTAGGTAGAAATCTTTCAGTTTAAGATTTAACTGAGGCTGAAAGTTATATTAATAAATATTACTGCTCGTAAATGCCTACCCAAGGTCTACCTATAACATAACAAAGTAGCTACCTACCTAAGTTGTAGACTTGTAGGTAACGTCAAGGAGTCAGGAGCAGGATACGCGCGGAAACTCGCAGGTTGCGAGCTCTTTGCTACACATGAAGTACACGAGTAGGCTAGGGCGGGCGAGGCTCGTCGCGCGTGCGGTACCGCGGCCGCGCCGGGCCGCCGCCGGCCGCCAGCAGCACCGGCGGCTCGGCGCGCGCCGCCGCCGCCTCGGCCAGCGAGTCGCCGCGCTCCAGCGACCACTGCCGGCGCACGCCCGCGCGCGCGCCGCCCCGCCAGCGGTAGCGGCCCTCGCCACGCGGCGGGCTGCTGTCGGCGGACACAACGCCGGAGCGCCGGCCCGCCGCCGCCGCCGCGCCGACGCCGGCGCTAGGGAGACGCGGCGGTACCTCGTCGGCGGCGCCCGGCGAGGAGGTGGGACTATCGTTCTCACCGTCCGTCTCGAACAGCACTTCTTCCGACCTTCGACCGAAACAGATTCTATTTACTTTGTCACCCGCGGCAAACTCCAGCGAAAGCTCCAAAAAGGAGTTGGCGGACGAGTGACTCACGGAAGAGGCGGCGGCGCCGGTAGGGGCTTGTCGAAGCCGTCCTTGCCGAGCAGCCAGTAGGTGTGCATGGCGCCCTTGCCCTTGACCTGCACGAGGCCGCGGTAGCGCAGGCGGAAGCCGCCGGCGGCCGAGAGGCGCCGCGCCGTCGCCGCCGAGCACTGCACGCGCCACGCCGCGCCCGTCGACTCCATGCGGGAGGCGGTGTTGACGGTGTCGCCGAAGAGGCAGTAGCGCGGCATGGTGAGGCCCACGACGGCGGCACACACGGGCCCCGAGTGCAGGCCGATGCGCAGGCGCAGCGGCGTCTCGGGCAGGTGGCGCGGCCGGAAGCGGCCGGCCAGGTGCAGCAGGTGCAGCGCCATGGTCGCCACGCTCTCGGCGTGGTCGGGCGCGCGCGCCGGCAGCCCGCCCACCACCATGTAGGCGTCGCCGATGGTCTCCACCTTGTAGACGCGGTACCGCTCGATGGCGGCGTCGAAGCACGTGTACAGGTCGTTGAGCAGGTCCACCACCTGCACGGGCGAGGAGCGCGCCGCCAGCGCCGTGAATCCCACGATGTCGCTGAAGTAGATCGACACGTCCTCGAACTCCTCCGGCTCCACCCGCCCGCCCAGCATCAGCCGCTCCGCCACGGACCTGCGCACGTGACACTCACCGCCCGCACATGCGACACTACACGCCCCGCCCCCACCCACCTCTCGGCTCCGAAACTTACCTCGGCAGCATCCTGTTGAGCAACTGTTCGGTCTTTTTTTTTTCCATGTCGAGAAGATCCGTCCGTTCTTTGATGAGTTCCTCTAGATTATTGCTATATTTTTCTAGCATCTCAAACATGGAGTCTACTATGTTGATCTTCCTGAAAAAAATAAAAAAAATCAGCGGGTCCGAACCCACAAAGTGACACGGGGCCCGTGTGTGTGTGTGTGTGTGTGTCTACCGGCCGCGGTGCAGGCGTCGGAAAGTGTCGTGCAGGCGGTGAAAATCTGGGCGCTGATCCGGGGCCTCGCTCCAGCACTGCCTCATCACGCTCACTGCCTCGGGCGGCGCCGCGCCGATCGACACCGACGGCCGGATCAGTGGCGGCGGCCGCGAAAGCTTTTCGATCAGCTCTGCAACGTACGCACGCCTTTAGCGGGGCGCTCGCGAGGTGCGGTGCGGGGCACGCGGCCACTCCCCTCACCTGCCGGCGTCAGCGACAGCATGCAGTAGGGCTCGCCTCGCACTATCACCTCCTGCATCACGATGGCGAACGAGAACACGTCGCCGGGCTGCGAGCCACGCGCGCGCGCCGCCTCGTCGCGCAGCAGCTCCGGCGCCGTCCACAGGAGATCTGCAACCGGCGAGCGGGAGCATGAGTGCGGGCGGCGGCGACGCGGCGACGGGAGGCTGCGATGAAGCTTCGGGCGGGCAGGGTGCGGGGTGCGGGGAGGCGAAGCGGCGTGCGGAGGCAGGCGTGAGCGGACCCCGGGCGCTGGCGGCGTGCGGCGGCGGCAGCTGCGCGCGGCGGAAGGCCGGCTGCCCATAGTCCGTGAGGCGCAGCACCCAGCGCGAGTCCACGACGCAGTTGCGCGAGGAGAGCCGGCCGTGCACGCGCAGGGGCGACGCGTGCAGGTAGCGCATGCCCTTCACCAGGTCCGTCAGCAGCGACAGCCGGAACGTCCAGTCCAGCTTGATCTCGTCCGCCATCAGCACGTCCTCCAGCGAGCCGCGGCCGCCATGCGCCCACACCAGCGCGCCCGGCGCGCCCAGCCAGCCTGCCGCGACACACACCACGCCGATCACGGACCGACACTCGATCGCCCTCCATTCCCGTCCATATCACAACTACTACTACGGAATTACGCACTTACCTAAAAAGGGATTTAAATTTTCGTGCCGCAAGTTCTGCATTAGCAGAAGCACGTCGACCGCTTTCCGCTTTAACTCGAGCTCGCCAGTCGCCTGCATGTATTTGAGGTGAACCGGATCTCCCTGTAATAGAACACTTGTACTTATTTAAAATAACCTACAAGTGGTCCAAAATATAACCAAATCAAATTAAAATATTTATTTCGGACAATAATAACTAATGTAGATCCATTTAAAAATATTAAAATCATTAACAGGACAACATTACAAAAAATTTAAAGCTGTCATCATGAGCACCTCCAATCGAGATTTAATTCAATAGCGGAGCAGCCTATTGATAATATAGCCCTTATAAATATGCCTACAATACCCACACAATACCCCATTTCGCACAAACCTAACGTAGACTACCGAATAAAGCGGTAACATTACACCAATTTTTTTTATTGCATATTTGGATTCTACGTACCTACACGAATCTATCAGCGACGAGCTACGAGGACAGCATCGAAGGAGTGAGCAGCTTTAAGTACCTGGGTTCCATACTGTCATGTCAGAACTAAGTAGAAGAGGAAGTTAATGCCAGAATCATGGCCGGCAACAAGTGCTTCTACTCTGTAAACAAACTTCTCCGCTCGAAACATCTTAGCACCAAATCCAAGTTGTCCATCTACAAAACCATTATCCGCCCAGTTGTCACCTATGGATGCGAGACATGGTCACTAACGGTGAGAGAGCAACAGAAACTCGCCATGTTCGAAAGGAAAGTGCTTAGAAAGGTGTTTGGGCCTCTCAGAGACGGAAATAATGGATATCGTATCAGGATGAACCATGAGCTGGATGCTCTGATGGATCAGGAGAAGATCGTTAGATTTATTAAATCACAGCGCCTGAGATGGGCCGGGCACGTAGAGAGAATGGGAGAGGATAGGGCGCCCAAAGTTATCACTAACTGGAAGCCGCAGCAGAAAAGACCGCGAGGAAGGCCGAAGAAGAGATGGTGCGACTGCATCGACGAAGATCTCAAGGCCATAAGGAAGTTTACCACCTGGAGAAAGAAGGCCAAAGTTCGCAGCGAGTGGCAGTCCATTGTGGAAGTGGCCAAGACCCATAAAGGGTTGTAGCGCCGAAGAAAGTAAGTAAGTACACGAATCTATCAACTGATTTCTTTTCTGAATTCTGCACCTATAACTCGTTGATTTATAACAGTAGTAGACGTCTTACTTCTTCTAAAATCTGCCACCCAAGAAGAAGCATTCTAACATCTTACAAAAAAATTTAAAGCTACAAGATATGAGACTAAAGGAGTAACAAAACTTTACGCCATTTTTCGGCTAAAAACTATTATTTATTTATTTCGCAATCCTTTAGTAGATGTGAATATCTATTAGAATAAGTAATATCTTTTTTCTTATTGTTTGCTTTTAAATTATTTTATATTTAAATCTACACAATTTTAACAACTAAACATAAAAAAAAAGAAAAAAAAAAGAATAATCTAGGCATGATTTATATTTGTAATCTCCTTTAAAATACCTTCATTTTGATACCCTACTCCATAGGTTTAGTTAACAAAAAAATATATACGACTTACTATTTAGCTCCAAAAATCCGCCATTTTGATAAAAAAAACCTATCTAAGATCACTCGTGAAATGAATAGATACCACCAACACTATATTTCACCACTTTTATAGACTTACGAGTATTATAATTTACATCAGGATATTATACGCCTAGAAATATTGAACAACCAAAACTACCGTGCTCAATACGACTTGTCACTTGTACCGACTGAATTCAACTCCCCGTGTTCAATGGATTCTTTCCGAAGTTAGCTCGGTAGGCATCGTTAAAAAACTGTTTTCAAGGCCATGGCCGCTCGGCCTTCCTCGCTTGGAACCCGTTATTCACCAACTAGTGTTCCCAACTAAAAATACTCAAGATATCGTTGCCATCTTATAGAAATAATACTAGAAAGTTACAAATATATCAAATTATTTCAATAGATCACGACATTCGGCCATCGGACATCGTACGACCTCCCGGCGTACGTAAGCAACTATAGATTTCTTGAATATTAAAATTATAGTAAGGACCAATGAGACTTATCATTAGAATTTCACTCCATCAAGCGTACCTAATCTTATTTGCATAAATAATTATGGTAATAATTATAGTTAAACAAAAGAAGTAAATCATAATATTATTATTTTTTTATACTGATTAGGTGACTAAACATTATCGTAAAGCCATAAGAATACGCAGAAATTACAGATACAAACAAAATATTCTAAATATGTAGGTATTACTTTTGGGCATAAATCACGACATTTGGCCTCAGCAAAGCTATGTATTTAATAGAAATTAATGTAATAATGTCCAATAATGTTATCAATAGAAATAAAGCTATTGATGTTAACCCAACATATGTTGTACTGAATATGCAAAATAATATGTGTTTTTGTTAAACTTTGTACGCCAGATTGTATTCAGTATTTGCTGTCATAAATTTAAAGTATAAAACTGGATCAAGTGACTCAACAGTAAATGGATGACTTTACCCATACCTAAATATTTCAAAATCCATAATAGCATTTTCGCATGTTCTCAAGTTTTAGTAATATATAAATAATAAAATATTGAGTATAATTTTATCTTACTTGAATGCCTGCCTTTATCAGTACAACGTTAGTGTAAATTGACCCATGAGCATAGGAATTAATTTCTGCATGTGACAATTAAACTTAGAAATAAATTATCACTATCATACATGATTGTCTAAAAAGAGCAGAACTAAATGTATTCTTTGTGTTAACTTACATTTATTTTTTTATCAAAGTAACCTATTAATTTAGGCTTGCCGTAGTATCTACTGAGTTTTGACAAGTTTCTATTGAACCCTTTAAAACTAGAATGGATAAGACATTTTTATCCATACCAAAAACCAACACGCACCTGTTCGGTTCACCAAAGCTTAGAAAAATAACTTAAATACAATATAGGTCACATCTATTCCACATAACATTCTTTGCTCAATAGTCGTTCATTAAGATCTACTAGATATGCTTTTATTTTTGTTATAATCTAATTTGTATTGGTCCCACTGAAAATTAACCGTTGATTCTTCTTTCACACTCGTCCACGCCTTGGGAAGATGGCGTGGTGCATTGGCCGTCCATCATCTACACATCCATTTTCATAATTTCTTACGACATGAATTATGCTTTGTCCTCCATCATAGTTCATCATGATCTCGCAAAAATCAATATCAATTTAAAATCAGAATATCGTTAAAAGTAATTAGCTGCCTTTTTCGATTCATCAATTATGTCGTTTCGTTTTATTTGATTTCTTTAAGTCCAGAGAAAGATAATATTAATACTGTCAAAATAAAATAATCTACAAAGGCCGGATTAACCTTTCTCAAGGTATTAAAACCAAAACCTTAACAATTTTGAATAAGTCAAATGACTTGTAATATTTAGATTAACTCCAATAGTTTGAAAAGCTTTAATAGCTCGGATTTCTTAGAAACGTGTATAATCTGAGTTACCCGACTAAGTTACTCGAGCAACTTAATGTATAGTATTAGTATAGTATGGTTATCATGAATAACTTAAAGTATCTTGTATTCAACATGGTTACTTAAGTCGCCTAAGCAATCCGAGCAACTCTAGTAACTCAGAAATCCAATCGAACAAATTGAATGACTTAGGTGCAGACATTACCTGGATGCTTTAAATTACCTTAATCTCACATCACCTACTTATTTTGATAATTTGTATTAAATTTATTTTATTGATTGAACTAACTAGAATAATAAATGAACCAAACAATGAAAATACCTTATAAGATTTCGATGTTCGAACTGAACGAAATGAATGATTCAATTGTTTTCCATCATCCAATATTAACAATAACTTTCACATAATATTAATGAATTAATATGAAATAACTCTAAGATACTTTGTTTAAGGTATTTTTATTATATGTCCACTCATATGAATTATCAAAACTGCCTAATATATCAGTTTAAAAGACCAGTCTAAATTATCTTGGTTAAGGTGATCTGATTATTGTTTTCTTTTATTAAAATGTAACTTCAATAGCAATTTGTAATTCATCTAGCAGAGCTTTTAATATTTAAAATGAATTTAATTAAATCAATAATATAAATAATTAATTCTTTTAAGAAGTTGTTTATTATTATTTTTTTTAAAGTTATTTATTCTGTTAATTAGTTTTAATTATTAACTTGAGTTTGCTGGAAATTCTTCTAATAACTTTGAACTTACTTGAATCAAGTGTAGTTAGTAAAAGTAATGAATCGTCCTCACGATGCGCAGTGACATTGACAAATGACATTGTTGTGGTCATAAGAAGTCTTTATGCAATCCGCTAGTCCGTGGCGTCATACAAAAATTGGCCTGTACAGCAGTGGGCGATAAAGGGCTGTTGATGATGTACTGGAATAAACTTGATATAACCTTGATTATCGGGAGTTACTTATATTTATGGCGCCAACCTTATTTAATCTTACTTGAATTGACTCAAATTATTTTTATTTAATACAAATAAACTTTCAAATAATTAAAGCAATTAAATTATATTCAAAATAATTCAAATCTCATAAACACGATGTAAAATTTGCTATTTAGCTAAATACATTATTATTAAGTATTATGTAAGTTGTTTACTTAAAAGGTATATTCGTAGGAAAGATTACTGCTAACTGTTTCAATACCAATACCGAAGTTCTTGAAAGATATTACATGCAAATAGGACTCAATGGTAAGTCTAGTTATTAAAGAAGAATGGAAACCAAGAAATCCCGTGGTTGTTATCCAACTGTTTATTGGTAAAATCTAATTGGAACCCTCACAGATTCAACCAAGACCGACCGCTTCCACAATGCGTAAAACCGAGTTTAACTAAAGATGAATAGTTGAAGCTGCCATTTATCGGGCCTTTGTGAAGAGTGCCCGACTACGAAGAAGATACTTTATTTTGTATACCTAGATTTTAATTTATCGATAACTATACTGTCTTGAAAGATATACTCAAAAATTAACGTGTAAACATTCTTCAAATAAATTTGTAAAGTAAACTTGAAATGTGAAGCATGAAATACTTGTGAAACGTTGTAGAACGTTTTCTTCCTAAAAACATTAAACGAGGTACTACTACTTACTAGATGTCTTTTAAGCAAAAGCAACCTAACGAATCAGTGAATGAACAGGCTTCTCAAATCTACTCAATAAAATTATTGTTCACCGTCCTAGTATCGCAGATTTACTGTTAAACCGTCAAGGTTACACTTTAAAAATAATCTTGATAGAAATACTCAAAATATAAACTTGAAATATCAATTTAAGAAAATAAACTCTTCTTATAATCTTGAAATATTAACTTGACAACTTGACTTGATCTATGAGTTTAAATTAACAAACTTGATAAGTAACCTTAACTTGAAAAATTGACTTCTGATCGTGATAAATTAATTTCAGCAACTTGAAAAGATAACTTGTCGATCGCACAAGCGTGTTTGATTTGCACCCATCTCGAGGCGCTAATTGATGTAGTCGTCAAATTAACGTAGAAAATTAAGTTGATTTAAGTAATGTAAAACTTTTTTTTTTTTTTTTTTTTTAAACATGTAAATGAAGATTTAACTTTAAAATACTATGTGACTAACCAGAAAATAAATTTAAAATGTCTGGTTAATTAACAGGTAAAAATGTTCTTAAAAAAAAACTATAAATTGGTTTTTGTTCAAAATGTCCCAAAAACTATTGTTAATATCATAATTAATAATTGAAATTATTGGAGAAAGTAACTAAAGAAAGTACTAGATAAATACTTGACAATTAACTGAAAAGTTATCTGGAAGATAAACTGGAAAAATAACTTTTAAATAATTTGAGAGTAACTGAATAAAATACCTATATCTAATAATAAATTCTTGTCCAATTGTTGTACTGTACATATCTCATTTTATCTTCTGTTCTCAATTTTTTTCAATAAGTTTGCCAATAGTTAAGTTAGTACTAATGAATTGCTTTTTTGTTAAAGTCTATCGTGTTTTTGTATTTATAATGAATTGTTTTATTCTTCTAAAATGTAACTATTTAAGTTTCATGTACATGTCGGGTAACGTTTCCTTAATTAAATACGTACATTATATTCTTAATAAATTATGTCAGTCAATAAACTAATTAACGCAAATAAACTTTGAAATCGTGCCTCCATTCTACGACATTTCTAAATCCTGGACACACATGGTCCGTTGATTTTAGACATGGTTCAGTCAAAAAATACTTGCGGAATGAGACTCTGAACACACATGGTTCAGTAAGACGACGTTTCTAAATCCTGGACACACATGGTCCGTTGATTTTACGTACTGAAATCTGAACACACATGGTTCAGTCAAAACATACTTGCGGAACGAGACTCTGACACACATGGTTCAGTAAGACGACGTTTCTAAATCCTGGACACACATGGTCCGTTGATTTTACGTACTGAAATCTGAACACACATGGTTTAGTCAAAACATACTTGCGGAACGAGACTCTGAACACACATGGTTCAGTAAGACGACGTTTCTAAATCCTGGACACACATGGTCCGTTGATTTTACGTACTGAAATCTGAACACACATGGTACAGTCAAAACATACTTGCGGAACTAGACTCTGAACACACATGGTTCAGTAAGACGACGTTTCTAAATCCTGGACACACATGGTCCGTTGATTTTACGTACTGAAATCTGAACACACATGGTACAGTCAAAACATACTTGCGGAACTAGACTCTGAACACACATGGTTCAGTAAGACGACGTTTCTAAATCCTGGACACACATGGTCCGTTGATTTTACGTACTGAAATCTGAACACACATGGTTCAGTAAGACGACGTTCCTAAATCCTGGACACACATGGTCCTTTCATTTTACGTACTGAAATTCTGAACACACATGGTTCAGTCAGAACATAAAATATCCTTCATTATTACTCTGAATCTACTAAATCACAGTTTCGTGAAAATCTAATCACTATACTCAATCTCGAACATGCATGGTTCAGCTAGTTATTTTTGTTTAAATAATTCTAGAAATATTTATTATGTGAAGCAATGTAGTAAAACAGCACAAGGAATAACGAGTAAAAATAATTTGGTCAACATGTAGGTACTAAACTGTCTCGTGAACGCCGTTGATCTTTAAAAATAATAATATGCATTACATAGTTATGCTGATAATAACGATCCTAAACAAAACAAACCCGGATTACATCATTATTAATTTCTTACATCAATAAAGCTCAAATTGACCATAATTAATTGAAACTACCTAATAACTTCATAAGATTCAAAACTTTAAATTTATAATAATAATCCTACACTTGAGCGAGTCTACCTGTTCATCACATCATAGTGTTTTGTTAATTTATCTAATTTTACTGAACAATACTGCACTGCTAGCAATTTCGCAAAATGTTATTACAGAGCCCTGGTCGAAGCCTGTCGACGGTGCCTTTTTAATAAATTCTAGTTACAAACTCGATCGAAATGTAAACCCGACCACAATCGAAGCATTAAACTAATCATGATGATATTACCAAATTTTTTTATAAAATCAGTGGGTAGACTCACAAATAAAATTATCATGATAATCACTATGCGACATAATTTGCCATCAACGGTAGTCCTGATAAAAATATTATGCAACTATTGCCTATGCACTTGCGTATGGTATGCTGAAAACATCGGAGAGTAGCCCTGATCACGGTGTCAGCAATACTCTGATACGTAGTCAAAATATGATATAATGACTTCATTATGCAATAATATTTCAAATTACATACCTGGGTTCAGCCCCTCTTCTGACATGAAATGAATAGATACCACCAACACTATATTTCACCACTTTTATAGACTTACGAGTATTATAATTTACATCAGGATATTATACGCCTAGAAATATTGAACAACCAAAACTACCGTGCTCAATACGACTTGTCACTTGTACCGACTGAATTCAACTCCCCGTGTTCAATGGATTCTTTCCGAAGTTAGCTCGGTAGGCATCGTTAAAAAACTGTTTTCAAGGCCATGGCCGCTCGGCCTTCCTCGCTTGGAACCCGTTATTCACCAACTAGTGTTCCCAACTAAAAATACTCAAGATATCGTTGCCATCTTATAGAAATAATACTAGAAAGTTACAAATATATCAAATTATTTCAATAGATCACGACACTCGGGTTGGTCAAAATTCATCCAGCCGTTTGGAAGATACGAGGTCACTCAGAAATTTACATAGGTACCCACATACATACATACCATACATACATATATACAACATACGCACGAAAAACATAACCTTTCCTTGGCAGTCGGGCAAAAAGGCGGACAGAGCAGACAGGACAGATGGGAATAATTCATTATATGTATATGTTTTGTCTAGCTCTAGGAATTGACGCACACTGGAATTGTGCTAGAATAAGTTATGAATTAAACAACTTTTATAATTGAAAATTGAATAGTTGAATACCTACTTCAACAACATCCCTGCTTTGATGTAAAGGCAAGCACGTCGTAGGCACTGTGTTTCCTACATACCTATGTACCTACAACAAAGCACCTTGTATGTGGTGCGGCGATCGAGAGCAACGCGGTTCACGCTGCAGGTGGACGAGGGCAGCGAGGGCGCCCGCGGCTCCGGCTCCAGCAGCTCGGGCGGCGCCGGCTCCGGCCCCCCGAACTCGTGCAGTCGCCGCAGCCAGCACGCCAGCATCGTCTCCATGCCGTCGCCCACCCGCCGCCGCTCGTCCGCCGGGAATGAGAACTCGGCCGGCGACAGCACCACTGCGCGCCCGCCCCGCACCGCACTCTCGCGCCGCACGGCCCGCGCCAGCGCCGCGCGCCGACGCACCGCCAGCGCGCCCAGCGCCGCCGCGCACAGCGCCAGCGCCGCCGCGCCCGCCGCGCCCGCCACGCCCGCCACCCCCGCACCCCATCGCGCCTTTTCGCTCCACTTCTCCAATGCGCTCGAGTGGTTCGAGAGGCGAGCTTTCGTCGAGCGCTCGGTCGAGCGATCCAGTGGCCGAGTGGACACGGTGGAGATCGTCGCGATGCACTCCCAGGCCGGCGCGTCGGAGTGGATGCGCTCGTACAGGCGGAACGCCATGTCCACCGATTCGACGCCGGAGCCGTCCGCGGCGGCGATGCGCGTCGTCTCGGCGAGGGCCTCCGCGTACAGGCGGTCCAGATCGGCGCTCATGTCGAGAGTCTCGTCGCTGAGCAGCAAGAGGTCCCCGCGCGGGAGCCCCGCACCCACGAGAGCGAGTAAGTGGTCGAGTCCGGCGCCGCGGGCCACGCGGCTCGGGCGCGACTCGGCCCGCTCGCGACGGGTCGCCGCGGGCTCGTCCACGTGCAGCAGCAGGAGCCGCGACGTTGGCGCGCCGCGAGCCGCCCCCCGCATCGCTTCATCGACGCCTCGCTCTCCCGACGCACAACTAATCACGACTGCAACGAAACAGTTGTATTCATAAATTATTCGCATAGTACAACATTACAAGATGTAGGAACAACTTGTACTGTACCTACCTACCTGCTCTAATCTAACACGTTGTACTTAATTAAAGGCAAACCGATTTTGTCGAATGGATCGCTGCCGCGGTCGCTATCCTGCGATGACTAAAAGGCGGCGAAGGTATGCCTTCAGATAGGAACACCGGTTCACGCCCAGTGAGTGCGTGGATACCTCAGGAGCCCTATCACACACCGGAAAATGGAGAGCTTTCATCGGGTGCGTCGGAGTGTAGCGCGACGCCCGCCGCGGGCAGCGCGCGCGCCACCTCTTGCAGCGCGGCCGCGCACTCCGAGGGCGGCGGCGCGGACGACAGGCGCGCGCGCCGCCAGCCCAGCCGCGCGGCCAGGCGCGCTACGCTCGCCGCGCGCGCCGCGCCCCGCGCGCACACGCCCGGCGCCGCACGCAGCAGCGCGCGCGCCGCCGCCTCCAGCGCGCCGCACGCCGCCGCGCCCGGCCACCCCACCACGGCGAGCGCCTCGCCCCGAGCCAGCGCGCCCAGCGCCGCGCTCGTCAGCGCCGCCTGCCACCCGGCGCCGCACGTCTCTGTCGACAACGGGGTCGTCAGGCGGGCCAGGGCCGCGCGCGTCGCACCACCGGCACCGACGGCACTGACCTCGGTAGGAGAGCACGTGCGGCCTCGCGTCGAGCGCGGCGGGCTCGCACGCGCGGCACGCCCCGCGCAGCACGAGGAGGGCGGCGACGGAGGCGGCGGCCGGCGCCAGCGTGCACAGTGCCAGGAGAAGCGCGTGGGCCGCGCGCATGCCGCCCGAGCGTCAGGCGGGCGCACCCATGGCCCCGTGACGTCACGCTCGTCCGCACGCCCCGCCCGCCCCTCACGCCCCTCACGCCCCGCGTCGGCTCCACTGCACCGGATCAAAGCCGCTCGAGCCTCTATCGATGCGGAAGAACACGAGTTTTCGCACCGCTTCATCCATGTCATGTATCGATCGCGCTAGCTAGCAGTCGTAGGTAGAGGTGGGTACCTATGTACATAAAAATAGATTAACTTTGAAACGATACTGGCAGGCTTTCCCGTCACAGTAGTCTTATCGAAATCATTCACCGGGCTTTTACCAGCGCGAATGTGCCAACCGTTCTCGAGCCGAACGATCTGGTCCGTGACGATGGTAAGCAGCCTGAAGGTATGACTCATAGATAATGTGTAGGCCCTTGGAGTGGGACGCCACATGCGTAGACACCTTGGTAACTTCTTATTTACCAGGGACGCAAGTTAGGGCTGGTGCGGCGGCAAACTCTGCTGAAGATCTCAAGAGACGCGTTTATGTTTGAGCCCTTTGGGGTCGAGACCCTAGGTCGATATAGGGAACGGGAGCCTTCCGCGTTTTTTAAATTCTGTCAGGGCGTCTGGTCGAAGCGACGCGTCATCAGAGGGCTGGCAGCTGTCTCGGCCAAGAATAAGCCTTGCTATACAAAGAGGCAATGCAGCCAGTATCTTCGGCACGCTGCCACCTGTAAAACCTTGATTATCTAAATTAATACTGAGTATTGATTTAGCTTTAACCCAGATCATACCCTACTTCGTAATCCAAGGAAAATGTTACCCACTGGTTTAATGAATAGGTTTAATGAGGAGGACGTGGTGGCCGAGTGGATGAGGCCCTTGCCTTGCGATCCGATGGTCGTGAGTTCTAATCCCGGTGGCAGTCATGCGTAAATGGGTTTTTTCGGTTGAAAAAATCTATGTATGCATATCCCACGTTCTCGCAACGGTGAAGGAAAACATCGTGAGGAAACCGGCATGTCGTAGAACCTAAAAATATCGAAAATATGTGTCGAGTGCACGAAGTGTATCTTCGAGGCGCACTTGAAATCCTTTCACCACACTGGTTCGAAGGAACTGGTGACACGATAAGAATAAGAATGAATAGGTTCATTTTTGAGTTGCATACATGTCTTCATCTGATATTAAGGGTGTAACCTACTTACCTACCAATACTTTTATTAGTACTTAGCTAAAATCAACGCAATAACATAAATAATTATTATTTATGTTATTGTTATATATATATATATATCGCATGAGCTCTCTAAATAAAGATTATAAAACAAGCTTAAAGTTTAAAAAAAACTGAAAACCCGACTGCGAAATAATTAGTAAAAGTAAGTAAATAAAATGAAAAAAAGCTTTCATTTGTGTTCTTTTCAAAATAACGTTGACCAGAGGTTTTATAAAATATTTTATTAATTTTACACATGAATTATATAAGGTTAGAAACTATTAAAATACACTTTATTTTCTACGAAAAGCCCTATTTGTCTTCAAAATGACCTGCTTTAGCGCGGATACATAGAGACAAACGCTTGGTAAAACTTTCTACAATTTTCCGCCGTTCCTCCACATATATTTTGTCCCACTCCCGTGTAAGAATTGCCTTTAGTTCGTCAACACTTCTATGATGCGTAGCACAGGACCTTGCTTCTAAGATAGACCATAAACTGTAATCCATCGGATTCAGATCAGATGAGTAGGGTAGCCCTCTTTGGAGCTAATGAAAGCAGGAAAATTGTCTTTGCACCACTGTTGAACACTTAAGGCCCTGTGAGCTGGAGCAGACTCTTGTTGAAATATCCATCTACCATTACCAAAGTGCTCTTGACTCCAAGGAAGAAGCACATTTTCAAGAATATCTAAACGGTAGTTTTCTTGGTTGATTTTGATACCCTTTTCTACAAAAACTAGGGGAGTTTTGCCAGTAGCGCAAATCGCACCCCAAAACCATAACTGTTTCAGTGTTTTGGCGATGTGGAACAATTGCAGCAGCTCCAGGACGAGTGGAAGACCAGATCCTGTCGTTTTGGTGATTATGGGCTTGTTTTATCGAAAATAATTTTTCGTCAGAAAATACGATATTTTCCCAATTGCAAACGACATCTGTCAAGCCGATTTTTTTTTGTCTTTGTCCGTATTCAATTGCGCTTTTTTGGGTTTATATGGTAACAATTGTAGATCATGATTTACGATATGCTGTATGCTGGAGCGACTGATTTCCAAGTTTCGTGCCATTTTTCTCACCTTGGTCTGTGTATTACGGACTAATCTTTGTTTGATAATGTGTCGGTTCCTACAAGTCCTAACAGTCCTCTTACGTCCTCTTCCAGGACGGTCTCCGATGTGGCCGAGCTCATTATAACGTTTAATTGCTGAAAAAACTAACTGACGACTAACACCGAGAATGTTTGCTATCTCACACTGCCTTTTTCCACGCTCACGCAATGAAATTATGGCTCCACGCTGCACTGATATTAGTGAAAAAAATAAAATTTTATAACTTTTTAGGAAACAAAGTAAGTTAAAAATGGCGCCAAAGAATGAGTATACAATAACAAAAAACCAAAGACAACGTAGAACATTTAATTTTTGAAATTTTTACTTATTCATTTAGTCAATGTTATTTTGGGTCACGGTGTACAGACATACATACATACAAGATACGCGCGAAAAACATAACCCTTCCTTGGCAGTCGGGTAATAAGCTTCTTTGTACTAACTTACGGCGTTAGTCGCCAACGAAGTCGTGCCGTGGCTAGTACCTACCATCAAAATAATAAGTATATATTTACCTATCCATTAATAAGCTATATTGTGGTAAACAATGTGTAATGTTGTAGCGGGACTCGCTGCATCGTCGACGGGCGCTCGCCCGGGCCCGGCCGGCTCGGCTCGCGGCTGGCCGCGGGTGGTGCGAGAGACGGCGGCGCGCGCCCGGAGCTCACTGCCGCCGCGCGCCGCCGCCCGCCGCCGCGCCGCGCCGCGCATGCGTAGCCAGCACGCAGCGAGCGAGCGATCTCCGCCGTCCCACATCACACGCAACAATACCAAACAAAACAACTAGGGTCACTTCAAAACATTACTTAAGTAAGTAATCGATTTGTCGTTTTTGATGCCACTGCAGCGTTGTCGGTCTATTATTATTTTGCCACCCCGCTGTAATAATGAGCCCAACGAGGTAGACTTTGCATAACTGTGCTCTTCGACTAGGTACCTCAAAAAATCGTAATTTTATTAAGTGTTATACTATTTATGTGTAATGTGACCGACAGACCAGACAGTGCTAGGGCTGAGGTTAGTGAGACGGTGCGGTATGATTTGCAGACTTTTTGCGCGAAACCTCTCTGGATTGCGTTGAGTTGGTTTATGTTCATCTGCAACTCTACTGCCTGTGACCATGCGCTTGAGGCGTATGTCATGATGGGCTCCGCCACTGCGATGTATATAGTTCTTGTTATTTCGCCATTGAGACCCCATGTTACCTTCGCTGCACACGCCAGTTGTTTGTATATGTCCGCTACTTTTTTGCATTGGGCGGAAACGTGTGGTTTAAAGGTAAGGTTACGGTCGATGACGAGGCCTAGCAGTTTTATCTCTTCTACGAGGTTCAGTCTTGTACCAGCCATGACAAGCTGGGGAGGGTCGTACTTCAACTTTTTTGTTAGTAGCATCGCGTTGGTTTTGTGCGGTGCAAAGTTGAGTTTGTTGCGATTCCCCCATTCCGCTACTGTGTTTAGCGTACTGTTGACTGACTGCTCTAAGGTGTTGATTGATTGGCCTGTAAATACAGTACTTACTTAAGTAGGCAAGTAAGCAGGCGAGTAAGTAGGCGAGTAATAGGCGAGTAAGTAGGCAAGTAAGTAGGCAAGTAAGTAGGCAAGTAAGTAGGCGAGTAAGTAGGCAAATTAGTAGGCAAGTGAGTAGGCAAGTGGGTAAGCAAGTAAGTAGGCAAGTAGATAAGTAGGTAGGCAAGTAAGTAGGCACTAGAAAACTGAAAACTGAAAACAGATAACAGAAAACAGAAAACTGAAAACTGAAAACTGAAAACTGAAAACTGAAAACTGAAAACTGACAACTGAAAACAGGAAACAGAAAAGAGAAAACAGAAAACTGTTAACTGTAAACTGTAAATTTTTAGCTAAATACTGAAAACTAAAAACTGAACTCTGTAAACTGATAACCGAAAACAGAAAACTGAAACCTAAAAACTGAAAACAGAAAACCGATAACAGTAAACAGAAATATGAAATCTGAAAACTGTAAACCGAAAACTGTAAACTGTAAACTGTAAACTGTAAACTGAAAACAGAAAACAGAAAACAGAAAACAGAAAACAGAAAACAGAAAACAGAAAACAGAAAACAGAAAACAGAAAACAGAAAACAGAAAACAGAAAACAGAAAACAGAAAACAGAAAACAGAAAACAGAAAACTGAAAAATGAAAACAGAAAACTGACAACAGAAAACAGATAACAGGAAACCGAAAACTGAAAACTGAAAAATGAAAACATTAAACAGAAAACCGATAACAGTTAACAGAAAATTGAAAACTGTAAACTGAAAACTGTAAAGTATAAACTGAAAACAGAAAACAGAAAACTAAAAACTGAAAAAAAATAATTGAAAACTGAAAACTGAAAACAGAAAACTGTTAACTGTAAACTGTAAACTGTAAACTGTAAACTGTAAACTGTAAACTGTAAACTGTAAACTGTAAACTGTAAACTGTAAACTATAAACTGTAAACTGTAAACTGTAAACTGTAAACTGTAAACTTTAACTGAATACTGAATACTGAATACTGAAAACTGATAAACTGAAAACCGAAAACAGATAACAGGAAACCGAAAACTGAAAACAGAAAACTGAAAACTGTAAAGTGTAAACTGTAAAAAACTGTAAACTGTAAATTGTAAGCTAAATTGTAACTGTGAACTGGAAACTGAAAACTGAAAACAGAAAACAGAAAACAGAAAACTGAAAAATGAAAACATAAAACAGAAAACTGACAACAGAAAACAGATAACAGGAAACCGAAAACTGAAAACTGTAAACTGAAAACTGTTAAGTGTAAACTGTAAACTGTAATCTGTAAGCTGAAAACTGAAAACTGAAAACTGTAAACTGGAAACTGAAAACAGAAAACTGAAAAATGAAAACATTAAACAGAAAACCGATAACAGTTAACAGAAAATTGAAAACTGTAAACTAAAAACTGAAAACAGAAAACAGAAAACCGATAACAGATAACAGAAAACTGAAAACTAAAAACTGAAAACAGAAAACCGATAACAGATAACAGAAAACTGAAAACTAAAAACTGAAAACAGAAAACCGATAACAGTTAACAGAAAACTGAAAATTGAAAACTGAAAATTGAAAACTGTAAACTGGAAACTGAAAACAGAAAACAGAAAACTGGAAAATGAAAACATAAAACAGAAAACCGATAACAGTTAACAGAAAATTGAAAACTGTAAACTAAAATTTGTAAGCTGATAACTGAAAACTGAAAACTGTAAACTGGAAACTGGAAACTGAAAACATAAAACAGAAAACCGATAACAGTTAACAGAAAATTTAAAACTGAAAACTGAAAACTGTAAACTGTAAACTGAAAACAGAAAACAGAAAACTAAAAACTGAAAAAAAAAAATTGAAAACTGAAAACTGAAAACTGAAAACTGAAAACTGAAAACAGAAAACTGCTAACTGTAAACTATAAACTGTAAACTGTAAACTTTTAACTGAATACATAAAACTGAAAACTTTTAACTGAATACTGAAAACTGAAAACTGAACTCTGAAAACAGATAACAGAAAACTGAAAACTGAAAACAGAAAACTGATAAACTGAAACACGAAAACAGATAACATAAAACTGAAAACTTTTAACTGAATACTGAAAACTGAACTCTGAAAACAGATAACAGAAAACAGAGAACTGAAAACTGACAACAGAAAACAGATAACAGAAAACCGAAAACTGAAAACTGAAAACTGTAAACTGAAAACTGTAAAGTGTAAAATTTAAACTGGAAACTGTGATCTGTAAGCTGAAAACTGAAAACAGAAAACAAAAAACAGAAAACAGAAAACAGAAAACAGAAAACGGAAAACAGAAAACAGAAAACAGAAAACCGATAACTGAAAACTGTAAACTGAAAACTGTTAAGTGTAAACTGTAAACTGTAATCTGTAAGCTGAAAACTGAAAACTGAAAACTGAAAAATAACTGAAAACTGAAAACAGAAAACTGTAAAGTGTAAACTGGAACGTAGATGAAAGGCGGAGGTTGGCAGCTGACTGTTTATTCATAATACAGAACCTACCCACCTAGATATGTAGAAGTCAACCCTACATTTTTCCCCTCTCAAAACAACAGATACTTATTGTAAAAGCAACAGTAAACCTAGAATACTTAAATACCCAGCACCTTAACTTAATACCTACCTTACACATACAATACACATCTCAAGCTAGCCTGTATACAACTACAACTCATAGTCTCAAACAATCATATACAGTTTATTTCTTAACTACTTATAAGTTATCTAAATTACTACATACTTTAGCTCTTTTGTAAGCTCGCACAGCTCGAGCTGATGCGTCTTGCGGCGGAGGCGTCGGTGAACGCACGGCGCGTGAACTTGGCGGCGGCTCCGAAGCTGAAGGCTGGTCCTGGGGACTCTCATCTCCCGACCCCTCCTCCGCGGCATCCTCAAATGAGTCGTCGACATCGCTATCGCACCTCACATCTGAACTATCAGTTAAACTTACGTTAGGACGCGACAGATAAAAGATAAGATAAAAGATAAAAAACATTTATTTCTTGTAGGTCTTCTTATAGTACATACAAAGACAGGTAACAATTTTAAGTATAAAATGAATAGACTAAAAGTATACCTAAATTAAATTATATTAAAAGTGAAAAACTGTTTTAACTATTGTATGTATACATGTACTTTGTAATATTGATTGGAAAGACCCGAATTAGAAGAATCTTTGAGTACCTCGTTCTAACTAAGTTTAATACTTGTAAGTAGAGACGAGGGATTCGCTGCTTCAGCTAGCTTCAGGTATTACAGTAATAATTGAGTTTGATTTTTGAGATTAATCATAGAGCACTGTGAAGAATACTGTTTGCATAAAAATATAATAAAAGAAATAAAATCTTCAATAACAAAGAAGAGACTTTGATCTTAAAAAATAAAGAAACAACAAATATTAAAAATTAAAAATAAAAAAAAAATGTAGATAGTATGCGATATTCATACATAGGTATATACCTATGTATATTTTACCTACTGCCTTTTGTGTGTGTGTGTATTGGTGTATATGTATGGATGCGTGGGGTGTTTAGGTGTGTGTGTGTGTGTGTGTGTAGTGTAGAGTGAAGTTATTTATTTATAATGTATATACATACGTGCGTACCAAACTCTTAGAGGAAATATAAACAAAATTTATAAGGTAAAGTAAATTAGAATATTGTTCAGTAGAGATGAGTAGTATAGGGTTCTTGTTATTTCTAATGGTTAGAGTTTTATTTTATGATTTGAATAAGTTGCTCTGTTTGTGCGTAGTTTAAAGTTTGTAAATATTTGTAGGTTTTTGTTTTACATTCATTTAGGGAGATGTTATTTAATGTACTTGCGAGGTTTTTGTTAATTCTATTGTAAAGAAAAGGTGCGAGAAAACTGTTGTGTTTATGCGCAACAGAGAATACCTACTCTTCCTATTAGGATTTAATGAAATTACTTGGTCCTGATGCCTTCGCCAATGTACTCCGTCCCCTACCCTGACTTTATAAGATACAGGTCCCGTTTTATCCGTGACATTCCCTTCGACCCATTTACGCCCCTTATCCGCGTAACTCCGTACAAGCACAGGGTCACCGACCCCGATGTCTCGGTGTTGACCTCCCTTATTCGCGACCTGCCGTTGCTGAGCGGCGCTAACGACCGCAGTGACGTCCGGCCGCAGCGCGTCGAGGCGCCCGCGCAGGCGATGACCTAGCAGCGCCACGGCCGGCGCGACGCCCGTCGTTGCATGCTCCACGTTACGATATTGGAACAAAAATTTACTTAAAGCTTTTGTTACACTTTCACCCTCATGTATAGCCCGTTTCCTTGAGGCCTGTACGGTGCCGACGTCACATGTTTTATACAGTTTTTTATACAGTAATCATTAAAATCTAAAGATAAAAATGGTGGCCCATTATCTGTTACCAATTGTGACGGAAGGCCAAATCACTCAAATATAGACCTCAAGACATTCACAGTGGACTCCGCATCTGTTCGAGCCATAGCAATCGCTTCTATCCATTTTGAATGAGCGTCGACTAAAATAAAATATTTTTTTTCCTCCTAACTCAGCAAAATCAGCATGTACGCGCTGCCAGGGCTTCAGAGGGAACTCCCACGGATGCATGCCCGCGTGTGGCGGCGCGTCTCGCACGGCGCGGCACGCCTCACAGTCTCGACATAACTTCTCGATCTCCTGATCTAAACTGGGCCAGTAGACATAACTACGGGACAAATTTTTCATTTTATTTACCCCAAGGTGCCCCTCGTGAATGTCCTCTAAAACCCTACTACGCAATGGGGGTGGAAACACTAATCTATACTTAAAGATCAAACACCCTAAATCAAGTACAATATCTTCTTTTCGCGAAAAATACGGTTTCTCCTCTTCATTGTTAGTCGTCGATGGCCAGCCAAACATTACATAGCCCTTAATTTTATTCAACAGCTTATCTTTCTCGGTTTCCACACCTATCTCCTTAAAACTGGCCGGCATCGTGTCTCGCACTAACTCCGCGTAACTGACCGTTTCCGTGTGCCGCCGCTCGCCCGGCAACGGCAGGCGGGACAGCGCGTCCGCGGGCCCGTTATCCGCCGACCTAACTGCAAAGTCGTAGGCAGCTAGCCGTGCCGCCCATCGCTGTAAGCGACTTGCCGCCGTTTCAGGAATCCCCCCCTTTTCACCGAAAATAAAACTGAGCGGCTGGTGGTCTGGGAAAACTGAAAACTGAAAACTGAAAGCTGAAAATAGAAACCTGAAAAATGAAAACTGAATACTGAAATCTGAAAACTGAAAACTGAATGCTGAAAACTGAAAACTGAGAACTGAATACTGAAAACTGGAAAATGTAAACAACTGAAATCTGAAATCTGAAACTGATTACTGAAAACTGAAAACTGAAAACTGAAAACTGTCAACTGAATACTGAAAACTGAAAAATGTAAACTGAAAACTGAAAACTGAATACTGAAAACTGAAAACTGAATGCTGAAAACTGAAAACTGTAAACTGAAAACTGAAAACTGAAAACTGAATACTGAATACTGAATACTGAAAACTGAAAACATAAAACTAAACTGACTGACAGAAACATAAAGCTGTAAACTGTAAACTGTAAATAGAAAACTGAAAACTGAAAACGGAAAACTGAATACTGAAAACTGAAAAATGTAAACTGAAAACTGAAAACTGAAAACTGAAATCTGAAAATAGAAACCTGAATAATTGAAAACTGAAACCTGAAAAATTAAAACTGAATACTGAAAACTGAAATCTGAAAACTGAAAACTGAATGCTGAAAACAGAAAACTAAAACAACTGAAATATGAAATCTGAAACTGAATACTGAAAAATGTAAACAACTGAAATCTGAAATCTGAAACTGAATACTGAAACTGAATACTGAAAACTGAAAACTGAAAACTGAAAACTGAAAACTGAAAACTGAATACTGAAAACTGAAAACTGACAATAGAAAACTAAAAACTGAATACTGAAAACTGAAAACTGAAAACTGAAAAATGTAAACAACTGAAATCTGAAATCTGAAACTGAATACTAAAAACTGAAAACTGACAACTGAATACTGAAAACTGAAAAATGTAAACTGTTAACTAAACAGTAAATAGAAAACTGAATACTGAAAACTGAAAACTGAATACTGAAAACTGAAAACTGAATACTGAAAACTGAAAACTGAATACTGAAAAATGTAAACAACTGAAATCTGAAACTGAATACTGAAAAATGTGAACAACTGAAATATGAAATCTGAAACTAAATACTGTAAAATGTAAACAACTGAAATCTGAAATCTGAAACTGAATACTGAAAAATGTAAACAACTGAAATATGAAATCTGAATACTGAAAACTGAAAAATGTAAACTGAAAACTGAATACTGAATACTGAATACTGAAAACTGAAAACTGAATACTGAATACTAAAAACTGAAAACTGAAAACTGAAAACAGAAATCATAGAGAAAATCGAAAACTCTAAAATGAAATTTGTAAAGTGTAAACTGTAAACTGAAAACTGAAAACTGAATACTAAATACTAAAACTGAAAACTAAAAACTGAATGCTGAAAACTGAAAATTGAGAACTGAATACTGAATACTGAAAACTGGAAAATGTAAACAACTGAAATCTGAAATCTGAAACTGATTACTGAAATCTGAAAACTGAAAACTGAAAACTGTCAACTGAATACTGAAATCTGAAACTGAATACTAAAAACTGAAATCTGAAACTGAATACTGAAAAATGTGAACAACTGAAATATGAAATCTGAAACTAAATACTGTAAAATGTAAACAACTGAAATCTGAAATCTGAAACTGAATACTGAAAAATGTAAACAACTGAAATATGAAATCTGAATACTGAAAACTGAAAAATGTAAACTGAAAACTGAAAACTGAATACTGAATACTGAATACTGAAAACTGAAAACTGAATACTGAATACTAAAAACTGAAAACTGAAAACTGAAAACAGAAATCATACAGAAAATCGAAAACTCTAAAATGAAAACTGTAAAGTGTAAACTGTAAACTGAAAACTGAAAACTGAATACTAAATACTAAAACTGAAAACTGAAAACTGAATGCTGAAAACTGAAAATTGAGAACTGAATACTGAATACTGAAAACTGGAAAATGTAAACAACTGAAATCTGAAATCTGAAACTGATTACTGAAATCTGAAAACTGAAAACTGAAAACTGTCAACTGAATACTGAAATCTGAAACTGAATACTAAAAACTGAAAACTGACAACTGAATACTGAAAACTGAAAAATGTAAACTGTTAACTGTAAACAGTAAATAGAAAACTGAATACTAAAAACTGAAAAAATGTAAACTAAAAAATGTAAACTGAAAACTGAATACTGAATACTGAAAACTGTAAACTAAATACTGAAAACTGAAAAATGTAAACAACTGAAATCTAAAATCTGAAACTGAATACTGAAAAATGTAAACAACTGAAATATGAAATCTGGAACTGAATACCGAAAAATGTAAACAACTGAAATCTGAAAACTGAGAACTGAATACTGAATACTAAAAACTGAAAACTGAAAACTGAAAAATGAAAACTGAATACTGTAAACTGAAATCCGAAAACTGAAAACTGAATGCTGAAAACTGAATGCTGAAAACAGAAAACTGAAACAACTGAAATCTGAAATCTGAAACTGAATACTGAAAAATGTAAACAACTGAAATCTGAAATCAGAAACTGAATTCTGAAAAATGTAAGCAACCGAAATCTGAAATCTGAAACTGAATACTGAAACTGAATACTGAAAACTGAAAACTGAAAACTGAAAACTGTATATTGAAAACTGAAAACTGAATACTGAAAACTGAAAACTGAAAACTGAATACTGAAAACTGAATTCTGAATACTGAAAATTGAAATCTGAAATCTGAAACTGAATACTAAAAACTGAAAACTGACAACTGAATACTGAAAACTGAAAAATGTAAACTGTTAACTGTAAACAGTAAATAGAAAACTGAAAACTGAATACTGAAAACTGAAAACTGAAAACTGAATACTGAAAACTGAATACTGAAAACTGAAAACTGAAAACTGAATACTGAAAACTGAAAAATTTAAACAACTGAATTCTGAAATCTGAAACTGAATACTAAAAACTGAAACTGACAACTGAATACTGAAAACTGAAAAATGTAAACTGTTAACTGTAAACAGTAAATAGAAAACTGAAAACTGAAAACTGAAAACTGAAAACTGAAAACTGAATACTGAAAACTGAAAACTGAAAACTGAAAACTGAAAACTGAAAACTGAAAACTGAAAACTGAATACTGAAAACTGAATTCTGAATACTGAAAATTGAAATCTGAAATCTGAAACTGAATACTAAAAACTGAAAACTGAAAACTGACAACTGAATACTGAAAACTGAAAAATGTAAACTGTTAACTGTAAACAGTAAATAGAAAACTGAATACTGAAAAATGAATGCTGAAAACTGAAAAATGTAAACAACTGAAATCTAAAATCTGAAACTGAATACTAAAAACTGAAAACTGACAACTGAATACTGAAAACTGAAAAATGTAAACTGTTAACTGTAAACAGTAAATAGAAAACTGAATACTGAAAAATGAATGCTGAAAACTGAAAAATGTAAACAACTGAAATCTAAAATCTGAAACTGAATACTGAAAAATGTAAAAAACTGAAATCTGAAATCTGGAACTGAATACTGAAAAATGTAAACAACTGAAATCTGAAATCTGGAAAACTGAAAACTGAAAACTGAATACTGAAAACTGAAAAATGTAAACAACTGAAATCTGAAATCTGAAACTGAATACTAAAAACTGAAAACTGACAACTGAATACTGAAAACTGAAAAATGTAAACTGTTAACTGTAAACAAAATAAAAAACTGAATACTGAAAACTGAATGCTGAAAACTGAAAAATGTAAACTGAAAACTGAAAACTGAAAACTGAATACTGAAAACTGAAAACTAAATACTGAAAACTGAAAAATGTAAACAACTGAAATCTAAAATCTGAAACTGAATACTGAAAAATGTAAACAACTGAAATCTGAAATCTGGAACTGAATACTGAAAACTGAAAACTGAAAACTAAATACTGAAAACTGAAAAATGTAAACAACTGAAATCTAAAATCTGAAACTGAATACTGAAAAATGTAAACAACTGAAATCTGAAATCTGGAACTGAATACTGAAAACTGAAAACTGAAAACTGAATAAAGAAAACTGAAAAATGTAAACAACTGAAATCTGAAACTGAATACTGAAAAATGTAAACAACTGAAATATGAAATCTGAAACTAAATACTGTAAAATGTAAACAACTGAAATCTGAAATCTGAAACTGAATACTGAAAAATGTAAACAACTGAAATATGAAATCTGAATACTGAAAACTGAAAAATGTAAACTGAAAACTGAATACTGAATACTGAATACTGAAAACTGAAAACTGAATACTGAATACTAAAAACTGAAAACTGAAAACTGAAAACAAAAATCATAGAGAAAATCGAAAACTCTAAAATGAAAACTGTAAAGTGTAAACTGTAAACTGAAAACTGAAAACTGAATACTAAATACTAAAACTGAAAACTGAAAACTGAAATCTGAAAACTGAAAACTGAAAACTGAATGCTGAAAACTGAAAATTGAGAACTGAATACTGAATACTGAAAACTGGAAAATGTAAACAACTGAAATCTGAAATCTGAAACTGATTACTGAAATCTGAAAACTGAAAACTGAAAACTGTCAACTGAATACTGAAATCTGAAACTGAATACTAAAAACTGAAAACTGACAACTGAATACTGAAAACTGAAAAATGTAAACCGTTAACTAAAACAGTAAATAGAAAACTGAATACTAAAAAATGAAAAAATGTAAACTAAAAAATGTAAACTGAAAACTGAATACTGAATACTGAAAACTGAAAACTAAATACTGAAAACTGAAAAATGTAAACAACTGAAATCTAAAATCTGAAACTGAATACTGAAAAATGTAAACAACTGAAATATGAAATCTGGAACTGAATACCGAAAAATGTAAACAACTGAAATCTGAAATCTGGAACTGAATACTGAAAACTGAAAACTGAAAACTGAAAACTGAATTCTGAAAACTGAAAAATGTAAACAACTGAAATCTGAAAACTGAGAACTGAATACTGAATACTAAAAACTGAAAACTGAAAACTGAAAAATGAAAACTGAATGCTGAAAACTGAATGCTGAAAACAGAAAACTGAAACAACTGAAATCTGAAATCTGAAACTGAATACTGAAAAATGTAAACAACTGAAATCTGAAATCTGAAACTGAATTCTGAAAAATGTAAGCAACTGAAATCTGAAATCTGAAACTGAATACTGAAACTGAATACTGAAAACTGAAAACTGAAAACTGAAAACTGAATATTGAAAACTGAAAACTGAATTCTGAAAACTGAAAAATGTAAACAACTGAAATCTGAAAACTGAGAACTGAATACTGAATACTAAAAACTGAAAACTGAAAACTGAAAAATGAAAACTGGATACTGAAAACTGAAATCTGAAAACTGAAAACTGAATGCTGAAAACTGAATGCTGAAAACAGAAAACTGAAACAACTGAAATCTGAAATCTGAAACTGAATACTGAAAAATGTAAACAACTGAAATCTGAAATCTGAAACTGAATTCTGAAAAATGTAAGCAACTGAAATCTGAAATCTGAAACTGAATACTGAAACTGAATACTGAAAACTGAAAACTGAAAACTGAAAACTGAATATTGAAAACTGAAAACTGACAATAGAAAACTAAAAACTGAATACTGAAAACTGAAAACTGAATACTGAAAACTGAAAAATTTAAACAACTGAATTCTGAAATCTGAAACTGAATACTAAAAACTGAAACTGACAACTGAATACTGAAAACTGAAAAATGTAAACTGTTAACTGTAAACAGTAAATAGAAAACTGAATACTGAAAACTGAAAACTGAAAACTGAATACTGAAAACTGAAAACTGAAAACTGAATACTGAAAACTGAATTCTGAATACTGAAAATTGAAATCTGAAATCTGAAACTGAATACTAAAAACTGAAAACTGACAACTGAATACTGAAAACTGAAAAATGTAAACTGTTAACTGTAAACAGTAAATAGAAAACTGAATACTGAAAACTGAAAACTGAATACTGAAAACTGAAAAGTGAAAACTGAATACAGAAAACTGAAAACTGAATACTGAAAACTGAAAACTGAAAACTGAATACTGAAAACTGAAAACTGAAAACTGAATGCTGAAAACTGAATTCTGAATACTGAAAATTGAAATCTGAAATCTGAAACTGAATACTAAAAACTGAAAACTGAAAACTAAATACTGAAAACTGAAAAATGTAAACAACTGAAATCTGAAATCTGAAACTGAATACTAAAAACTGAAAACTGAAAACTGAAAAATGTAAACTGTTAACTGTAAACAGTAAATAGAAAACTGAATACTGAAAAATGAATGCTGAAAACTGAAAAATGTAAACAACTGAAATCTAAAATCTGAAACTGAATACTGAAAAATGTAAACAACTGAAATCTGAAATCTGGAACTGAATACTGAAAAATGTAAACAACTGAAATCTGAAATCTGGAAAACTGAAAACTGAAAACTGAATACTGAAAACTGAAAAATGTAAACAACTGAAATCTGAAATCTGAAACTGAATACTGAAAAATGTAAACAACTGAAATCTGAAATCTGAAACTGAATACTGTAAAATGTAAACAACTGAAATCTAAAATCTGAAACTGAATACTGAAAAATGTAAACAACTGAAATCTAAAATCTGAAACTGAATACTGAAAAATGTAAACTGAATACTGAAAACTGAATTCTGAATACTGAAAATTGAAATCTGAAATCTGAAACTGAATACTAAAAAATTAAAAACTGACAACTGAATACTGAAAACTGAAAAATGTAAACTGTTAACTGTAAACAGTAAATAGAAAACTGAATACTGAAAACTGAAAAATGTAAACTGAAAAATGTAAACTGAAAACTGAATACTGAATACTGAAAAATGTAAACAACTGAAATTTGAAATCTGAAACTAAATACTAAACTGAAAACTGACAACTGAATACTGAAAACTGAAAAATGTAAACAACTGAAATCTAAAATCTGAAACTGAATACTGAAAAATGTAAACAACTGAAATCTGAAATCTGGAACTGAATACTGAAAACTAAAAACTGAAAACTGAAAACTGAAAACTGAAAACAGAAATCATACAGAAAATCGAAAACTGAAAAATGAAAACTGTAAAGTGTAAACTGTAAACTGAAAACTGAATACTAAATACTAAAAACGGAAAACTGAAAACTGTAAACTGAATACTAAAAACCGAAAAATGTAAACAACTGAAATCTGAAATCTGAAATCTGAAACTGAATACTGAAAACTGAAAACTGACAACTGAATACTGAAAACTGAAAAATGTTAACTGTTAACTGTAAACAGTAAATAGAAAACTGAATACTGAAAACTGAATGCTGAAAACTGAAAACTGAAAAATGTAAACAACTGAAATCTGAAATCTGAAACTGAATACTGAAAACTGAGAACTGAATACTGAAAACTGCTGAAACTGAAAACTGAATACTGAAAATGTAAACTGAAAACTGAATACTGAAAACTGAAAAATGTGAACTGAAAAATGAGAACTGAATACTAAAAACTGCTGAAACTGAAAACTGAATACTGAAAATGTAAACTGAAAACTGAAAACTGAATACTGAAAACTGAAAAATGTGAACTGAAAAATGAGAACTGAATACTGAATACTGAAAACTGAAAACTGAAAACTGAAAACTGAAAACTGACAAGAGAAAACTGAAAACTGAAAAATGAAAACAGAAAACTGAAACAACTGAAATCTGAAATCTGAAACTGAATAGTGAAAAATGTAAACAACTGAAATCTGAAATCTGAAACTGAATTCTGAAAAATGTAAGCAACTGAAATCTGAAATCTGAAACTGAATACTAAAAACTGAAAACTGACAACTGAATACTGAAAACTGAAAAATGTAAACTGTTAACTGTAAACAGTAAATAAAAAACTGAATACTGAAAACTGAATGCTGAAAACTGAAAAATGTAAACTGAAAACTGAAAACTGAAAACTGAATACTGAAAACTGAAAACTAAATACTGAAAACTGAAAAATGTAAACAACTGAAATCTAAAATCTGAAACTGAATACTGAAAAATGTAAACAACTGAAATCTGAAATCTGGAACTGAATACTGAAAACTGAAAACTGAAAACTGAATAAAGAAAACTGAAAAATGTAAACAACTGAAATCTGAAACTGAATACTGAAAAATGTAAACAACTGAAATATGAAATCTGAAACTAAATACTGTAAAATGTAAACAACTGAAATCTGAAATCTGAAACTGAATACTGAAAAATGTAAACAACTGAAATATGAAATCTGAATACTGAAAACTGAAAAATGTAAACTGAAAACTGAATACTGAATACTGAATACTGAAAACTGAAAACTGAATTCTGAAAACTGAAAAATGTAAACAACTGAAATCTGAAAACTGAGAACTGAATACTGAATACTAAAAACTGAAAACTGAAAACTGAAAAATGAAAACTGAATACTGAAAACTGAAATCTGAAAACTGAAAACTGAATGCTGAAAACTGAATGCTGAAAACAGAAAACTGAAACAACTGAAATCTGAAATCTGAAACTGAATACTGAAAAATGTAAACAACTGAAATCTGAAATCTGAAACTGAATTCTGAAAAATGTAAGCAACTGAAATCTGAAATCTGAAACTGAATACTGAAACTGAATACTGAAAACTGAAAACTGAAAACTGAAAACTGAATATTGAAAACTGAAAACTGACAATAGAAAACTCAAAACTGAATACTGAAAACTGAATACTGAAAACTGAAAAATTTAAACAACTGAATTCTGAAATCTGAAACTGAATACTAAAAACTGAAACTGACAACTGAATACTGAAAACTGAAAAATGTAAACTGTTAACTGTAAACAGTAAATAGAAAACTGAATACTGAAAACTGAAAACTGAAAACTGAATGCTGAAAACTGAATTCTGAATACTGAAAATTGAAATCTGAAACTGAATACTAAAAATTGAAAACTGAAAACTAAATACTGAAAACTGAAAAATGTAAACAACTGAAATCTGAAATCTGAAACTGAATACTAAAAACTGAAAACTGAAAACTGAAAAATGTAAACTGTTAACTGTAAACAGTAAATAGAAAACTGAATACTGAAAAATGAATGCTGAAAACTGAAAAATGTAAACAACTGAAATCTAAAATCTGAAACTGAATACTGAAAAATGTAAACAACTGAAATCTGAAATCTGGAACTGAATACTGAAAAATGTAAACAACTGAAATCTGAAATCTGGAAAACTGAAAACTGAAAACTGAATACTGAAAACTGAAAAATGTAAACAACTGAAATCTGACAACTGAATACTGAAAACTGAAAAATGTAAACAACTGAAATCTAAAATCTGAAACTGAATACTGAAAAATGTAAACAACTGAAATCTGAAATCTGGAACTGAATACTGAAAACTAAAAACTGAAAACTGAAAACTGAAAACTGAAAACAGAAATCATACAGAAAATCGAAAACTGAAAAATGAAAACTGTAAAGTGTAAACTGTAAACTGAAAACTGAATACTAAATACTAAAAACGGAAAACTGAAAACTGTAAACTGAATACTAAAAACCGAAAAATGTAAACAACTGAAATCTGAAATCTGAAATCTGAAACTGAATACTGAAAACTGAAAACTGACAACTGAATACTGAAAACTGAAAAATGTTAACTGTTAACTGTAAACAGTAAATAGAAAACTGAATACTGAAAACTGAATGCTGAAAACTGAAAACTGAAAAATGTAAACAACTGAAATCTGAAATCTGAAACTGAATACTGAAAACTGAGAACTGAATACTGAAAACTGCTGAAACTGAAAACTGAATACTGAAAATGTAAACTGAAAACTGAATACTGAAAACTGAAAAATGTGAACTGAAAAATTAGAACTGAATACTAAAAACTGCTGAAACTGAAAACTGAATACTGAAAATGTAAACTGAAAACTGAAAACTGAATACTGAAAACTGAAAAATGTGAACTGAAAAATGAGAACTGAATACTGAATACTGAATACTGAAAACTGAAAACTGAAAACTGAAAACTGACAAGAGAAAACTGAAAACTGAAAACTGAAAAATGAAAACAGAAAACTGAAACAACTGAAATCTGAAATCTGAAACTGAATAGTGAAAAATGTAAACAACTGAAATCTGAAATCTGAAACTAAATACTGAATACTGAATACTGAAAACTGAATACTAAAAACTGAAAACTGACAACTGAATACTGAAAACTGAAAAATGTAAACTGTTAACTGTAAACAGTAAATAAAAAACTGAATACTGAAAACTGAATGCTGAAAACTGAAAAATGTAAACTGAAAACTGAAAACTGAAAACTGAATACTGAAAACTGAAAACTAAATACTGAAAACTGAAAAATGTAAACAACTGAAATCTAAAATCTGAAACTGAATACTGAAAAATGTAAACAACTGAAATCTGAAATCTGGAACTGAATACTGAAAACTGAAAACTGAAAACTGAATAAAGAAAACTGAAAAATGTAAACAACTGAAATCTGAAACTGAATACTGAAAAATGTAAACAACTGAAATATGAAATCTGAAACTAAATACTGTAAAATGTAAACAACTGAAATCTGAAATCTGAAACTGAATACTGAAAAATGTAAACAACTGAAATATGAAATCTGAATACTTAAAACTGAAAAATGTAAACTGAAAACTGAATACTGAATACTGAATACTGAAAACTGAAAACTGAATACTGAATACTAAAAACTGAAAACTGAAAAATGTAAACTGAAAAATGTAAACTGAAAACTGAATACTGAATACTGAAAAATGTAAACAACTGAAATTTGAAATCTGAAACTAAATACTAAAAACTGAAAACTGACAACTGAATACTGAAAACTGAAAAATGTAAACAACTGAAATCTAAAATCTGAAACTGAATACTGAAAAATGTAAACAACTGAAATCTGAAATCTGGAACTGAATACTGAAAACTAAAAACTGAAAACTGAAAACTGAAAACTGAAAACAGAAATCATACAGAAAATCGAAAACTGAAAAATGAAAACTGTAAAGTGTAAACTGTAAACTGAAAACTGAATACTAAAAACTGAAAACTGAAAACTGTAAGCTGAATACTAAAAACCGAAAACTGAAAACTGAAAACTGAATACTGAAAACTGAAAAATGTAAACAACTGAAATCTGAAAACTGAAAACTGACAACTGAATACTGAAAACTGAAAAATGTAAACTGTTAACTGTAAACAGTAAATAGAAAACTGAATACTGAAAACTGAATGCTGAAAACTGAAAACTGAAAAATGTAAACAACTGAAATCTGAAATCTGCAACTGAATACTGAAAACTGAGAACTGAATACTGAAAACTGCTGAAACTGAAAACTGAATACTGAAAATGTAAACTGAAAACTGAATACTGAAAACTGAAAAATGTGAACTGAAAAATGAGAACTGAATACTAAAAACTGCTGAAACTGAAAACTGAATACTGAAAATGTAAACTGAAAACTGAATACTGAAAACTGAAAAATGTGAACTGAAAAATGAGAACTGAATACTGAATACTGAAAACTGAAAACTGAAAACTGAAAACTGACAAGAGAAAACTGAAAACTGAAAACTGAAAAATGAAAACAGAAAACTGAAACAACTGAAATCTGAAATCTGAAACTGAATAGTGAAAAATGTAAACAACTGAAATCTGAAATCTGAAACTAAATACTGAATACTGAAAACTGAAAACTGAAAACTGAAAACTGAAAACAGAAATCATACAGAAAATCGAAAACTGAAAAATGAAAACTGTAAAGTGTAAACTGTTAACTGAATACTAAATACTAAAAACGGAAAACTGAAAACTGAAAACTGTAAACTGAATACTAAAAACCGAAAACTGAAAACTGAAAACTGAATACTGAATACTGAAAACTGAAAAATGTAAACAACTGAAATCTGAAATCTGAAACTGCATACTAAAAACTGAAAACTGACAACTGAATACTGAAAACTGAAAAATGTAAACTGTTAACTGTAAACAGTAAATAAAAAACTGAATACTGAAAACTGAATGCTGAAAACTGAAAAATGTAAACTGAAAACTGAAAACTGAAAACTGAATACTGAAAACTGAAAACTAAATACTGAAAACTGAAAAATGTAAACAACTGAAATCTAAAATCTGAAACTGAATACTGAAAAATGTAAACAACTGAAATATGAAATCTGAAACTAAATACTGTAAAATGTAAACAACTGAAATCTGAAATCTGAAACTGAATACTGAAAAATGTAAACAACTGAAATATGAAATCTGAATACTTAAAACTGAAAAATGTAAACTGAAAACTGAAAACTGAATACTGAAAACTGAAAACTGAATACTGAATACTAAAAACTGAAAACTGAATACTGAAAACTGAAAAATGTAAACTGAAAAATGTAAACTGAAAACTGAATACTGAATACTGAAAAATGTAAACAACTGAAATTTGAAATCTGAAACTAAATACTAAAAACTGAAAACTGACAACTGAATACTGAAAACTGAAAAATGTAAACAACTGAAATCTAAAATCTGAAACTGAATACTGAAAAATGTAAACAACTGAAATCTGAAATCTGGAACTGAATACTGAAAACTAAAAACTGAAAACTGAAAACTGAAAACTGAAAACAGAAATCATACAGAAAATCGAAAACTGAAAAATAAAAACAGTAAAGTGTAAACTGTAAACTGAAAACTGAATACTAAATACTAAAAACGGAAAACTGAAAACTGACAATAGAAAACTAAAAACTGAATACTGAAAACTGAAAACTGAATACTGAAAACTGAAAAATTTAAACAACTGAATTCTGAAATCTGAAACTGAATACTAAAAACTGAAACTGACAACTGAATACTGAAAACTGAAAACTGAAAACTGAAAACTGAATACTGAAAACTGAAAACTGAAAACTGAATACTGAATACTGAAAACTGAATTCTGAATACTGAAAATTGAAATCTGAAATCTGAAACTGAATACTAAAAACTGAAAACTGAAAACTAAATACTGAAAACTGAAAAATGTAAACAACTGAAATCTGAAATCTGAAACTGCATACTAAAAACTGAAAACTGACAACTGAATACTGAAAACTGAAAAATGTAAACTGTTAACTGTAAACAGTAAATAGAAAACTGAATACTGAAAAATGAATGCTGAAAACTGAAAAATGTAAACAACTGAAATCTAAAATCTGAAACTGAATACTGAAAAAAGAACTGAAATCTGAAATCTGGAACTGAATACTGAAAAATGTAAACAACTGAAATCTGAAATCTGGAAAACTGAAAACTGAAAACTGAATACTGAAAACTGAAAAATGTAAACAACTGAAATCTGAAATCTGAAACTGAATACTGAAAAATGTAAACAACTGAAATCTGAAATCTGAAACTGAATACTGTAAAATGTAAACAACTGAAATCTGAAATCTGAAACTGAATACTGAAAAATGTAAACAACTGAAATCTAAAATCTGAAACTGAATACTGAAAAATGTAAACTGAATACTGAAAACTGAATTCTGAATACTGAAAATTGAAATCTGAAATCTGAAACTGAATACTAAAAACTGAAAACTGACAACTGAATACTGAAAACTGAAAAATGTAAACTGTTAACTGTAAACAGTAAATAGAAAACTGCATACTGAAAAGTGAAAACTGAATACTGAAAACTGAAAAGTGAAAACTGAAAACTGAAAACTGAATACTGAATACTGAAAACTGAAAACTGAATACTGAAAACTGAAAACTGAAAACTGAATACTGAAAACTGAAAACTGAAAACTGAATACTGAAAACTGAATTCTGAATACTGAAAATTGAAATCTGAAATCTGAAACTGAATACTAAAAACTGAAATCTGAAAACTGAAAACTGAATGCTGAAAACTGAATGCTGAATACTAAAAACCGAAAACTGAAAACTGAAAACTGAATACTGAAAACTGAAAAATGTAAACAACTGAAATCTGAAATCTGAAACTGAATACTGAAAACTGAAAACTGACAACTGAATACTGAAAACTGAAAAATGTAAACTGTTAACTGTAAACAGTAAATAGAAAACTGAATACTGAAAACTGAATGCTGAAAACTGAAAACTGAAAAATGTAAACAACTGAAATCTGAAATCTGAAACTGAATACTGAAAACTGAGAACTGAATACTGAAAACTGCTGAAACTGAAAACTGAATACTGAAAATGTAAACTGAAAACTGAATACTGAAAACTGAAAAATGTGAACTGAAAAATGAGAACTGAATACTAAAAACTGCTGAAACTGAAAACTGAATACTGAAAATGTAAACTGAAAACTGAAAACTGAATACTGAAAACTGAAAACTGAAAACTGAATACTGAAAAGAATACTGAAAATTGAAATCTGAAATCTGAAACTGAATACTAAAAACTGAAAACTGAAAACTAAATACTGAAAACTGAAAAATGTAAACAACTGAAATCTGAAATCTGAAACTGAATACTAAAAACTGAAAACTGACAACTGAATACTGAAAACTGAAAAATGTAAACTGTTTACTGTAAACAGTAAATAGAAAACTGAATACTGAAAAATGAATGCTGAAAACTGAAATATGTAAACAACTGAAATCTAAAATCTGAAACTGAATACTGAAAAATGTAAACAACTGAAATCTGAAATCTGGAACTGAATACTGAAAAATGTAAACAACTGAAATCTGAAATCTGGAAAACTGAAAACTGAAAACTGAATACTGAAAACTGAAAAATGTAAACAACTGAAATCTGAAATCTGAAACTGAATACTAAAAACTGAAAACTGACAACTGAATACTGAAAACTGAAAAATGTAAACTGTTAACTGTAAACAGTAAATAAAAACTAAATACTGAAAACTGAATGCTGAAAACTGAAAAATGTAAACTGAAAACTGAAAACTGAAAACTTAATACTGAAAACTGAAAACTTAATACTGAAAACTGAAAAATGTAAACAACTGAAATCTAAAATCTGAAACTGAATACTGAAAAATGTAAACAACTGAAATCTGAAATCTGGAACTGAATACTGAAAACTGAAAACTGAAAACTAAATACTGAAAACTGAAAAATGTAAACAACTGAAATCTAAAATCTGAAACTGAATACTGAAAAATGTAAACAACTGAAATATGAAATCTGAAACTAAATACTGTAAAATGTAAACAACTGAAATCTGAAATCTGAAACTGAATACTGAAAAATGTAAATAACTGAAATATGAAATCTGAATACTGAAAACTGAAAAATGTAAACTGAAAACTGAATACTGAATACTGAATACTGAAAACTGAAAACTGAATACTGAATACTAAAAACTGAAAACTGAAAACTGAAAACAGAAATCATAGAGAAAATCGAAAACTCTAAAAAAAAACTGAAAACTGAAAACTGAATACTAAATACTAAAACTGAAAACTGAAAACTGAAATCTGAAAACTGAAAACTGAAAACTGAATGCTGAAAACTGAAAATTGAGAACTGAATACTGAATACTGAAAACTGGAAAATGTAAACAACTGAAATCTGAAATCTGAAACTGATTACTGAAATCTGAAAAATGAAAACTGAAAACTGTCAACTGAATACTGAAATCTGAAACTGAATACTAAAAACTGAAAACTGACAACTGAATACTGAAAAAATGTAAACTGTTAACTGTAAACAGTAAATAGAAAACTGAATACTAAAAACTGAAAAATAAAAACTAAAAAATGTAAACTGAAAACTGAATACTGAATACTGAAAACTGAAAACTAAATACTGAAAACTGAAAAATGTAAACAACTGAAATCTAAAATCTGAAACTGAATACTGAAAAATGTAAACAACTGAAATATGAAATCTGGAACTGAATACTGAAAAATGTAAACAACTCAAATCTGAAATCTGGAACTGAATACTGAAAACTGAAAACTGACAACTGAATTCTGAAAACTGAAAAATGTAAACAACTGAAATCTGAAAACTGAGAACTGAATACTGAATACTAAAAACTGAAAACTGAAAACTGAAAAATGAAAACTGAATACTGAAAACTGAAATCTGAAAACCGAAAACTGAATGCTGAAAACTGAATGCTGAAAACAGAAAACTGAAACAACTGAAATCTGAAATCTGAAACTGAATACTGAAAAATGTAAACAACTGAAATCTGAAATCTGAAACTGAATACTGAAACTGAATACTGAAAACTGAAAACTGAAAACTGAAAACTGAATATTGAAAACTGAAAACTGACAATAGAAAACTAAAAACTGAATACTGAAAACTGAAAACTGAATACTGAAAACTTAAAAATTTAAACAACTGAATTCTGAAATCTGAAACTGAATACTAAAAACTGAAACTGACAACTGAATACTGAAAACTAAAAAATATAAACTGTTAACTGTAAACAGTAAATAGAAATCTGAATACTGAAAACTGAAAACTGAAAACTGAATACTGAAAACTGAAAACTGAAAACTGAAAACTGAATACTGAAAACTGAATTCTGAATACTGAAAATTGAAATCTGAAATCTGAAACTGAATACTAAAAACTGAAAACTGACAACTGAATACTGAAAACTGAAAAATGTAAACTGTTAACTGTAAACAGTAAATAGAAAACTGAATACTGAAAACTGAAAACTGAATACTGAAAACTGAAAACTGAAAACTGAATACTGAAAACTGAAAACTGAAACTGAATACTGAAAACTGAAAACTGAAAACTGAAAACTGAATACTGAAAACTGAAAAATGTAAACTGTTAACTGTAAACAGTAAATAGAAAACTGAATACTGAAAACTGAATGCTGAAAACTGAAAACTGTAAACAACTGAAATCTAAAATCTGAAACTGAATACTGAAAAATGTAAACAACTGAAATCTGAAATCTGGAACTGAATACTGAAAACTAAAAACTGAAAACTGAAAACTGAAAACTGAAAACAGAAATCATACAGAAAATCGAAAACTGAAAAATGAAAACTGTAAAGTGTAGACTGTAAACTGAAAACTGAATACTAAATACTAAAAACTGAATACTGAAAATTAAAATCTGAAATCTGAAACTGAATACTAAAAACTGAAAACTGACAACTGAATACTGAAAACTGAAAAATGTAAACTGTTAACTGTAAACAGTAAATAGAAAACTGAATACTGAAAACTGCAAACTGAATACTGAAAACTGAAAACTGAATACTGAAAACTGAAAACTGAATACTGAATACTGAAAACTGAAAAATGTAAACAACTGAAATCTGAAATCTGAAACTGAATACTGAAAAATGTAAACAACTGAAATCTGAAATCTGAAACTGAATACTGTAAAATGTAAACAACTGAAATCTGAAATCTGAAACTGAATACTGAAAAATGTAAACTGAATACTGAAAACTGAAAACTGAATACTGAAAACTGAAAACTGAATACTGAAAACTTAATTCTGAATACTGAAAATTGAAATCTGAAATCTGAAACTGAATACTAAAAACTGAAAACTGACAACTGAATACTGACAACTGAATACTGAAAACTGAAAAATGTAAACTGTTAACTGTAAACAGTAAATAGAAAACTGAATAATGAAAACTGAATGCTGAAAACTGAAAACTGAATACTGAATACTAAAAACTGAAAACTGAAAACTGAAATCAGAAATCATAGAGAAAATCGAAAACTCTAAAATGAAAACTGTAAAGTGTAAACTGTAAACTGAAAACTGAAAACTGAATACTAAATACTAAAACTGAAAACTGAAAACTGAAATCTGAAAACTGAAAACTGAAAACTGAATGCTGAAAACTGAAAATTGAGAACTGAATACTGAATACTGAAAACTGGAAAATGTAAACAACTGAAATCTGAAATCTGAAACTGATTACTGAAATCTGAAAACTGAAAACTGAAAACTGTCAACTGAATACTGAAATCTGAAACTGAATACTAAAAACTGAAAACTGACAACTGAATACTGAAAACTGAAAAATGTAAACTGTTAACTGTAAACAGTAAATAGAAAACTGAATACTAAAAACTGAAAAATAAAAACTAAAAAATGTAAACTGAAAACTGTATACTGAATACTGAAAACTGAAAACTAAATACTGAAAACTGAAAAATGTAAACAACTGAAATCTAAAATCTGAAACTGAATACTGAAAAATGTAAACAACTGAAATATGAAATCTGGAACTGAATACTGAAAAATGTAAACAACTCAAATCTGAAATCTGGAACTGAATACTGAAAACTGAAAACTGAAAACTGACAACTGAATTCTGAAAACTGAAAAATGTAAACAACTGAAATCTGAAAACTGAGAACTGAATACTGAATACTAAAAACTGAAAACTGAAAACTGAAAAATGAAAACTGAATACTGAAAACTGAAATCTGAAAACCGAAAACTGAATGCTGAAAACTGAATGCTGAAAACAGAAAACTGAAACAACTGAAATCTGAAATCTGAAACTGAATACTAAAAACTGAAACTGACAACTGAATACTGAATACTGAAAAATGTAAACTGTTAACTGTAAACAGTAAATAGAAAACTGAATACTGAAAACTGAAAACTGAAAACTGAATACTGAAAACTGAAAACTGAAAACTGAAAACTGAATACTGAAAACTGAAAACTGAAAACTGAATACTAAAAACTGAAAACTGAAAACTGAATACTGAAAAGAATACTGAAAATTGAAATCTGAAATCTGAAACTGAATACTAAAAACTGAAAACTGAAAACTAAATACTGAAAACTGAAAAATGTAAACAACTGAAATCTGAAATCTGAAACTGAATACTAAAAACTGAAAACTGACAACTGAATACTGAAAACTGAAAAATGTAAACTGTTTACTGTAAACAGTAAATAGAAAACTGAATACTGAAAAATGAATGCTGAAAACTGAAAAATGTAAACAACTGAAATCTAAAATCTGAAACTGAATACTGAAAAATGTAAACAACTGAAATCTGAAATCTGGAACTGAATACTGAAAAATGTAAACAACTGAAATCTGAAATCTGGAAAACTGAAAACTGAAAACTGAATACTGAAAACTGAAAAATGTAAACAACTGAAATCTGAAATCTGAAACTGAATACTAAAAACTGAAAACTGACAACTGAATACTGAAAACTGAAAAATGTAAACTGTTAACTGTAAACAGTAAATAAAAACTAAATACTGAAAACTGAATGCTGAAAACTGAAAAATGTAAACTGAAAACTGAAAACTGAAAACTTAATACTGAAAACTGAAAACTTAATACTGAAAACTGAAAAATGTAAACAACTGAAATCTAAAATCTGAAACTGAATACTGAAAAATGTAAACAACTGAAATCTGAAATCTGGAACTGAATACTGAAAACTGAAAACTGAAAACTAAATACTGAAAACTGAAAAATGTAAACAACTGAAATCTAAAATCTGAAACTGAATACTGAAAAATGTAAACAACTGAAATATGAAATCTGAAACTAAATACTGTAAAATGTAAACAACTGAAATCTGAAATCTGAAACTGAATACTGAAAAATGTAAACAACTGAAATATGAAATCTGAATACTGAAAACTGAAAAATGTAAACTGAAAACTGAATACTGAATACTGAATACTGAAAACTGAAAACTGAATACTGAATACTAAAAACTGAAAACTGAAAACTGAAAACAGAAATCATAGAGAAAATCGAAAACTCTAAAAAAAAACTGAAAACTGAAAACTGAATACTAAATACTAAAACTGAAAACTGAAAACTGAAATCTGAAAACTGAAAACTGAAAACTGAATGCTGAAAACTGAAAATTGAGAACTGAATACTGAATACTGAAAACTGGAAAATGTAAACAACTGAAATCTGAAATCTGAAACTGATTACTGAAATCTGAAAACTGAAAACTGAAAACTGTCAACTGAATACTGAAATCTGAAACTGAATACTAAAAACTGAAAACTGACAACTGAATACTGAAAAAATGTAAACTGTTAACTGTAAACAGTAAATAGAAAACTGAATACTAAAAACTGAAAAATAAAAACTAAAAAATGTAAACTGAAAACTGAATACTGAATACTGAAAACTGAAAACTAAATACTGAAAACTGAAAAATGTAAACAACTGAAATCTAAAATCTGAAACTGAATACTGAAAAATGTAAACAACTGAAATATGAAATCTGGAACTGAATACTGAAAAATGTAAACAACTCAAATCTGAAATCTGGAACTGAATACTGAAAACTGAAAACTGACAACTGAATTCTGAAAACTGAAAAATGTAAACAACTGAAATCTGAAAACTGAGAACTGAATACTGAATACTAAAAACTGAAAACTGAAAACTGAAAAATGAAAACTGAATACTGAAAACTGAAATCTGAAAACCGAAAACTGAATGCTGAAAACTGAATGCTGAAAACAGAAAACTGAAACAACTGAAATCTGAAATCTGAAACTGAATACTGAAAAATGTAAACAACTGAAATCTGAAATCTGAAACTGAATACTGAAACTGAATACTGAAAACTGAAAACTGAAAACTGAAAACTGAATATTGAAAACTGAAAACTGACAATAGAAAACTAAAAACTGAATACTGAAAACTGAAAACTGAATACTGAAAACTTAAAAATTTAAACAACTGAATTCTGAAATCTGAAACTGAATACTAAAAACTGAAACTGACAACTGAATACTGAAAACTAAAAAATATAAACTGTTAACTGTAAACAGTAAATAGAAATCTGAATACTGAAAACTGAAAACTGAAAACTGAATACTGAAAACTGAAAACTGAAAACTGAAAACTGAATACTGAAAACTGAATTCTGAATACTGAAAATTGAAATCTGAAATCTGAAACTGAATACTAAAAACTGAAAACTGACAACTGAATACTGAAAACTGAAAAATGTAAACTGTTAACTGTAAACAGTAAATAGAAAACTGAATACTGAAAACTGAAAACTGAATACTGAAAACTGAAAACTGAAAACTGAATACTGAAAACTGAAAACTGAAACTGAATACTGAAAACTGAAAACTGAAAACTGAATACTGAAAACTGAAAAATGTAAACTGTTAACTGTAAACAGTAAATAGAAAACTGAATACTGAAAACTGAATGCTGAAAACTGAAAACTGTAAACAACTGAAATCTAAAATCTGAAACTGAATACTGAAAAATGTAAACAACTGAAATCTGAAATCTGGAACTGAATACTGAAAACTAAAAACTGAAAACTGTAAACTGAAAACTGAAAACAGAAATCATACAGAAAATCGAAAACTGAAAAATGAAAACTGTAAAGTGTAGACTGTAAACTGAAAACTGAATACTAAATACTAAAAACTGAATACTGAAAATTAAAATCTGAAATCTGAAACTGAATACTAAAAACTGAAAACTGACAACTGAATACTGAAAACTGAAAAATGTAAACTGTTAACTGTAAACAGTAAATAGAAAACTGAATACTGAAAACTGCAAACTGAATACTGAAAACTGAAAACTGAAAACTGAATACTGAAAACTGAAAACTGAAAACTGAAAACTGAATACTGAAAACTGAATTCTGAATACTGAAAATTGAAATCTGAAATCTGAAACTGAATACTAAAAACTGAAAACTGACAACTGAATACTGAAAACTGAAAAATGTAAACTGTTAACTGTAAACAGTAAATAGAAAACTGAATACTGAAAACTGAAAACTGAATACTGAAAACTGAAAACTGAAAACTGAATACTGAAAACTGAAAACTGAAACTGAATACTGAAAACTGAAAACTGAAAACTGAAAACTGAATACTGAAAACTGAAAAATGTAAACTGTTAACTGTAAACAGTAAATAGAAAACTGAATGCTGAAAACTGAAAACTGTAAACAACTGAAATCTAAAATCTGAAACTGAATACTGAAAAATGTAAACAACTGAAATCTGAAATCTGGAACTGAATACTGAAAACTAAAAACTGAAAACTGAAAACTGAAAACTGAAAACAGAAATCATACAGAAAATCGAAAACTGAAAAATGAAAACTGTAAAGTGTAGACTGTAAACTGAAAACTGAATACTAAATACTAAAAACTGAATACTGAAAATTAAAATCTGAAATCTGAAACTGAATACTAAAAACTGAAAACTGACAACTGAATACTGAAAACTGAAAAATGTAAACTGTTAACTGTAAACAGTAAATAGAAAACTGAATACTGAAAACTGCAAACTGAATACTGAAAACTGAAAACTGAATACTGAAAACTGAAAACTGAATACTGAATACTGAAAACTGAAAAATGTAAACAACTGAAATCTGAAATCTGAAACTGAATACTGAAAAATGTAAACAACTGAATACTGAAAACTGAAAACTGAATACTGAAAACTGAAAACTGAATACTGAAAACTTAATTCTGAATACTGAAAATTGAAATCTGAAATCTGAAACTGAATACTAAAAACTGAAAACTGACAACTGAATACTGACAACTGAATACTGAAAACTGAAAAATGTAAACTGTTAACTGTAAACAGTAAATAGAAAACTGAATAATGAAAACTGAATGCTGAAAACTGAAAACTGAATACTGAATACTAAAAACTGAAAACTGAAAACTGAAATCAGAAATCATAGAGAAAATCGAAAACTCTAAAATGAAAACTGTAAAGTGTAAACTGTAAACTGAAAACTGAAAACTGAATACTAAATACTAAAACTGAAAACTGAAAACTGAAATCTGAAAACTGAAAACTGAAAACTGAATGCTGAAAACTGAAAATTGAGAACTGAATACTGAATACTGAAAACTGGAAAATGTAAACAACTGAAATCTGAAATCTGAAACTGATTACTGAAATCTGAAAACTGAAAACTGAAAACTGTCAACTGAATACTGAAATCTGAAACTGAATACTAAAAACTGAAAACTGACAACTGAATACTGAAAACTGAAAAATGTAAACTGTTAACTGTAAACAGTAAATAGAAAACTGAATACTAAAAACTGAAAAATAAAAACTAAAAAATGTAAACTGAAAACTGTATACTGAATACTGAAAACTGAAAACTAAATACTGAAAACTGAAAAATGTAAACAACTGAAATCTAAAATCTGAAACTGAATACTGAAAAATGTAAACAACTGAAATATGAAATCTGGAACTGAATACTGAAAAATGTAAACAACTCAAATCTGAAATCTGGAACTGAATACTGAAAACTGAAAACTGAAAACTGACAACTGAATTCTGAAAACTGAAAAATGTAAACAACTGAAATCTGAAAACTGAGAACTGAATACTGAATACTAAAAACTGAAAACTGAAAACTGAAAAATGAAAACTGAATACTGAAAACTGAAATCTGAAAACCGAAAACTGAATGCTGAAAACTGAATGCTGAAAACAGAAAACTGAAACAACTGAAATCTGAAATCTGAAACTGAATACTAAAAACTGAAACTGACAACTGAATACTGAATACTGAAAAATGTAAACTGTTAACTGTAAACAGTAAATAGAAAACTGAATACTGAAAACTGAAAACTGAAAACTGAATACTGAAAACTGAAAACTGAAAACTGAAAACTGAATACTGAAAACTGAAAACTGAAAACTGAATACTAAAAACTGAAAACTGAAAACTGAATACTGAAAAGAATACTGAAAATTGAAATCTGAAATCTGAAACTGAATACTAAAAACTGAAAACTGAAAACTAAATACTGAAAACTGAAAAATGTAAACAACTGAAATCTGAAATCTGAAACTGAATACTAAAAACTGAAAACTGACAACTGAATACTGAAAACTGAAAAATGTAAACTGTTTACTGTAAACAGTAAATAGAAAACTGAATACTGAAAAATGAATGCTGAAAACTGAAAAATGTAAACAACTGAAATCTAAAATCTGAAACTGAATACTGAAAAATGTAAACAACTGAAATCTGAAATCTGGAACTGAATACTGAAAAATGTAAACAACTGAAATCTGAAATCTGGAAAACTGAAAACTGAAAACTGAATACTGAAAACTGAAAAATGTAAACAACTGAAATCTGAAATCTGAAACTGAATACTAAAAACTGAAAACTGACAACTGAATACTGAAAACTGAAAAATGTAAACTGTTAACTGTAAACAGTAAATAAAAACTAAATACTGAAAACTGAATGCTGAAAACTGAAAAATGTAAACTGAAAACTGAAAACTGAAAACTTAATACTGAAAACTGAAAACTTAATACTGAAAACTGAAAAATGTAAACAACTGAAATCTAAAATCTGAAACTGAATACTGAAAAATGTAAACAACTGAAATCTGAAATCTGGAACTGAATACTGAAAACTGAAAACTGAAAACTAAATACTGAAAACTGAAAAATGTAAACAACTGAAATCTAAAATCTGAAACTGAATACTGAAAAATGTAAACAACTGAAATATGAAATCTGAAACTAAATACTGTAAAATGTAAACAACTGAAATCTGAAATCTGAAACTGAATACTGAAAAATGTAAACAACTGAAATATGAAATCTGAATACTGAAAACTGAAAAATGTAAACTGAAAACTGAATACTGAATACTGAATACTGAAAACTGAAAACTGAATACTGAATACTAAAAACTGAAAACTGAAAACTGAAAACAGAAATCATAGAGAAAATCGAAAACTCTAAAAAAAAACTGAAAACTGAAAACTGAATACTAAATACTAAAACTGAAAACTGAAAACTGAAATCTGAAAACTGAAAACTGAAAACTGAATGCTGAAAACTGAAAATTGAGAACTGAATACTGAATACTGAAAACTGGAAAATGTAAACAACTGAAATCTGAAATCTGAAACTGATTACTGAAATCTGAAAACTGAAAACTGAAAACTGTCAACTGAATACTGAAATCTGAAACTGAATACTAAAAACTGAAAACTGACAACTGAATACTGAAAAAATGTAAACTGTTAACTGTAAACAGTAAATAGAAAACTGAATACTAAAAACTGAAAAATAAAAACTAAAAAATGTAAACTGAAAACTGAATACTGAATACTGAAAACTGAAAACTAAATACTGAAAACTGAAAAATGTAAACAACTGAAATCTAAAATCTGAAACTGAATACTGAAAAATGTAAACAACTGAAATATGAAATCTGGAACTGAATACTGAAAAATGTAAACAACTCAAATCTGAAATCTGGAACTGAATACTGAAAACTGAAAACTGACAACTGAATTCTGAAAACTGAAAAATGTAAACAACTGAAATCTGAAAACTGAGAACTGAATACTGAATACTAAAAACTGAAAACTGAAAACTGAAAAATGAAAACTGAATACTGAAAACTGAAATCTGAAAACCGAAAACTGAATGCTGAAAACTGAATGCTGAAAACAGAAAACTGAAACAACTGAAATCTGAAATCTGAAACTGAATACTGAAAAATGTAAACAACTGAAATCTGAAATCTGAAACTGAATACTGAAACTGAATACTGAAAACTGAAAACTGAAAACTGAAAACTGAATATTGAAAACTGAAAACTGACAATAGAAAACTAAAAACTGAATACTGAAAACTGAAAACTGAATACTGAAAACTTAAAAATTTAAACAACTGAATTCTGAAATCTGAAACTGAATACTAAAAACTGAAACTGACAACTGAATACTGAAAACTAAAAAATATAAACTGTTAACTGTAAACAGTAAATAGAAATCTGAATACTGAAAACTGAAAACTGAAAACTGAATACTGAAAACTGAAAACTGAAAACTGAAAACTGAATACTGAAAACTGAATTCTGAATACTGAAAATTGAAATCTGAAATCTGAAACTGAATACTAAAAACTGAAAACTGACAACTGAATACTGAAAACTGAAAAATGTAAACTGTTAACTGTAAACAGTAAATAGAAAACTGAATACTGAAAACTGAAAACTGAATACTGAAAACTGAAAACTGAAAACTGAATACTGAAAACTGAAAACTGAAACTGAATACTGAAAACTGAAAACTGAAAACTGAATACTGAAAACTGAAAAATGTAAACTGTTAACTGTAAACAGTAAATAGAAAACTGAATACTGAAAACTGAATGCTGAAAACTGAAAACTGTAAACAACTGAAATCTAAAATCTGAAACTGAATACTGAAAAATGTAAACAACTGAAATCTGAAATCTGGAACTGAATACTGAAAACTAAAAACTGAAAACTGTAAACTGAAAACTGAAAACAGAAATCATACAGAAAATCGAAAACTGAAAAATGAAAACTGTAAAGTGTAGACTGTAAACTGAAAACTGAATACTAAATACTAAAAACTGAATACTGAAAATTAAAATCTGAAATCTGAAACTGAATACTAAAAACTGAAAACTGACAACTGAATACTGAAAACTGAAAAATGTAAACTGTTAACTGTAAACAGTAAATAGAAAACTGAATACTGAAAACTGCAAACTGAATACTGAAAACTGAAAACTGAATACTGAAAACTGAAAACTGAATACTGAATACTGAAAACTGAAAAATGTAAACAACTGAAATCTGAAATCTGAAACTGAATACTGAAAAATGTAAACAACTGAAATCTGAAATCTGAAACTGAATACTGTAAAATGTAAACAACTGAAATCTGAAATCTGAAACTGAATACTGAAAAATGTAAACTGAATACTGAAAACTGAAAACTGAATACTGAAAACTGAAAACTGAATACTGAAAACTTAATTCTGAATACTGAAAATTGAAATCTGAAATCTGAAACTGAATACTAAAAACTGAAAACTGACAACTGAATACTGACAACTGAATACTGAAAACTGAAAAATGTAAACTGTTAACTGTAAACAGTAAATAGAAAACTGAATAATGAAAACTGAATGCTGAAAACTGAAAACTGAATACTGAATACTAAAAACTGAAAACTGAAAACTGAAATCAGAAATCATAGAGAAAATCGAAAACTCTAAAATGAAAACTGTAAAGTGTAAACTGTAAACTGAAAACTGAAAACTGAATACTAAATACTAAAACTGAAAACTGAAAACTGAAATCTGAAAACTGAAAACTGAAAACTGAATGCTGAAAACTGAAAATTGAGAACTGAATACTGAATACTGAAAACTGGAAAATGTAAACAACTGAAATCTGAAATCTGAAACTGATTACTGAAATCTGAAAACTGAAAACTGAAAACTGTCAACTGAATACTGAAATCTGAAACTGAATACTAAAAACTGAAAACTGACAACTGAATACTGAAAACTGAAAAATGTAAACTGTTAACTGTAAACAGTAAATAGAAAACTGAATACTAAAAACTGAAAAATAAAAACTAAAAAATGTAAACTGAAAACTGTATACTGAATACTGAAAACTGAAAACTAAATACTGAAAACTGAAAAATGTAAACAACTGAAATCTAAAATCTGAAACTGAATACTGAAAAATGTAAACAACTGAAATATGAAATCTGGAACTGAATACTGAAAAATGTAAACAACTCAAATCTGAAATCTGGAACTGAATACTGAAAACTGAAAACTGAAAACTGACAACTGAATTCTGAAAACTGAAAAATGTAAACAACTGAAATCTGAAAACTGAGAACTGAATACTGAATACTAAAAACTGAAAACTGAAAACTGAAAAATGAAAACTGAATACTGAAAACTGAAATCTGAAAACCGAAAACTGAATGCTGAAAACTGAATGCTGAAAACAGAAAACTGAAACAACTGAAATCTGAAATCTGAAACTGAATACTGAAAAATGTAAACAACTGAAATCTGAAATCTGAAACTGAATTCTGAAAAATGTAAGCAACTGAAATCTGAAATCTGAAACTGAATACTGAAACTGAATACTGAAAACTGAAAACTGAAAACTGAAAACTGAATATTGAAAACTGAAAACTGACAATAGAAAACTAAAAACTGAATACTGAAAACTGAAAACTGAATACTGAAAACTTAAAAATTTAAACAACTGAATTCTGAAATCTGAAACTGAATACTAAAAACTGAAACTGACAACTGAATACTGAAAACTGAAAACTGAAAACTGAATACTGAAAACTGAAAACTGAAAACTGAATACTGAAAACTGAATTCTGAATACTGAAAATTGAAATCTGAAATCTGAAACTGAATACTAAAAACTGACAACTGAATACTGAAAACTGAAAAATGTAAACTGTTAACTGTAAACAGTAAATGGAAAACTGAATACTGAAAACTGAAAACTGAATACTGAAAACTGAAAACTGAAAACTGAATACTGAAAACTGAAAACTGAAACTGAATACTGAAAACTGAAAACTGAAAACTGAAAACTGAATACTGAAAACTGAAAAATGTAAACTGTTAACTGTAAACAGTAAATAGAAAACTGAATACTGAAAACTGAATGCTGAAAACTGAAAAATGTAAACAACTGAAATCTAAAATCTGAAACTGAATACTGAAAAATGTAAACAACTGAAATCTGAAATCTGGAACTGAATACTGAAAACTAAAAACTAAAAACTGAAAACTGAAAACTGAAAACAGAAATCATACAGAAAATCGAAAACTGAAAAATGAAAACTGTAAAGTGTAGACTGTAAACTGAAAACTGAATACTAAATACTAAAAACTGAAAATTGAAAACTGTAAGCTGAATACTAAAAACCGAAAACTGAAAACTGAAAACTGAATACTGAAAACTGAAAAATGTAAACAACTGAAATCTGAAATCTGAAACTGAATACTGAAAAATGTAAACAACTGAAATCTGAAATCTGAAACTGAATACTGTAAAATGTAAACAACTGAAATCTGAAATCTGAAACTGAATACTGAAAAATGTAAACAACTGAATACTGAAAACTGAAAACTGAATACTGAAAACTGAAAACTGAATACTGAAAACTGAATTCTGAATACTGAAAATTGAAATCTGAAATCTGAAACTGAATACTAAAAACTGAAAACTGACAACTGAATACTGACAACTGAATACTGAAAACTGAAAAATGTAAACTGTTAACTGTAAACAGTAAATAGAAAACTGAATAATGAAAACTGAATGCTGAAAACTGAAAAATGTAAACAACTGAAATCTAAAATCTGAAACTGAATACTGAAAAATGTAAACAACTGAAATCTGAAATCTGGAACTGAATACTGAAAACTAAAAACTGAAAACTGAAAACTGAAAACTGAAAACAGAAATCATACAGAAAATCGAAAACTGAAAAATGAAAACTGTAAAGTGTAAACTGTAAACTGAAAAATGAATACTAAATACTAAAAACTGAAAACTGAAAACTGTAAACTGAATACTAAAAACCGAAAACTAAAAACTGAAAACTGAATACTGAAAACTGAAAAATGTTAACAACTGAAATCTGAAATCTGAAACTGAATACTGAAAAATGTAAACAACTGAAATCTGAAATCTGAAACTGAATACTGAAAAATGTAAACAACTGAATACTGAAAACTGAAAACTGAATACTGAAAACTGAATTCTGAATACTGAAAATTGAAATCTGAAATCTGAAACTGAATACTAAAAACTGAAAATTGACAACTGAATACTGAAAACTGAAAAATGTAAACTGTTAACTGTAAACAGTAAATAGAAAACTGAATACTGAAAACTGAATGCTGAAAACTGAAAAATGTAAACAACTGAAATCTAAAATCTGAAACTGAATACTGAAAAATGTAAACATTTGAAATCTGAAATCTGGAACTGAAAACTGAAAACTGAAAACTGAAAACTGAAAACTGAAAACTGAATACTGAAAACTGAAAAATGTAAACTGAAATCTGAAATCTGAAACTGAATACTGAAAAATGTAAACAACTGAAATCTGAAATCTGAAACTGAATACTGTAAAACGTAAACATCTGAAATCTGAAAACTGAAACTGAATACTGAAAAATGTAAACAACTGAAATCCGAAATCTGAAACTGAATACTGAAAACTGAGAACTGAATACTGAATACTGAAAACTGAAAACTGCTGAAACTGAAAACTGAATACTGAAAATGTAAACTGAAAACTGAAAACTGAATACTGAAAACTTAAAAATGTGAACTGAAAACTGAGAATTGAATACTGAATACTGAAAACTGAAAACTAAAAACTGAAAACTGAAAACTGAAAACTGAAAAACGAAAACAGAAAACTGAGTCAACTGAAATCTGAAATCTGAAAGTGAATACTGAAAAATGTAAAATGAAAAATGAAAACTGAATGCTGAAAACTGAAAACTGTAAACTGAACACTGAAATAGGATACTGAATACTGAAAACAGAAAAATTTAAACTGAAAACTGAGAACTGAATACTGAATACTAAAAACTGAAAACTGAAAACTGAAAAATGAAAAATGAAAACTGAATACTGAAAACTGAAATCTGAAAACTGAAAACTGAATGCTGAAAACTGAATGCTGAAAACAGAAAACTGAGTACTGAAAACTGAAAACTGAATACTGAAAACTGAATTCTGAATACTGAAAATTGAAATCTGAAATCTGAAACTGAATACTAAAAACTGAAAACTGACAACTGAATACTGAAAACTGAAAAATGTAAACAACTGAAATCTTAAATCTGAAACTGAATACTGAAAAATGTAAACAACTGAAATCTGAAATCTGGAACTGAATACTGAAAAATGTAAACAACTGAAATCTGAAATCTGGAACTGAATACTGAAAACTGAAAACTGAAAACTGAAAAATGTTAACAACTGAAATCTGAAACTGAATACTGAAAAATGTAAACTGACAATAGAAAACAGAAAACTGAATACTGAAAACTGAAAACTGAATACTGAAAACAGAAAAATTTAAACTGAAAACTGAGAACTGAAAACTGAATACTAAAAACTGAAAACTGAAAAATGAAAACTGAATACCGAAAACTGAAAACTGAAAACTGAAAAATGTAAACAACTGAATTCTGAAATCTGAAACTGAATACTAAAAACTAAAACTGACAACTGAATACTGAAAACTGAAAAATTTAAACTGTTAACTGTAAACAGTAAATAGAAAACTGAATACTGAAAACTGAAAACTGAAAACTGAATACTGAAAACTGAAAACTGAATACTGAAAACTGAATTCTGAATACTGAAAATTGAAATCTGAAATCTGAAACTGAATACTGAAAACTGAGAACTGAATACTGAAAACTGCTGAAACTGAAAACTGAATACTGAAAATGTAAACTGAAAACTGAAAACTGAATACTGAAAACTGAAAAATGTGAACTGAAAAATGAGAACTGAATACTGAAAACTGCTGAACCTGAAAACTAAATACTGAAAATGTAAACTGAAAAATGAAAAGCAGAAAACTGAAACAACTGAAATCTGAAATCTGAAACTGAATAGTGAAAAATGTAAACAACTGAAATCTGAAATCTGAAACCTGGTTAGGTTAGGTTAGGTTAGGTTAGGTTAGGTTAGGTTAGGTTAGGTTAGGTTAGGTTAGGTTAGGTTAGGTTAGGTTAGGTTAGGTTAGGTTAGGTTAGGTTAGGTTAGGTTAGGTTAGGTTAGGTTAGGTTAGGTTAGGTTAGGTTAGGTTAGGTTAGGTTAGGTTAGGTTAGGTTAGGTTAGGTTAGGTTAGGTTAGGTTAGGTTAGGTTAGGTTAGGTTAGGTTAGGTTAGGTTAGGTTAGGTTAGGTTAGGTTAGGTTAGGTTAGGTTAGGTTAGGTTAGGTTAGGTTAGGTTAGGTTAGGTTAGGTTAGGTTAGGTTAGGTTAGGTTAGGTTAGGTTAGGTTAGGTTAGGTTAGGTTAGGTTAGGTTAGGTTAGGTTAGGTTAGGTTAGGTTAGGTTAGGTTAGGTTAGGTTAGGTTAGGTTAGGTTAGGTTAGGTTAGGTTAGGTTAGGTTAGGTTAGGTTAGGTTAGGTTAGGTTAGGTTAGGTTAGGTTAGGTTAGGTTAGGTTAGGTTAGGTTAGGTTAGGTTAGGTTAGGTTAGGTTAGGTTAGGTTAGGTTAGGTTAGGTTAGGTTAGGTTAGGTTAGGTTAGGTTAGGTTAGGTTAGGTTAGGTTAGGTTAGGTTAGGTTAGGTTAGGTTAGGTTAGGTTAGGTTAGGTTAGGTTAGGTTAGGTTAGGTTAGGTTAGGTTAGGTTAGGTTAGGTTAGGTTAGGTTAGGTTAGGTTAGGTTAGGTTAGGTTAGGTTAGGTTAGGTTAGGTTAGGTTAGGTTAGGTTAGGTTAGGTTAGGTTAGGTTAGGTTAGGTTAGGTTAGGTTAGGTTAGGTTAGGTTAGGTTAGGTTAGGTTAGGTTAGGTTAGGTTAGGTTAGGTTAGGTTAGGTTAGGTTAGGTTAGGTTAGGTTAGGTTAGGTTAGGTTAGGTTAGGTTAGGTTAGGTTAGGTTAGGTTAGGTTAGGTTAGGTTAGGTTAGGTTAGGTTAGGTTAGGTTAGGTTAGGTTAGGTTAGGTTAGGTTAGGTTAGGTTAGGTTAGGTTAGGTTAGGTTAGGTTAGGTTAGGTTAGGTTAGGTTAGGTTAGGTTAGGTTAGGTTAGGTTAGGTTAGGTTAGGTTAGGTTAGGTTAGGTTAGGTTAGGTTAGGTTAGGTTAGGTTAGGTTAGGTTAGGTTAGGTTAGGTTAGGTTAGGTTAGGTTAGGTTAGGTTAGGTTAGGTTAGGTTAGGTTAGGTTAGGTTAGGTTAGGTTAGGTTAGGTTAGGTTAGGTTAGGTTAGGTTAGGTTAGGTTAGGTTAGGTTAGGTTAGGTTAGGTTAGGTTAGGTTAGGTTAGGTTAGGTTAGGTTAGGTTAGGTTAGGTTAGGTTAGGTTAGGTTAGGTTAGGTTAGGTTAGGTTAGGTTAGGTTAGGTTAGGTTAGGTTAGGTTAGGTTAGGTTAGGTTAGGTTAGGTTAGGTTAGGTTAGGTTAGGTTAGGTTAGGTTAGGTTAGGTTAGGTTAGGTTAGGTTAGGTTAGGTTAGGTTAGGTTAGGTTAGGTTAGGTTAGGTTAGGTTAGGTTAGGTTAGGTTAGGTTAGGTTAGGTTAGGTTAGGTTAGGTTAGGTTAGGTTAGGTTAGGTTAGGTTAGGTTAGGTTAGGTTAGGTTAGGTTAGGTTAGGTTAGGTTAGGTTAGGTTAGGTTAGGTTAGGTTAGGTTAGGTTAGGTTAGGTTAGGTTAGGTTAGGTTAGGTTAGGTTAGGTTAGGTTAGGTTAGGTTAGGTTAGGTTAGGTTAGGTTAGGTTAGGTTAGGTTAGGTTAGGTTAGGTTAGGTTAGGTTAGGTTAGGTTAGGTTAGGTTAGGTTAGGTTAGGTTAGGTTAGGTTAGGTTAGGTTAGGTTAGGTTAGGTTAGGTTAGGTTAGGTTAGGTTAGGTTAGGTTAGGTTAGGTTAGGTTAGGTTAGGTTAGGTTAGGTTAGGTTAGGTTAGGTTAGGTTAGGTTAGGTTAGGTTAGGTTAGGTTAGGTTAGGTTAGGTTAGGTTAGGTTAGGTTAGGTTAGGTTAGGTTAGGTTAGGTTAGGTTAGGTTAGGTTAGGTTAGGTTAGGTTAGGTTAGGTTAGGTTAGGTTAGGTTAGGTTAGGTTAGGTTAGGTTAGGTTAGGTTAGGTTAGGTTAGGTTAGGTTAGGTTAGGTTAGGTTAGGTTAGGTTAGGTTAGGTTAGGTTAGGTTAGGTTAGGTTAGGTTAGGTTAGGTTAGGTTAGGTTAGGTTAGGTTAGGTTAGGTTAGGTTAGGTTAGGTTAGGTTAGGTTAGGTTAGGTTAGGTTAGGTTAGGTTAGGTTAGGTTAGGTTAGGTTAGGTTAGGTTAGGTTAGGTTAGGTTAGGTTAGGTTAGGTTAGGTTAGGTTAGGTTAGGTTAGGTTAGGTTAGGTTAGGTTAGGTTAGGTTAGGTTAGGTTAGGTTAGGTTAGGTTAGGTTAGGTTAGGTTAGGTTAGGTTAGGTTAGGTTAGGTTAGGTTAGGTTAGGTTAGGTTAGGTTAGGTTAGGTTAGGTTAGGTTAGGTTAGGTTAGGTTAGGTTAGGTTAGGTTAGGTTAGGTTAGGTTAGGTTAGGTTAGGTTAGGTTAGGTTAGGTTAGGTTAGGTTAGGTTAGGTTAGGTTAGGTTAGGTTAGGTTAGGTTAGGTTAGGTTAGGTTAGGTTAGGTTAGGTTAGGTTAGGTTAGGTTAGGTTAGGTTAGGTTAGGTTAGGTTAGGTTAGGTTAGGTTAGGTTAGGTTAGGTTAGGTTAGGTTAGGTTAGGTTAGGTTAGGTTAGGTTAGGTTAGGTTAGGTTAGGTTAGGTTAGGTTAGGTTAGGTTAGGTTAGGTTAGGTTAGGTTAGGTTAGGTTAGGTTAGGTTAGGTTAGGTTAGGTTAGGTTAGGTTAGGTTAGGTTAGGTTAGGTTAGGTTAGGTTAGGTTAGGTTAGGTTAGGTTAGGTTAGGTTAGGTTAGGTTAGGTTAGGTTAGGTTAGGTTAGGTTAGGTTAGGTTAGGTTAGGTTAGGTTAGGTTAGGTTAGGTTAGGTTAGGTTAGGTTAGGTTAGGTTAGGTTAGGTTAGGTTAGGTTAGGTTAGGTTAGGTTAGGTTAGGTTAGGTTAGGTTAGGTTAGGTTAGGTTAGGTTAGGTTAGGTTAGGTTAGGTTAGGTTAGGTTAGGTTAGGTTAGGTTAGGTTAGGTTAGGTTAGGTTAGGTTAGGTTAGGTTAGGTTAGGTTAGGTTAGGTTAGGTTAGGTTAGGTTAGGTTAGGTTAGGTTAGGTTAGGTTAGGTTAGGTTAGGTTAGGTTAGGTTAGGTTAGGTTAGGTTAGGTTAGGTTAGGTTAGGTTAGGTTAGGTTAGGTTAGGTTAGGTTAGGTTAGGTTAGGTTAGGTTAGGTTAGGTTAGGTTAGGTTAGGTTAGGTTAGGTTAGGTTAGGTTAGGTTAGGTTAGGTTAGGTTAGGTTAGGTTAGGTTAGGTTAGGTTAGGTTAGGTTAGGTTAGGTTAGGTTAGGTTAGGTTAGGTTAGGTTAGGTTAGGTTAGGTTAGGTTAGGTTAGGTTAGGTTAGGTTAGGTTAGGTTAGGTTAGGTTAGGTTAGGTTAGGTTAGGTTAGGTTAGGTTAGGTTAGGTTAGGTTAGGTTAGGTTAGGTTAGGTTAGGTTAGGTTAGGTTAGGTTAGGTTAGGTTAGGTTAGGTTAGGTTAGGTTAGGTTAGGTTAGGTTAGGTTAGGTTAGGTTAGGTTAGGTTAGGTTAGGTTAGGTTAGGTTAGGTTAGGTTAGGTTAGGTTAGGTTAGGTTAGGTTAGGTTAGGTTAGGTTAGGTTAGGTTAGGTTAGGTTAGGTTAGGTTAGGTTAGGTTAGGTTAGGTTAGGTTAGGTTAGGTTAGGTTAGGTTAGGTTAGGTTAGGTTAGGTTAGGTTAGGTTAGGTTAGGTTAGGTTAGGTTAGGTTAGGTTAGGTTAGGTTAGGTTAGGTTAGGTTAGGTTAGGTTAGGTTAGGTTAGGTTAGGTTAGGTTAGGTTAGGTTAGGTTAGGTTAGGTTAGGTTAGGTTAGGTTAGGTTAGGTTAGGTTAGGTTAGGTTAGGTTAGGTTAGGTTAGGTTAGGTTAGGTTAGGTTAGGTTAGGTTAGGTTAGGTTAGGTTAGGTTAGGTTAGGTTAGGTTAGGTTAGGTTAGGTTAGGTTAGGTTAGGTTAGGTTAGGTTAGGTTAGGTTAGGTTAGGTTAGGTTAGGTTAGGTTAGGTTAGGTTAGGTTAGGTTAGGTTAGGTTAGGTTAGGTTAGGTTAGGTTAGGTTAGGTTAGGTTAGGTTAGGTTAGGTTAGGTTAGGTTAGGTTAGGTTAGGTTAGGTTAGGTTAGGTTAGGTTAGGTTAGGTTAGGTTAGGTTAGGTTAGGTTAGGTTAGGTTAGGTTAGGTTAGGTTAGGTTAGGTTAGGTTAGGTTAGGTTAGGTTAGGTTAGGTTAGGTTAGGTTAGGTTAGGTTAGGTTAGGTTAGGTTAGGTTAGGTTAGGTTAGGTTAGGTTAGGTTAGGTTAGGTTAGGTTAGGTTAGGTTAGGTTAGGTTAGGTTAGGTTAGGTTAGGTTAGGTTAGGTTAGGTTAGGTTAGGTTAGGTTAGGTTAGGTTAGGTTAGGTTAGGTTAGGTTAGGTTAGGTTAGGTTAGGTTAGGTTAGGTTAGGTTAGGTTAGGTTAGGTTAGGTTAGGTTAGGTTAGGTTAGGTTAGGTTAGGTTAGGTTAGGTTAGGTTAGGTTAGGTTAGGTTAGGTTAGGT
>OW052009.1:0-2500 GCA_932526365.1 Lobophora halterata
CTAACCTAACCTAACCTAACCTAACCTAACCTAACCTAACCTAACCTAACCTAACCTAACCTAACCTAACCTAACCTAACCTAACCTAACCTAACCTAACCTAACCTAACCTAACCTAACCTAACCTAACCTAACCTAACCTAACCTAACCTAACCTAACCTAACCTAACCTAACCTAACCTAACCTAACCTAACCTAACCTAACCTAACCTAACCTAACCTAACCTAACCTAACCTAACCTAACCTAACCTAACCTAACCTAACCTAACCTAACCTAACCTAACCTAACCTAACCTAACCTAACCTAACCTAACCTAACCTAACCTAACCTAACCTAACCTAACCTAACCTAACCTAACCTAACCTAACCTAACCTAACCTAACCTAACCTAACCTAACCTAACCTAACCTAACCTAACCTAACCTAACCTAACCTAACCTAACCTAACCTAACCTAACCTAACCTAACCTAACCTAACCTAACCTAACCTAACCTAACCTAACCTAACCTAACCTAACCTAACCTAACCTAACCTAACCTAACCTAACCTAACCTAACCTAACCTAACCTAACCTAACCTAACCTAACCTAACCTAACCTAACCTAACCTAACCTAACCTAACCTAACCTAACCTAACCTAACCTAACCTAACCTAACCTAACCTAACCTAACCTAACCTAACCTAACCTAACCTAACCTAACCTAACCTAACCTAACCTAACCTAACCTAACCTAACCTAACCTAACCTAACCTAACCTAACCTAACCTAACCTAACCTAACCTAACCTAACCTAACCTAACCTAACCTAACCTAACCTAACCTAACCTAACCTAACCTAACCTAACCTAACCTAACCTAACCTAACCTAACCTAACCTAACCTAACCTAACCTAACCTAACCTAACCTAACCTAACCTAACCTAACCTAACCTAACCTAACCTAACCTAACCTAACCTAACCTAACCTAACCTAACCTAACCTAACCTAACCTAACCTAACCTAACCTAACCTAACCTAACCTAACCTAACCTAACCTAACCTAACCTAACCTAACCTAACCTAACCATAACCTAACCTAACCTAACCTAACCTAACCTAACCTAACCTAACCTAACCTAACCTAACCTAACCTAACCTAACCTAACCTAACCTAACCTAACCTAACCTAACCTAACCTAACCTAACCTAACCTAACCTAACCTAACCTAACCTAACCTAACCTAACCTAACCTAACCTAACCTAACCTAACCTAACCTAACCTAACCTAACCTAACCTAACCTAACCTAACCTAACCTAACCTAACCTAACCTAACCTAACCTAACCTAACCTAACCTAACCTAACCTAACCTAACCTAACCTAACCTAACCTAACCTAACCTAACCTAACCTAACCTAACCTAACCTAACCTAACCTAACCTAACCTAACCTAACCTAACCTAACCTAACCTAACCTAACCTAACCTAACCTAACCTAACCTAACCTAACCTAACCTAACCTAACCTAACCTAACCTAACCTAACCTAACCTAACCTAACCTAACCTAACCTAACCTAACCTAACCTAACCTAACCTAACCTAACCTAACCTAACCTAACCTAACCTAACCTAACCTAACCTAACCTAACCTAACCTAACCTAACCTAACCTAACCTAACCTAACCTAACCTAACCTAACCTAACCTAACCTAACCTAACCTAACCTAACCTAACCTAACCTAACCTAACCTAACCTAACCTAACCTAACCTAACCTAACCTAACCTAACCTAACCTAACCTAACCTAACCTAACCTAACCTAACCTAACCTAACCTAACCTAACCTAACCTAACCTAACCTAACCTAACCTAACCTAACCTAACCTAACCTAACCTAACCTAACCTAACCTAACCTAACCTAACCTAACCTAACCTAACCTAACCTAACCTAACCTAACCTAACCTAACCTAACCTAACCTAACCTAACCTAACCTAACCTAACCTAACCTAACCTAACCTAACCTAACCTAACCTAACCTAACCTAACCTAACCTAACCTAACCTAACCTAACCTAACCTAACCTAACCTAACCTAACCTAACCTAACCTAACCTAACCTAACCTAACCTAACCTAACCTAACCTAACCTAACCTAACCTAACCTAACCTAACCTAACCTAACCTAACCTAACCTAACCTAACCTAACCTAACCTAACCTAACCTAACCTAACCTAACCTAACCTAACCTAACCTAACCTAACCTAACCTAACCTAACCTAACCTAACCTAACCTAACCTAACCTAACCTAACCTAACCTAACCTAACCTAACCTAACCTAACCTAACCTAACCTAACCTAACCTAACCTAACCTAACCTAACCTAACCTAACCTAACCTAACCTAACCTAACCTAACCTAACCTAACCTAACCTAACCTAACCTAACCTAACCTAACCTAACCTAACCTAACCTAACCTAACCTAACCTAACCTAACCTAACCTAACCTAA